>JACEEZ010011456.1:0-40114 GCA_016584305.1 Chionoecetes opilio
AAGGTAAAAAAGATAAAATGAAGAAGGGGATAAAAAAAAAAGGGAAAAAAAAAATAGGAAAAAAGGGTATATAGAAAAAAGAGCAGGAAACTAAACAAATTAGGGATTGAAAGAAAACTAGATGGGTATATAGAAGAAAACAGAAATCAAGAAAGATGGGGAAAATAGAAGGATAAAAAAAAAAAAAGGAGAATATAAAAAAACCAATGGAAAATAAAGTTAGGAATTAAGAAAATAAAGAACAAACAAAGGTGAATAGTAACCAAAAAAAAAGTAAAGTAACAAAAGAGAAAAATAGAAAGATTAAAAAATTTAATGAACAAAAAGAAACATATAAAAGGCAGAGAGGAAAAAAGGAGAAAAATAAAAGGAAAGGGGGAAAAAGAGAAAGGAAAAAAAAAACGAGAAGGGTAAAAAGGGGAGAGAATGAGACAGAAGAGAAAGGGGAGAGAGAGAGAAAAAAAAAGGAAGAGAGAGAGAGAGAGAGGAGAGAGAGAGAGAGAGAGAGAAAAGAGAGAGAGAGAGGAAGAGAGAGAGAGAGAGAGAGAGAGAGAGAGAGAGAGAGAGAGAGAGGAGAGAGAGAGAAGAGGAGAGAGAGAGGAGAGAGAGAGAGAGAAGAGGAGAGAGAGAGAGAGAGAAGAGGAGAGAGAGGGGAGAGAGAGAGAGAGAGAGAGAGAGAGAGAGAGAGAGGGGAGAGAAAAGAGAAGAGATAATAGCGAAGAGAGAGTCAGAATGAAATAATTGAAAGGGAAAAGGGGAATTTAACATTTTTGTTACACTTAGAATACATACGATGACTCCTGTTGTTATTGTTTTCTTGTTGTTCTGTTTTGTTAATGAGTGATAAGGGTTGTATTGAAGGAAAAAGGATGGAGGTTGTAGTAGCTGTAGCAGTAGTAGTAGCAGTAGTAGTAGTAGTAGTAGTAGTAGTAGTGACAGTGTTGTTGTTGTGGTTGATATTAGTGTCCAAATGGTAGCAGTGGTGGTATTTGTACTTTAATAATAATAGCAGTGCCTATATTTTGTTGTTATATTACTTTTGATAACAATTTAGTCATTTCCACAGTGCCCGTCGTGGCATAGATATGGCTGTTTGTGGCGGGGGAAGAAATACAAGTCTCTGACCGCTCAGCTCAGGGCTCTATCACGAAAGGACTAGAACCCTCCTGGGTAGAGATTAGGAGATTTTATGTCAGGAGTCTCGTTTGAGGATTTTCGAGGGTCATTTGAACGCTAATGACATCCGACCCGCCTACCGAGACCTGAAAGAAGCTCCGTTTTAAGTCTCCATCTCGGGCGAGTGCTATCCGAGCAGGCAGATGGGCGCCTCGTGTCGGACATAAATGGGCAGATGGCTCGTTGGGCTGAGTACTTTGGGCAGTTGTTCACAGTGGATCCTCCAATTAGGCAGCTCCACACCACTGGATTACGGGCATGGATGCCCCATCCTCCCATTGACGAAACCGCACCCTCTTTTGTGAAGTCAAAGAGGGCTGTAGCAAAGTTGAGGGGGTGGAAAGGCATCTTTGGGGTTTGCAATATCATGCGGAGCTCCTCAAACTGGGGGTGAGGCCATGATCCGCGGGTTGCATGCTGGGCTCGACTGCCGTGTGGCAATCAGGTACCACTTCCTCCTGACTGGAAAAGGGGGCTGGTCGTCCATATCTGGAAAGGGAAAGGGGGCCGTCAGGACTGGGAACAATTACCGCGGTATTAACATTGCTCAGGTGCCAGGCAAAGTACTTGCCCATTTTATTGCTGATACGGATTCGCGGCCATCTGCTGAAGCATCAGAAACCTCAGCAGTTCTGGGTTCACGCCTAATAATTTTTTTCCAAACAACAGACCGATCCTAGCGAAACGTGTCCTGGTGGAAAGCCGACGTGAGTTTCGACAGGGGATGCTTGCAGCCTATGTTATTGTCAAGAAGGCGTTCGACTTAGTGTATCGTGAGTCACTCTGGGATCTTCGCGACTTCGCAGGATTCCTGAAAGGACTATTGGTTTGATGATGGTCTGTACTCTGGGACTGAGAGTGCTGTAAAGTGTGGGGGAGGTCTATCCAGCTTCTTTCCTGTTAATACAGAAATGAGGCAAAAAGGGATGGGCCCAGACCTATCACTTTTCAACACTTGTATGAACTGGTATTGGGCAAAGTTATGCTTCACAATCAAAAATGATTGTGAAGCATCCCCCGGCAACACCAAGATCACTGATCTTGTTTTTGCCGAGATGCAGTAATCTTAATCCTCCAGAGTCTCTGGAGGTCCTGTTGATGGCTCTCGAGGCGCGAAAAAGAAGGCAAAGCCTTAGAGATTGAGGTCTCCTGGCTCAAGACCAAGGTCCAGGTGTTTGGGGCCTGCTAGATGAAACAGTACATTCTGTTCATGCGTGCGGTGAGGACATTATTGATATCTTGGAAAGTTTTACATACTTTGTTAGCGCAGTCCATAATAACGGCGGGTCACGTCAAGAAGTTTTTACGACGGATTGGCATAGCCCACGGTGTTATGGACTCGCTCAGCAGGAGTATTTGGCGTTATCGGTACCTGTGCAGGAGGACAACGATTCGGATCTTCAAGTCACTCGTGATCCCTGTCTTACTCTATGGTTGTGAGACATAGACACTAAATAGCGACTTGAAGAGGCGAATCGATGCCTTTTGTAATAAGTGTCTTCGAAGAATCATGGGATATTGCTGGGATGATTACGTGTCAAATCAGCGATTGCATCGTGAAACTAAATCGAGGCCTATTACCTGCATAGTTCGTCAGAGCCAACTTCGGGTATATGGGCATGTGGCACGCTACCCTGAAACCGACCCTTCCCATCGGGTTGTATCTGTAAGAGACAATCCAGCATGGAGGAGGCCAAAGGAGGCGCCCACAAGGCTCGTGGCTGGGGCAAGTTGATGCTTCCTTTCGGGAGTTGCTTGGTATGGGCAGGGAACCTGCATGAGGACTCGTGCATGGTGATCCCCGTGAGCTGCGTCGTAGGGTGGGCGAGGCGACGCGCCCCCCGGCGTATGCCCCCAATGGTTGATTGATGATAAATTTAAGCGAGTGAGATAAATGCATGAGGCTATTTACCACGTGTTTATGAAAACTATTTATCAGACTTTCCAACGGTATGATTGTCCCCATCATGCGCGGAAAAGGCTATGCTAGGTGTTCCAAATAGGATTAGGGTTTAGTTCACAATACGTTAAGTGTTTAGCTTCATTTGATTGAATTGGATACCGACAATCTTAAATCACTTATTCCTAGTGACGTCTACGTTAATATTGTCAAATCCTGTAAGGGGAGGACAGAAAAAAAATAAAAGGAGATGAAGGACAAGGAATAGAGGGAGATGAGGAGAAGGAAGAAGAGAAGGAGAGTTAGTGGGTGGAATATGTCAAAGTTCTCGGGGGCAGCGAAGTGGCAAGTAAAGGGAGGAGAGGTGGGCTGAAGAACCAGTACCAAAAGCTCACCAAGGCCGCGGCAGTACTCAAGGGGGCGGCAGTAAACTCAAGTCATGGCCGCCAAGTGTTCCCTCGGGTCCTCTGTCTCGCCACGGGGAAGGAGGCAGGGATGATCTGTGGCCTCGTTTAAAATTCACAGACATTAAGATTTATATGATAACTACTCTACTGCTGGTAATACGATATCCTTTACTTTTATTCCACAAGACTATTCTGGTTTATCTCCTTCAGTACAGTGTTGAGCCCTGAGTTAAGGATTCTTCTTTCATCACTTCCGGGTTATTTACGAAAGTGCCAAGTGTTCTCTGGCCAAATTCGGGGGGTATGCTGCTGTTTACTGGGTATAAGCCTCTCATGACTTGCCGCAATGTTCTCAGTATTGCAGTGATAGCCGATAGCAGCATAATGGCACAAGCAGCTCGTCTTTTCGTACTTTACCGTTTTCTTTATCTCATACAACAACACTCCCTTCCCCGTCTCCTTTCCCCATTTTATCTCACCGCCTTGCCAACTTCTTAATTTCCCATCACCTTGCAAGGATCCTATCAAGATTCGTAGAGCTTGTGACGCCAGCGCATCGAGTATTCCCTGGGGCGGCTGTAGCGAGTTCCCAGTACCTCGAGGCTGAGAGGCAGGAAGGTACTCAGGATTGTGTGCAAATGCAAGCCGAAATTGTCAATACTCTCTTGCTTTCAATTTATTTTAAATGAACACTTCTTCAGTTATTTCCTTTAACATTAAGTTGACGGCTTTAAACTGTGCTCCTTAACTGTAATACTTTTTCCCTATGCCGTCGTTGTCTTCCTCCTCATATTTTCATTTTGTTAAATTTTTTCTCTCTTCGTTTCTTCCTTCGGCCTTTGTTTCTCTCCTACCTTCTCTTCTGCCTCCTTTTTCACCTATTCTTCTTCCTCCCTCCTCCTTCTCTTCCTTTTCAAGGTATAAAAAAAAGGTCGGACGCCAGCTACTTGGTATTCATGGTTTCTTCGAATATCCATCATTATCTGAACGATGTTTTTTTATGTTGCTCTTTCCTCTAATTCAAAAAAAATATTCCACGGAGTGTAATAAAGTTCCTTAATTGATGAAATAAACTTATAATTTCTCGTAACGATTAACATAGCATTATATTAACATATATTTGTCTATTTTACTTCCTAAGGGCACGAGACTGTCTTCTGGGGCCTTGGCAAGGGAGGGCACGAGCCTGTATTCTAGGACCTGGCAAGGGAGAGCACGAGTCTGTCTTCTGGGGCCTGGCAAGTGAGGCACGAGCCTGTCTTCTGGGGCTGGCAGGGAGGGCACAAATCTGTCTTCTGGGCCCTGGCAAGTGAGGGCACGAGCCTGTCTTTTGGGACCTGGCAAGTGAGGCACGAGCCTGTCTTCTGGGGCCTGGCAAGTGAGGGCACGAGCCTGTCTTCTGAGGCCTGGCAAGGGAGGACAACGAGCCTGTCTTCTGGGACTGGCAAGGGAGGGCACAAGTCTATCTTCTGGGGCCTGGCAGGGAGGGCGCAAGTCTGTCTTCTGGAGACTGGCAAGTGAGGGCACGAGCCTGTCTTCTGGGGCCTGGCAAGTGAGGGTACGAGTCTGTCTTCTGGGGCCTGGCAGGGAGGGCACAAGTCTGTCGTCTGGGGCCTGGCAAGGGTGGGCACGAGCCTGTCTTCTGGGGCCTAGCAAGGGAGCGACGAGCCTGTCTCTCTGTGCATGGCAAGGGAGGGCACGAGCCTGTCTTCTGGGGCCTGGCAAGGGATGGCACGAGTCTGTCTCCTGGGGCCTGTGCAAGTGAGGGCACGAGTCTGTCTTCTGGGGCCCTGGCAAGGGAGGGCACGAGTCTGTCTTCTGGGGCCTGGCAAGGGAGGGCACGAGTCTGCCTTCTGGGGCCTGGCAAGGGAGGGCACGAGCCTGCCTTCTGGGGCCTGACAAGGGAGTGACGAGCCTGTCTTCTGGGGCTTGGCAAGGGAGGGCACGAGCCTGTCTTCTGGGGCCTGGCAAGGGGGGCACGAGCCTGTTTTCTGGGGCCTGACGAGGAAGGGCACGAGCCTGTCTTCTGGGGCCTGGCAAGGGAAGGCACGAGCCTGTCTCTAGGGCCTGGCAACGGAGTGACGAGCCTGTCTCCCTGTGCATGGCAAGGGAGGGCACGAGTCTGTCTTCTGGGGCTGGCAAGGGAGGGCACTAGCCTGTCTCCCTATGCATGGCAAGGGAGGGCACGAATCTGTATTCTGGGTCTGGCAAGGGAGGGCACGAGCCTGTCTTCTGGGGCCTGGTAAGGAGGGCACAAGCCTGTCTTCTGGGGCCTGGCAAGGGAGAGCACGAGCCTGTCTTCTGTGGCCTGGCAAGGGAGTACACGAGCCTGTCTTCTTGGGTCTGGCAAAGGAGGGAACGAGCCTGTCTTCTGGGGCCTGGCAAGGGAGGGCACGAGCCTGTCTTCTGGGATCTGGTAAGGGAGGGCACGAGCCTGTCTTCTGGGGCCTGGCAAGGGAAGGCACGAGCCTGTCTTCTGGGGCCTGGCAAGGGAGGGTACGAGCCTTGTCTTCTGGGCCTGGTCAGGGAGGGCACGAGCCTGTATTCTAGGACCTGGCAAGGGAGGGCACGATTCTTTCTTCTGGGCCTGGCAAGGGAGGACACGAGCCTGTCTTCTGGGGCCTGGCAAGGGAGGGCACAAGTCTATCTTCTGGGGCCTGGCAAGTGAGGGCACAAGCCTGTCTTCTGGGGTCTGGTAAGGGAGGGCAACGAGCCTGTCTTATGGGGCCTGGCAAGGGAGGGCACGAGCCTGTCTTATGGGGCCTGGACAGGGAGGGCACGAGCCTGTCTTCTGGGGCCTGAACAGGGAGGGCACGAGCCTGTCTTCTGGGGCATCAACAAGATAAGCACGAGCTTATCTGAGCAACGTCAACTGGGCAAGATTCACGAAATATTCGCGTTACATAACACAGTGGGTAACTCTTATGTGCACCTTTAAACACTATTTCCAACCCCTGCATAGCGAAGCAATTTTCAGCATTTGATTTCGACAGGAAGGCAGCATTTCAAGCATTTTGTCAAAACAAACAATTTCCTGAAGTACTTTCCACACACAGTCGTTTCCCCTGCTTCTTAAAGAAGAATATGAAAAGAATTAGACAATACAAATACGTCCAAACACACTACATAAGGATTGACATCTCTGAAAAGTTGCGCCAGGCTATGACATCAGGTTATGAAGAAGAAACAAATAACTTCTGTCGAATTAGAATACTGGGAAATTCGACTCAAAAAGCGAAGTCAAATATTGTACAAAGATGATTAATTATTATATTCAAGTAATATATATGTTACAAGAATATTTAATGATGAATGCTGTCATGGAAACAAACAAGACCTTGTGAAAGATAAGATGCACGTAGTTTCTCATTTCTTCATTTACAAATAGATGATATTTATGTAATATTGAAGCAAAACCTTTTTTACGATAAATAATGTCTTAGCAACAACAACCTTATTAAGAATTAGATGGGCGTAGTCTCTCATTATATATTTTCAGTCTGGAACAATAAGTCTTTCCTTCATCACGCTGATAACCTCCCGATCCCTCACAGCCACCGCCGCTACGCCATCGATCCTGTGTGGTGTCGATGGATACAATGACAACATTCCTTCCTGCGGTGTTAACAGTGCAAGCTTCCCAAAAAAACATCCAGTCGGGGTCTCAACAGCTTGTCTCCTTCGCCTCGTTTTATCCCCAAGGCCACATGAAAAGCCGCAGCGCCCCTACCTCCCATATACCCAATACAATATATGTAAAACCTTATTTTTGAGATGTAAGCTTGACCTCTTACACGCACCCACGCACGCACGCGCACACCCACTCACCCACTCACTCCACTCCCACCCCCCCCACCCCCCACACCACACATACACATACACACACACATACACACACACACACACACACACACATACACACACAGTCTGTCTCCACGCTGGTTCATATTACGAATATTTTACATTAATATCCGAGTTACATCATCAATATCTCATTCAATGTTCTCCATGTCGAGTCTAGTTATCTCCATAAGCAGTAACGTATGCAAATGTTCCACCACACACGACTATCTAAAACTCTTCGCATTACATTTCACCGATCGCATTGTCTTCCATATTCAAGGAATCATCATTGTACAAGTATTCTAACCTGCATTTGTCTTCACGCAACCGATAATTGAGCCATATTTCTCTCCATTTTACGTATATCCTCACACATTTATTGTGATCGTTCCTACTCGTCCCCTTAACTCTCTCCCTTGGATCCGTGGGATCATTTCCTTACTCGCTGCATTAGATGCATGGATGATGACCTTTGTATCAGTTTTCTTCATGCTGGCAGGGAGAACAGGTTATTTACATATGTGGCTGCTGGGTAGCATAATACATTGTCCCCATCACAATGAAAAAATGTGGAGGATACTGGTCAGAAGGGATACCAGGAGTTTTGGCAAGAACAGTTTATAGACAGATCGAAGCCAGTGACACATGTAATACCGCAGAAGAACTTTCTACTATTCAGTCGCAGGAGAGCAAAATCAAAATCAAAATCTCAACTACAGTCGGCTTCACTTCAAGATGATTGTGATATTTAGCACTTTTGTATGTCTCCGGTCAATCCAGATCCATTAACACTTGATGATATTTTCATCCATTAGAATCATTCGTACTCACCATATCTGTCAGATCATGGAAATCTGAGGTTCGGCAACAAGTCTGACCTACTGACATGTATTGAGAGTAACACATGTCCTG
Organism: Chionoecetes opilio; assembly: GCA_016584305.1. Classification (NCBI taxonomy): domain Eukaryota; kingdom Metazoa; phylum Arthropoda; class Malacostraca; order Decapoda; family Majidae; genus Chionoecetes; species Chionoecetes opilio. The sequence goes on from JACEEZ010011456.1 coordinate 8,239, forward strand.
TTTCAGACAAAGTAAATACAAAACATGTAAAAGCATACACACGTCAGAGACGAGAGTGTGGTAATCAGACGTCGGGTTAGTGGAATAACAAAAGTTACACAAATTGGTCCAGTTCCTACAAGATAACACTAACAAAATATAGTTGTTTGCCTTTCTCACTGAAATAGTTGTGCAAGCGGTTCAAGGTGATGTTGAGCTGTATATCACTGGTGGGGGACAATTTATTATGCTACCCAGCAGCACATATATGAATAACCTGTCTTCCTGCCAGCATGAAGAAGCTGATACAAGGATCAGCATCCATGCATCTGATGCAGCGAGTAAGGGCAACAAAGAACATCATAAAATTAGTTGAAAACTGATGTTTTTGTACTTGCAGTGCATATTTTAATCGTCTTGGGATCAATAAATTGTGGATTGCTTTTGGCACAGGCAAGACCTTCCACTACATTCCTGTTCATAACATAGTTTATTATACTAGGTGTTGCTAAATCTGAGTCACTGCTGGGGTTTCATTATATTTACTGGCTGTGACACAGTGTCATAATTTGTGGAAAAGGTAAGGCATCACCCTGGGATGTATGGAAAGTCCTCCCTGAGGCAACAGCAGCATTCAAAGAAATATCAACAACATGTACAGCCATTTCTTCTGAGACACATGCCCGGTTAGAAAGGTTTGTTATCCTCACATATGACTGAACAAGTTCTGCAACTAGCGTGAATGATTGTAGAAGAGACCTATTTACAAGAAAGGGAAAAAACAATCATGAATATACTACCACCTACAAAGGCAGCCCTAGCTGAACAAATCAAACGCATATGTTACTAGGCAGATCATGTATGGAGACAGGCTTTAGTACTTGACCCAGACAAACATTCTCCATCAGACTGGGGATGGACAAAAGAGGGTGATATCTGGAAGCCATTCTGGCCCTCTCTTCCAGAAGCATCAAAAGGCTGCAGGGAACTAGTTAGGTGTATGTGCAAGAAGGGTTATCAAAGTCGCTGCAGTTGTTCAAGGGTTCAAATGCCATGTACACCAGGTTGTGATTGTGTGTGGTGCAGCAAAAACTAATATAAAGAAAAGATGTTTGTATTCCTAAATGTTACAAATATATATATTATATAATAGATATATAATTTGTCATAATCTATTTGTAGACATAGATGAATGTGAAATATTTTACATTTTTTATGTGCTGCTGAGAACTAATGGGGCCTTCACATCATAGCGTATGCTGTGTATGCTATGAGTTGCGTGTAAAAAATATTATTTGTATACGCACCAAACGCAACCGAAATCAACAATATTTGTCAATTTGTAACCTATTCGACCTATGGGTTGCGTGTGAGTTGCGTGGGGTTGCTGTGGGTTGCCGAACTGAACTTATGATCTCCCAATATCTGCGATCATCGGCGTACGAGTTGCGTGCGAGTTGCGTGTGAGTTGCGTGCTGAACTTACGAGTTACGTTTGAGTTGCGTTCAAAACTTACAAGTTGCGTTTGACCTGCGTGCTAGTTGCGTGGTGTTTTCAAATTGACCAGATTTAAAATGATGTCCAATAACAGCAAAGGTAGCTCCATGTTATCACCTCGGAGGTCCACCACCAACTGACACGGATCTAGAAAAAGGCCCACTATTTATACCATTTCTCAACACGCATGTAGTACGCAACTAACACGCAACTCACACGCAACTAATAGGTGGATACGCAGGGCATAGGTTGGGGATACGCTGGGAATAAGCACAATAGGTTGGGGGTGCGCTACACACGCAACAAGATCGCAACAGGCACGCAACACGATCGAACATGATCGCAACAGGTACGCAAACACCATTCGCAACATGTACGGTACCAAAACCTGGCCAGATACCTCAATTTGGACCTGCGATCACCTGCGTTCATAACTTATGAGTTGCGTACCTGTTGCGTACCTGTTGCGATCGTGTTGCGTGCGTAGCGTCCCTGTTGCGTATAAAATTGATCGCAGGCATTCGCAGAGAATTATTGAACATGTTCAAAATTTCCGAACTTACTCTGCGTGTGTTTGCGATCACCTGCGTGCTTGTTGCGTGTTTCAAACCTATAAAACCTATTAGTGCGTGTGAGTGCGTTCTGAACTTTAAGACCACTATTTTTTATTGCAACCATACGCAACTGGTGATCGCTATGGGTGTGAGGGCAACATAAAGATGTCACCATAGAACAGAATAATTTAATATTGGTATTTTTTCTTGAATACATTTGTGTGCAATACATATGCATCAGTGTTATTATATAAAAATAAAACGTTAACTAATTGGAGGAGGAAAAGTAACAATTACTGTTTTTTTTTTTTGTTTTTATATACGTGATTTAGGAGTTTCTGATACTTTTTGTCAACTCTACAATTTTCTAGCATTTAAAATTCTTTTTGATTTTTTTGAGAATGCTCTCAGGAGTCTGTACTATACGGATTAGAACCAGAGATAGGTCATTTTAGTAAAACCACCCTGGGGCAAAAGTAAGTGGGCCCCTCCACTGGTGGCAGTACCAAATGCTTCCCACCAAAAGATTGTAATGGTTTATAGTATACGTGTGGAAAATTTTGGTGCTTGTAAAAAAAAGTGCACAAGCAGGGCCTTTTTTGGCCGTTAACCGACTAGATAGAAGGAACAAAGCATGATGGGAGGAAGGGGACAGGAAAAAATGAGGTAGCAGATAAAATGAGTAGGCGTAAAGAAATTAGGAGAATAAAAAAATAAATTTGGGGAAACCCGAAAAAAAGGAAAAGTTGGAAACAAAGAGAAAGGTGTGTGGGGAAAAGGGAAGGGAGATAGCTGTCTGAAAGCGTTTAAGCGGGAAAAGGGAAGAGTGATGGACGTCGCGCAAAAGAAGGGAAGGAAAAAAGGGGATGGCGACTCAAATAATAGGCGGGACAAGGGGCTGAGAAATGACCCGATGGAAAGGGGGGCGAAGCGATAAGGTGTTGGGGGGCGTGAAAAGGCGAAAATACACCTTGGAAAAAAAAAGATATAAAAATTGAGAAAAGACGGGGGGGTAAAACCCAAAAAAAACCACGGAAACGGGCGCACACACACACACAACAAATACAAACAAAAAAACAAACTCGAGACAAAAGTGTAACAAGTAAAAAAACTGGCAAAATAAGATTTGCTCCCCCGGGGCAGGGCGGGGCGAAAAAAAGAGGGGGTTAAAGGGGGAAAAAGGGGCAAAAGGGAGGGATTTTGAGACATAGGAGGAGGGACTGGGACTGATTGGTAGCCGCTGAGGTGCGACCGAAGGACGGAAATTGTTTTTTTATTGGCTTTAAAAAGGTTTGGTTTTGATTTTTGTTTTTTTTAGGTGATGTACGAATGTGAGGTGACAGGTATAAAAAGGTAGTAGTAGTAGTAGCAGCAGCAGCTGTGGTAGTAATAGCATAATGTAGTAATATAAATAGACTTGAAGCAGTAGTATAGCAACATAAAAAGTAGCATGTAATTTTTTTTTTTTTTTTTTTTTTTTTTTTACATCACAAGGAACGGGCCCAAAGGGCAAACAAAAGGGGTAGCACAAAGCCCGTTTTAATTTTGCCAGTCCCTATAAAAAAAAAGACAGTAAGAGAATAAAATAAAAACAGAGGGGAGGCCAATTTTTAGTTTGAGGTGTCTTGTTCCCTTTTCTTTTGAAAAGTTTTAAGTCATAGGAAAGGGGGAAAAATAAAAAAACGGGAAAGAGATTTCCAGATTTTACCAGGAAAGGGATGAAAGCGTAAAGATATGAAAACCCTTTGCATTGGGAAGAGGACAGAAAGGGATGAGAATGAGAAAAGTCTTGGCGCGGGGCCGCGGAGTGGGGGAGGCATGCAGTTAGCAAGTTGAAGGGCGTGAGTATGAAAAAAAACGGTAGAAGGAAGCAAAGAAGCAACATTGCGGCGGTGTTTTAAAATTGAAGACAGTCAGTCAGAGGAGAGGAGTTATGAGACGAAAAAGTTTGATCAACCGTGTTTGGGAGAGCGTATGAGTGGATCCTCCCCAAACATTGGACATACCCTACATGGAGGTAAGGCCCCTGTAAAGCAAGAAATTTGGGAGGAAAAAAAAAAAAGGACGCAGAGGCCACACCCAAACCCCTAACTTCTTAGAAGTGTTTTAGCAGGAGATGAGATGGAGTTTTTCCAGTTCAGATTTTTAGTAAAGGATGTCCTAGAATGTTCATTTAGAAGAAGGGGGACAGTTGAGTGTCATTGAAAAGGGGGGGAATAGTAATTGGGTGGGTTTTTGGGTAGATGGTAAGAATTGGGGTTTTGAGGCATTGAACAAAAAAAGGTTTTGCTTTGCCCCAATCAAAAATTTTATAAAAAATCAGAAGTTAGGCGCTCGGTGGCTTTCCTCCGTGAATCATTTAGTTCCTTTTGAGTTGGAGTCTAATAAACACGTTCAATGCAGGTAAATCATCAGCGAGGAGTGGATGGGTTTGATTTAGATTTAGAAGATCTTAATGAATAATAGAAAGAGAGTGGGTGATAGGCAAAAACCCGGGGAACACCCTATTAAATAGTTTTTGGAGAAGAACAAGCCGTCTACATAGCTCAATAAAATTTGAAAAAAAAACTTAAAATGAAGGTACAGAGAGAAGGAAAAAAACCGAATGAGGGTATTTTGGAAAATTTAAAATTTGTGCCAGACTCTATCAAAAGCTTTTGATATGTCAAGGGGCAACAGCAAAAGTTTCACCGAAACCCCAAAGGGGATGCCCAAGATTCAGTTAGGAAAGAAAAGATCGCCAGTAGACCCCCTTTGGGAAAAACCGTACTGACGATCACATAAAAGTTGTGAGCAATAGATGCTTAAAATCTTCTTATAAGTTTTTTTCAAAAATTTTAGAAAGGCAGGAAGTAAAAAGTTTAAGGGTATTTCAATGATTAGAACGGTCATCCTTCTTGGGGAACAGGTTGGAGGGAGCAAACTTCCAGCAAGAAGGAAAAGGGAAAGTAGACAAAAACGGAAAAAAATTTTACCCGGCAAGGTGCAAACACAGAAGACAGTTTTTTTAGAACAATAGGGGGATCCGTCAGGACCCTAAGCCTTCCGAGGATCTAGGGCCAGAAAGGGGGAAAGAAAAAAACTTCCGAAGGATCTTTTGACAGGCATAATATGTCAGAGGGTGGAGGGGAAGGGGAAAAGCCCTTCACAGCCAGAGTGGGGAAATTTTTTGCAAATTTTTGAGCGAAGAGTTCGCTTATAAATAGAGGGGACGCTGTGGAGCCATCTGGGGGAAACATAGGAGGGGGAAAATGGGAAAAAGAAAAATTTTTAGAGTGTTATTAAATAATGCCCGAAGTCACGAGAGGGAATTTATTTAGAAAAATTTTGCATTTTCTATGAATGAAAGAGTTTTTGGGAAGTTAAGTAAAAAATTTGGCATGATTGCGGGCAGAAAAATATAGGGCATATTTTCAGGAAATGGATGCTTTCGGTCCGTTTGTAGCACCTCTCTATCTCGGGCAGCATAGAACAAGCAGATTAAACCAAGGTTGAGGGCTTTAAACTAGAGAAAGTTGTGGAAAAGTACGCCTCCTGCCGAGACTATGACCTCAGTTTTTGCGCTTGCACAAAGGATGGGGCTTTTACATGGAAACAGTAATCATTCCTGAAATCCGAGTAGTTTCTGCCTTAGGGCTTCCCCTAGCTGAGTTTAAGTGCCAGAAGCACTCCGCTTAGGTGGGTCCCCGAAAGGTACCCCGGGGCGATGGACAGGGGTTTCAGAAATAAGATTGTGTCGGAGGAACTCAACGGAAGAAAGGTTTACAGAGTAAGCAGAAGGGGTTTTGTATTTTTTAAAAAGATCAAGAAAGTTTTGGGGGGTCTCCCAAAGGGGGTCAGGAATACGGGTAGGGTGCTGCACCAGTGCTCTAGGTCCGGAGGAAGAAAAGCGTAGGCTTGTTCACCAGGTTGGGGCAGGGAAAAAAAGATGTAGCCAAAGCTGGTGGTGAACATTTAAGTCCCCAAGAATGGAAATTTCGTAAAAGGAAAAGAGATGAGATTTGCTTATTTGATGTTAAGTAGTCGAAGAATTTTACATAGTCGAGGAGTTAGGTGAGAAATATACAGCACGATAACTTTGTAAAGAGAGTGCCATTTAATTTTGAAGCCGATGGAGAAAATTGGGAAGATTTAAGGGCGTGAGCACGGAGCAAATGATTCATTGCGCACATATACGCAACAGCCACTTTGGGTTTAAAAATTTGAAAAAGACGTAAGAGGAGACAGAAAAAAGGGTTTCTGTCAGGCCCCACACCAAATGGTTTTTTGGTGAGGAAAAAAATTAGGTTTAGGGAGGAAGAAGATGTTCCAGGGGAGAAAAATTAGATCTAAGGGCCCCCCGAATGTTGCAGAAGTTTAAGGGGAGAAAGGGTAAAGAAGTATCAAGACACCTCGGGTCGACATCTTTGAGACGGTCCGACCGGGGGGGTATTTTGGGCCCCCCCCCAGTAAGGGGCCCGAGGCTGGGTGAAGAAAATTAAATATCGATTTTGTATCGTATATTTTAGTAGTAGTAAAGTAGTAGTACGTAGTAGTAGTTAGTAGTAGAGTAGAGTAGTAGAGTAGTAGGTAATAGTAGTAAAAAGGTTTGTGGGCCCCTTTGGAACCCTGTATTGATGTTTGTAAAAGGTTTAAAATAAAAAGATGGGACATACGCAAGCGCGCGTGGCTGCGGGTTCATCTCCCTGGCATTAGCCCTTTAAACCTGGGTGGGTGGAACCCCTTACCCCGGGACACAGGCTATGTGACCCCGGGTTACCACAGTCCTTTCCCCGGCTGCCCCAGGTACCATTTACAACCCCCAAAGGAAGGAAGAACAGCTGGGTAGGTAGTCACCGACTTGCCCCGGCCCGGACGAACCCGGGCCCCCAGATTCGTAGCCAGGTACCCAGCCCCGCACCACAAGGCGACAAACGGATGTTTTTTAGTATAGTATATTTTAAACAACAAGTGAGTGCAAACTCCAATCGTGTTTTTGCTGTCGTTGGTCACTGGTCAAAGTGCCCCGGGGTATACCCCCTACCACCACCGTAGCCCGTTCACCCCGCCCCACGCCGCCTCACCCCCGCCCCGCCTGTCTCACTCCCCAGCCCCACGCTGCCCCGCAAGCGCGCGCGCCCGGGACAACACACACACAACCACGCACCACCAACGCACCCCGCACCCACCACCAAAACCACCCCCCACACGCACGCACGCACCCACCGCCAACGCACAAGCCACGCACACGCACCGCCAAACCCACGCACGCACGCACCACCCCCCCCCAACGGAAGCCAGCACGACGAACCCCGCAACGGAAAAACCCCAAAAACGAAAGCAAAACCCCCACACCCAGACACCAAACACCGCAACCCACACCACGCACCCACCGCCAAACCCCCCCACCAAAACACACAAACAAAACCCACACACGGAACCAACAACAAAAAACCAACAACAAAACCCAACACCAAAACCCCAAAACCCCCTTCAAAAATATTAAAAAGACATGGGACCAAGCCGTTTACCACCAACGATTTATTTGCGATTTTTTTTAGCATACTCTCATCAAAATTGAATTTACAGTTTCGGCTACCCAAAAACACACACACACACACACACACAGACACAGACAGACCAGAACACACACGCACACACACACACAAAACACACGCACACACACAACACACACACACAACACACAAAACACACACACACGGCTTCTCCTATAGTATATTTGATATTAGATAGATTAGACAGTGCCATCACCACCACCATCACCACCACAGTTTACCTTTTAACCCTTAGAGGCAAGGTGCGTAAGGCATATCAAGCTTCTCTACACTGACGTCACACATTCTGCTCCTTGACGTCACTCCTACGTCATTGCTTTACAATGACGCGCTCTCTCCCTATTTTTCTCTTGCAGGAAAATTGAATAGTTTAATTCAATAGTCAGGTAAAAAGTATGATATACAAAAACTCGAGTTAATGTATTTTGTACTAACACTGTAAAGGAAAGGTCACCATGAATTACAACGTGTGCGTGTGCGTGTCTGTGTGTGTGTGTGTGTGTGTGTGTGTGTGTGTGTGTGTGTGTGTGTGTGTGTGTGTGTGTGTGTTATTCACCCGTGGTCTTGTCCACGCGAGCTGGTTCGCGATCGCCAGTTTCACCCTCTCAGTGTGAGCTTGGAGCTCATCATTACCGATCTCTGGGCAATGCTGGGACCTCACACACCACACACCCTCATCCTCATGCTCAAGGGGGACAGTAACCGCCCGAATTTGTCAGTGAAAAATCCCCGGGAGTAGCGAGGATTCGAATCGCCTACCCACAGAATGGGAAGCCAGCACGCTATCAACCTGACCATGGCGCGATAGCTCAAGCCTTCTCTATATTCATGATGGTGCTGATCTGAGGCAGTGATGGTGAAGCTGGTGGTAAGTTAGAAACAAGCTACCTACACCTGCGAGGTACTCATAATCCATATCAATTAATACAGTATACCAAAAATAAAGTAAAAGAGATGGGAAGGAAGGAAGAAAAAAAAACACGAGGGAGGAAGATATGCTTCATACAGAAGGTGTCTGGACGATTCGAGGGAATACTTTTTTCGAGCGGAGGACCATTCGGGCGAATACATTTGCGGTACAATTTCGGTAGTGGGCTTTCAACGATTTTGAGGCCAAAACTTAGTTTTCCTGAATAGTTTTGATGTGAATTGAATGAATCTGGAACTCGTTTATGACGGAAATAATTTTTTTTTTACATGTGTGGGGGGATTCCCGCCCAGCAAACCTTGCCCCGCTTCTCACTGCCGTAGTATTGATGGAAACTTTGTTGGGAAACAATGTTTCCCAACTGTTTCCAAAGGCTGGAAACAATGTTTCCTAAATGTTTCCTGTCCAGATTTCAGTAACTGTTGTTCTCAGGATGTCTGTGAGTGAGGAGGGTGCTGCAGCTGTCTCTGCGTTTTACGTTATAATGCACTCACTTTTTATTTTAATCAACGTTCACACAAACACACACACACATACACACACACACACAAAGGCGTAACATCCTAGACGTCCTATTTCTATGAATACTACCGTCAGGACATTCCAGGTAAAGGGGAGTGAAACACACACCACACACACCACACACACACACACACACACACACACCTGCACGCATACGCATACGCTGCACGCATACGCACACGCAACGCACACACACACGCAAGCACACGCAATACACACATACACACACACCTGGGTCCTCCGAATAGTCCTCCACTCGAAAACTCATTCGCTCGAATGGTCCAACGCTGGTTTAACTCTGCTTGTTCTCATGCTGTCCGAGATAGAGAGGTGGCTCACAAACGGTACCGTAAGCATCCATCTCCTGAAACGCATGCCCTTTATATTTATGCCCGTAATCATGCCAGATCTTTACTTCAACTTACCATAAACATATAATCTCATAGAAATAATGGAGATGTAGATTTACAAATTTCGTATGTCAAATTTGAGGTGTTTCTAAGGCAGTTTTACTCATGGTAAATTTTCATTTTAGTGTGTATGAACTTTGCAAAGTTGCATCAAAGAAGTATCCCATCCGGGCTACTTGCCCGAGTTACGGATAACCATGTTCGGCCTGCATCAGCCCGTCTGGGCTCTTTGACCTGTCTACATATAAACTTTTTTGTTTCAAACATGTTTCTTTTTTAAACGTTTGCTTACTTTAAATACTTCTCTACAACATAATTATATATAATACAACATCATATAGACCTATAATATTAAAATATAAGAAACTGATATATTAAACACCATGTTGATTTGTATAAACGACAGCATTTTAATTAAAAATATGTATTTACACTTATAGAAAATAGTTACAAATTATTCTTGTGGCTGTGGCTGCTTGCGGTGGAAGGCAGTGAAGCAGTTGCGAGTGTCGGAGAGGCAGAGGGCAACTTTGCAAACGTCGCACATCCACCGGGACTGATGAATGTCTCCCTTTCTGCTGTAGTGTTTGCAAGTCTGCCTCATGGGCACAGAAGTAGGCTTGTCGCGTTTGCTGGTGTCTAGACGATCAGAAACAGTCGGCAGGGAACTCCCCTGGCCTCTATTGGGCAGTGCCATTGCTGAGGCAGTTTAATGACTGCCTGATGGAGCTGCCAGCCAATGCCTTAGTGCACCTGGTGAAGCGTGATATTTCCAGCCGCAAGTTCTTCAGGGGCATTGGCCTCTCCCCCAAAGAAACACAGTCCCTCTTGTACAGTAGCCAGGTATTGCAGATGAAACGTCAAGAGTGTAACCAAAGAGCTTCATGTACCACCTTCCATTGTACTTCATGATTACATCGGTGCACAACATCTTTCCTCTCCTTGGCCTTCTTGCTATACCTCGAGACTGTGGTGGTGGGTTCTTCGCCTGTATCGGAGGACAGAACTGTAACAATCTTGTTATCCTTCCATCGAGCAGCTAGAATGTCATTGTCAGTAGTAGACATGAGTTTCCACCAGGCACTTTCTTGTTGTCCATTTCCTTGACAGTCCTTAGAGGTGGATTCTCGATGCGGTTCACTCTTGCTGTGCCAGCATACCTGCAGCCATACTTATCTCGCAGGAACTCCACCAATAAAAAGCTGGTGAAGAAGTTGTCGGCATACACAGCACTCTTACCGGGTTCCTTGAGGGTCTTCACCAGCACCACCAGTCTTGCCACTGCCCAACATGTCCTTTTCTGCTTATGCGAGGGCTGTATGGTGAGCTGGGAAGGTGGACTCTCCCTGGTTCATCAGTATGTCATGGATGAAGCCATCAATGCTACCTCGACAAAAGAGTTTGAAGCCCCACTTGTCTGGTTTTGTCTTGATATATAATAGCTAAGGATGCCAGCCCTCTTCACCTTGTAAGCCACCATCACCTCATCTATGGACTGCACTGGAGTGCTGCTGACCTGGAGGAACCATTTTGTGTTCGATGCAATGATTGGCTGTATCTTGAAGAATCGATCTGTGGACGTCTTGGCTTCTATCTGCTCACAATCTTCTATCTGATCGTCAGTACGGTTTTCGTAAAGGGCGATCTACTGGCGATCTTCTAGCTTTCCTAACTGAATCTTGGTCATCCTCCTTTAGGGGTTTCGGTGAAACTTTTGCTGTTGCCCTTGACATATCAAAAGCTTTTGATACAGTCAGGCACAAATCTTTAATTTCCAAACTACCCTCATTCGGTTTCTATCCTTCTCTCTGTACCTTCATCTTAAGTTTCCTTTCAAACCCGTTCTATTGCAGCTCTGGGGGACGACATTGTTCTTCTCCTAAATCTTTTAATAGTGGTTTCCCGGGGGTTCTGTCCTATCCCCCCTCTCTTTCTATTATTCTTTAATGATCTTCAAACTAACTAAAAGCCCTATCATCCTAGCTGTTGATTCTACCCTGCATTTTTCAACGACTTTTAAAGACTCCAACCAACGGGACTAATGTTTCACGGAAGATCCCCCGAGCGCCTAACTTCTGTCTTTCTATAATTACTGAGGGGGCAAAGAAAACCCCTTGTTTTGTTAAAGCCTCAAAAACCCAATTCTTTCCCCTATATACTGACAAAACCTACCAATTACTTTCCCTCTTTTTCAATACCTCAACTGTCTCCTTCTTTTCAATGAACATTCTAGGACTACCTTTACTAAAAATCTGAACTGGAAAAACTCACATCTCATTCTTGTTAAAAGTTCTAAGAAGTTAGGTGTCCGTGGGGTCTGCGTCTTTTTTTTCCCCCTCCCAATTGCTTGCTCTCTACAAGGGCCCTTTTCCGCCCAGTATGGGGTAGTCCACTTTTGGCAAAATCCACTCTACCTCTCCTAAAAACGGTTGAATAAAAACTTTTTTGTCTCTCAAAATCCTCTCCTCTGACTACTGTCTTCAATCTTTAAATCATCGCCGCAATTTTGGGTTTTTCTTGCTCTCTTCTACCCTTTTTTTCATCTCATTGCTCTTTGAACTTGCTAACTGCTGCTTCCCCCCCCCCCCGTGGCCCCGCTGCACAAGACTTTTCTACTACTCATTCTCATTCCTATTCTGTCCATCTGCCTAATGCAAGAGTTGAATCATATCTTACTCTTTCAATTCCCTTCACTGGTAAACTCTGGACCTCCTCTGCCTCTTCCTTCCTGTTTCAATTTTTTTCCACTTTTCTATACTTAAATCTTTTTAAAAGAAAGTAACAGACACCTCCCGAACTAATTTGGCTCACCCCTCTTTTTATTTTTTATTCTCTTACTAAGCCGAAAAGTCGGCCCCTCCGGCGGACTTTTTTGGCTAGCTCTTCGGAGGGCTTTTTGGTGGGGCCTTCGGACCCAACTAATTGTAACACGTGTAATTTTATGATACTGTAATTTCACACAACCATGAGTTTTTAAATCTCCACAGATATTTTTTGGGGCTATCACCAAAGAGTAATAGGACTGGAGTAATAGGACAGAAGTAACTCTGAAGTAATAGATGTTTAGGCTAGTGAATAATGGACTGAAAGTAATAGGACTAAAGTAATAGGACTGCAAGTAAAAGAAACCGTCCGCAGTCCGTGCGTTCGGTTTCGATATTTTTTTTTTTTTCATGCAAAATATCTCTCGTAAATAAAAATAAAGAATCACATTCTCGGTAATACTAACAAAAAAAAAAAGTGTCGGATCATCCCCCAAAGTGGCCTTAAACTCTTTCCCCTGGTCGACCTGGTTCCAAAAAAACTGTGCCATATGATGTGATTTGCGCCACTGGGGGGCGGAACCTATAGCGGACACACCACAAGACACACACACGCACACACGACTTTCGATATTTTATTATAGACTGTCGTCTTTATAGGGACTGGCCAATAAGCGGGCTTTGTGTTACCATTTTTGGTTGTGGCCCTTGCCAGTCCTTTGTGATGTAAAAAAAAAAAAAAAAAAAATACTCACCCGCAACACACACCACACAGCACACACCGAAAGCAAGCACCGCAATACACCCAGACACACACACAACTGGGTCCTCCGATGGCCCTCCACTCGAAAAGTCATTCGAATGGTCCTAACGCTCGAAAAGTCATTCGCTCGAAAGGTCGTGTATTCAGCAAGAGGATGAAGAAACGTTTGATAAAAGAAAAGATAAAATGGAGCAGATAACAAGTATGAATACCGTTAAACACTGATCATTGCTAATATATAATGGAAAAAATGAGCTAGATACAGTACAGATGCAGGTAGGAACATCAATACTAGAAAAAAGAAAAAAACAGAAAACGAAATATTGGGGAAGGAACTGAACTGAAACCCTATGAAATGAAAAATATGAACTTCACATATGGAATGGCAGAAAAACGACCGAAGCATGGCAAACAATCAACAAGTTGAGAGAGAGATCTCGAGATACTACGAGAGAGAGAAGGAGATATAGAGAGAAGAAGAGAGAGAGAGAGAGAAGAGAGAGAGATCGCAGAGAGAAGATATATCTCTATAGTATATATATATATATATAGATCTATATATAATCTTATACTATCATATTATAAATTAAACTATAAAAATAATATTTTATTTTAATTAATATCATATATATATAATATCTATATATATATATATATTATATATATATATATGTATATATGTATATAAGAAGAGAGACAGAGAGGGAGAGAGAGAGAGAGAGAGAGAGAGAGGAGGAGAGAGAGAGAGATAGAAGAGAGAAAAAACAAAGAGATAAGAGAGAGAGATAGGCGAGAGAGAGAGAGAGAGAGAGAGAGCGAGAGGAGAGGAGAGAGAGATGAGAGAGAGAGAGATACGAGAGAGAGAGAGAGCGCGAGAGAGAGAGATGGAGAGAAGAGAGAGAGAGCAGAGATAGAGTAGAGAGAGAGCGAGAGAGAGAGAGAGAGAGAGAGAGAGAGAAGAGAGAGAGAGAGAGAGAGAAGGAAAATTAACTACAATAAGGTAGATGAAAGGATGACGCTAATCAACATCAAAAAAGTTCAAATAGAAATAAGAAAGGAAAGATAAAAATAACCAACAAATTGAGAAAAAAACGAAAATAAGACGGGAGGGACACAAAAAAAAAAGTCCAGTAAAAATACAACTACAAAAGTGACAATATATGAAAAAAGTACAGAAAGAAAAGTTGAAAACAGTCACTGCCACGACAGCACGACCCAGACTGGAGTTCACAAATGTTGGATGAGGTGGTTTTGAAGAGCAAAGTTCGTCAATATGTGGACGGCTGAGTCCTCAGATGGGGGGGTTGGGCGGCTGCTGAGGGGAGAGCTGTTGAGGGATGCTGCCTGAGAGGGATTAGAGATGAGGGAGGAAGGGCAGGACGAACGCTGGGGACTGAGGTTCTGAGAAAGGCTTTGTTGTAGGGGTTAGATATGGTACATAACCCGGCTGGTTAATGGGAAGGCTGGGGCCTAAAGATATATTGGGTAAAGTTACAAGTCTTCTCCTATAGGGTGACAATGAGTATTTATCAAAACACATAGTAGCACATGGGTTACGGCTTAGGAAACGTGGTTAAAAAATTACTGTGAATAAGTGTATGGATGGATGGATGGGGTGGTGTATGGGTGGATGGAGTCAAGAGTGGATGTTGGCCTTGGTATGGCGCGGTCTAGGGATCATAGGGAATGGTAAGGTCTGCTTTCGGTAAGGTAGCAGTGGCGAAAGCACAGACTTCATAAACGTCAATGAACAGCTTATAATCTAATGAAAACTATTTGTTCATTTAGAAAGGCTCATGCCAGATAGTGACGCATCCTTAACACGCCCCTTTGTATAACTGTATATAACACAGCATTTAAGTAACGCAACTGATACAGTATAAACCACACATCACTTGGCTCCTGACACAGCCAAGCAGACCAATTTGTATTGGTTCTCATTTTCCGCCGAGCCCGTGTTTTGCCTGCTGAACTGAGATTTCAATATGATTTGAAGAATTTCAGTTTAATCACCAATAAGTATTATAAGATTGGCGCTGGAAAACCTCGGGTTGCAGAATAACGCATATTTTTCCCACTTTGATCCAATATTTCTTATCTTTCTGCGCCAGTTTATGTAAAAAATTTGTCTATAAAGTATCGGGGTTTTTTTCTACACTTTTTCTAGTTGTCTCAATGGCTATGTTGGTAATGCATGGCAAGATATGCGTCAAACGTGCACTATGGAACATAAGGATTATAATTATCGTTTACAAGTATTCTTTCATCTGTTTAAGTGCTGATGGCGCCACAGCGGGATTTCCCCACCCATCACTGCAAGGTCAGGCTACTAACAGGGTGTTGGTGTGAAATTCCTGATTCCACTAGAGACTAATGAATTCTTCCATGTCGCCTATCACCCCTTTTCATTTACATCACAACGCCAGCGACCATTTTCCGAGCCGTTTCCATTAAAGGCGGAGCAAAAACACGGTTAAACGAATGTATGTATGTGCGAGCACACAGGCACACACACACACCCACACACACCACCACACACACTCACTACACACACACCACACACAATACCACACCACGATGGTCCAGTGGATAGAGCTTAAGTGCGCCATTATGTGGTTTAGCCTGTTTCGAATCCTCGCATCGCTCTCCGGGAATTTTTCACTGACAAATTCGGGCAGTTACTGTCCGCCCTTGGCAAGAGATAGTCGTTCGTGGTGTGTGAGGTCCCGCATTACCCTAAAATTGGTCCATAATGCTTCAAACAGCTACGGATGGTGAAACTGGGGATCGGGCGAGTCCGTCGCGTGGACAAAAAACCATGGGTGAACACACACACACCCACACACACACACACACACCACACACACACACACACAACACACATACACACACACACGACACACACACACAAACACACCCAAACACACACACCCCACACACACACGCAAACACACGACCGCAGCCGAGTGAACGCCTGTTTTATAACTTTTTGGTACAGAACCTAACCAGTCTCACTCACAACTCTCTCTTATCTACTTATGAACATTTGTACACGTCGCGTCACCCTACCTCCCTCACGCCCCCCCCCCCCCCATTACTCCAATCTGCCCTCTACTCACACTTATTCATACCCCATTCATTCATAGCTGCAGTATTGTTGCTTGGTTTAGTGAACGAGTGTGTTGTGTGTGGGGGAGGGGGGTATGATTCTATTATGAAGAATGTTGTAAGAGAATAACTTCCACAACAAGCCGAAAAAGGTTACCACTGTTAAATACAAAAAAAGTCTCAATTTAATTTCAAAAATACATTACAGAAAAAGCATACAGCAGACGTGAATCGACATAATCAATCTCTCCACAAGAACCACCCGTAAATACATAAATGCCTCCTTTGTTTAAAATATGATAAAAAAAGGCATGCATAATATGCTTCAACGCAGCAGTTAATTGTGGACTGATTGCTCGCACGTAACAATATACAAATCATATTTCCATTAAACAAAAGACACGCAAAAGGGATTAAACTAAATATCTGTGTAAGGTTACCACAAAAAATATTTCTAAACATTATCTTGAGACAGAAAATTATAAGTTTTATTCGTTTTACCTAAAGAATTGCAAAGCATAGAACACAAGGGAAGTACAAAGCAGTCATATTTATTGGCCAAGGACGCCTTTTGTATTGACGCACACTCGCCCTCGGCTCCTCGCGCCTTCATAACCGCTTGGAAACACAAAACATGAGACACAGGAAATCCTCTGACCACTATTAGGTGAGGAAGCGACACGTATAAGAACGTCCTGTGTAGTACAAACTAAGGCCCAGCATGGAGACCAATTGGAACCCATCCAATATTTTAAATGTTTGTTTAATTTTGAGCTTTGCGTAACCTGACTTCAAGATGTTTGTGTTTATTCATAGCGGCCCACGAGCTGTGCTTGGGCGGGGGAGACCAAGGGATGCGGCGCGCTTCTCCTCTCTTGTTACACAAGGCCATGATTAGAGTGCGGTGTAATAAGAGGCATGAAATAGGCGTATTTTTGTGACGACATTACTAAGCAAAATTATACTTATTTAAGCTCCGCCCATCTTATTTTTCTACTCTTTTGGGAGTGCACTGATAACCGACATGATACACTCTCTGGGTATTTTTACTTTCTCTTGGAAAAAATATACAATTTTTGGGTGTGGGTGGTGCTTCAAGAGCCTGGCGAATCAGAGCGCGCGCATGCATTCCTGTCCTTTTCTCACATCGCCCGTAAATGTTTATGTTTTTCCATTACTTATCATCTCATTCAGTATTCATAGCTAAAGATCTATGCAAATAATACTGTTTTCAATTAGGCGTAGTGTATGATACTTTGATGGCATGTATAGAGCTACATATGGAAGTATGAGCTCATAATAATTAAATTCCCAGCGACAATCTGAATCTTATTCACATCCTGGCATGAAGCTACATTGCGTCCCGTTTTTTCGTTGATGATTGCTGGCTACGCTAAAACTGGTGTAGTATTATATAGTATAGTCAATACTTTAAATATATTCATGAGTGATATACATTTTGCATAGAAAATGTATAAATTTGTATATATGTCATATCCAACAAAAAGAAACCTTTTCGAGACCTAATCGCAGGGGCACGAATACGAACATTTATCAGTCTGATTCAGCTCCAAGCCTTCCAACACGGTAGCTAGGAAGCCTCTCCAAGACATTACCCCCCACAGTTGTGTGTAACCCATCACGGCACCATCACACACCCGCCCATCACACACCCATCACACACCCGCCACCACACGCCCATCACACACCCGCCCACCCACAACACGCCGCCCCCCTCCCATCACACACCACGCCCACCACACGCCCATCACAACACCCGCCCACCACACACCCCCACACACCGCCCATGGATGTTTAAGGGGCGAGAAGCAACTGGAGGATGAATCACAACCAGCATTCATATAGGTTTAGGCAAAGAATAAATTATGGTTATACACAGGAAACCAGTAGATGTAGGTCACGTAGCCTACACACAGGTCATGAAAGCATTAAACATCCTCTGACGCACATCGATGAAGTGCTGTGTAAAGCAAATAGATATTCAAATAACCTTTTTCATAGCGCCCTAAACATTTCATTTTGATATAAGTCCCATCTATAAGTTTAGAACACATGCTAGGCCATTCTAAGATCTTCAAAACAATTAGATATCGTGTGTAATAACACAGACCAATCCACGTTACTACTCCCCTTTGGCTGTGTCTCCAATAATGTTCACTAACTATATATTGAGCTCGGTAAGAGGTAATGAAGTGTATGACCCTTTTTTTTTTTTTTTTTTTTTTTTATTATTATTAATTTTTTTTTTTTTACATCACAAGGAACTGGCCAAGGGCACCACAAAATGGTACACAAAGCCCGCTTAGTTGGCCAGGTTCCGCTATAAAGAAGACAGTAGAGAATAAAAAATAAAAAGAGGGGTGAGCCAATTTAGTTTTTGGGAGGTGTCGTGTTTACTCGTCCTTTTGAAAAGAATTTTAAGTCATAGAAGTGGAAATAGAAACAGGAAGAGATTCCAGAGTTTACCAGTGAAAGGGATAAAAGAGTAAAGATTCTGATTAACCTCTTGCATTAGGAAGATGGACAGAATAGGGATGAGCAATGAGTAAAAGTCTTGTGCAGCGAGGCCGCAGGAGTGGGGAGGCATGCAGTTTTAGCGAAGTCAGAAGGCATGAGCATGAAAATAACGGTAGAAGAGAGCAAGAGAAGCAACATGGCGGCGGGATTTAAAGAATTGAAGACAGTCAGTCAGAGAGAGATTTGATTTGAACGAAAAGCTTTTGACTCAACCCTGTTTAGGAGAGCTGTTATGAGTGGATCCTCCCCAAACACTGTGAGACATATATCCAATACATGGGGCGGATACAGCCCCTGTAGAGAGGCAAGCGCTTGGGAGGGATAAAAAAAAAGGACGCAGACGCCAGCCACAGGACACCTAACTTCTTAGAAGCTGTTTTAACAAGAGAGAGATGTGGAGATTTCCCAGTCAAATTTTAGTAAAGATAGTCCTAGAATGTTCATTGTAGAAGACGGAGACAGTTGAGTGTCATTAAAGAAGATGGGATAGTTATTTGTAAGGTTTTGTCGAGTACAATAGGTGAAGAAATTGGGGTTTTTGCAGGCATTGAACAAAAACAAGGTTTGCTTTGCCCCCAGCAGAAATTATAGAAAGATCAGAAGTTTAGGCGCTCGGGTGGCATCTCTCCGTGAACACTTAGTTTCCTGTTGAGTTGGACCGTCCTAAAACGACGTGACAAATGCCGGTAGAAGCATCAGCGTAGGAGTGGATAGGGCTTTGAGTTTAGACTTTAGAAGATCATTAATTAATATAGAAAGAGAGTGGGTGATAGGACAGAACCCTGGGGATCCACCACTAATTGATAGATTTTGGAGAAGAACATGTCCAGTCTACAGTAGCTGCAATAGAACGGTTTGAAAGAAAACCTTAGATGAAGGTACAGAGAGAAGGGGGGGGGGGGGGGGGGGGGGGGGGATAGAACCGAATGAGGGTAGTTTGAAATTAAAGATATTGTGCCAGACTCTATCAAAGCTTTTTGATATGTCAAGGGCAACAGCAAAAGTTTCACCGCACCCCTAAGGAGGAATGACAATGATTCAGTTTAGGAAGCTAGAAGTCGGCCAGTAGCATCGCCCTTTACGGAACCGTACTGACGATCAATAGAAGATTGTGAGCAATAGATGCGCAGCATCTTCTTATTAATTATAGATTCAAAACTTTAGAAAGGCAGGAAGTCAAACCTCTAGGACGGTAGTTTGGAAGGTTAGAACGTCACGCCTTCTTAGGACAGGTTGGATGGGAGCAAACTTCCAGCAAGAAGGAAAGGTGGAAGTATATAGACAAAGACGGAAAAAGTTTTCACTCCTGGAAACATCTGAAAAGGGCTTTGGCAGCGCTACATCCGTATTTTTGTGATGGCAAGGCAGGGGGCGGAGCTTAAATACGTATAATTCTGCTTAGTAATGTCTGCCAAAATACGACGCCTATACTAAAGGTATGTGATGGTGGAATGCTGCGGCGCTTCTTATGTCTTGTTGATGGTGCGCCTGTTAGTTCCCTGGAGGCGCTCGTCGGTGATGAAGCAGGTGAGTATTAGTGCGGTGTTCCCCGCGCTCCTCTCTAAAATATTTTTTAAGGAAAAATAGTGGAACTAGAACAGGAAAACTTAACTTTGCCGGGAAGAAAACTATGTAAGAAAACTAAAGCATTTCTGACGCGCAATCGATTATTAGTATTTTACAAAAACGCGGGGGGCTGAGCTGAAGATTAATCGAACCATTTAGCTGGTGATTTTCCTCTCATAAGTTTGCCTCGTATAACCGGCATTCACGGAAACGGACGAGATTCATTGGTCGCGGTCGCGTGATGCAAGAGGTCACGGATGATCAATGATTGGGTAACGCCGTATAACAAAAATTTCTTTTTCCTCAACTTTGGCATGCCATTTTCCTATGTAAAGGTAATTCTAAGAACGATTTTAACTCATTCCATTTCTACATTTAGCAATTCTTATATGCAAAATCGCACTTTTTATATTGGCACCCTTATCAAATAATGCTTAATAGTACGTATGTCCGGTGGTCCTATTTTTGCATCATGATCATGCACCATTGAGTTTTCCAATTACTAGCGTGTAAGCGTCTTTCTGATCAGTTGGTTCATCAGGCCACTACTCACAGTGTGTCACAGGCCTCTAACGTGACCTAGAACGTGCCATCATGTCCTTCTTAGACCTGAAGACAGGGCATGGTCTTCGGGGGTGGGCCGAGCCCGGATGCCCGTCTCTGGCCTGCTGCCCCACCACTGCTGCCCAGCCATCTGTTACCTGCTTCACGACTCTTTTCCGGTGCTCTGAGAGTGATAGAGAACTCCCGGAACCTCGTCCGGCTTGACCAGAGCTCTCCTGGCTGATCCCCGTACAGTGAACGGTGAATCCGGCTCGTGCAACCTGGCCAGGCTTCCAGCTGTCAGTGTCTGCAAGCTGGTGGCTGACAAGTTCAGCTTGGGTGTGATGTGGAGGTCTTACACTGGTGTCCCCATACTCTCGCCAGCCCTCAGCTTCAAAATCTGGTCCACGGCGAACCTGCGGTCCCGTCCACTCTGACTCGGCCATCAGCGAGAGGATGACCATTCTGAGTGTGCGACCATGCTCCTTTCCGCACGTAAGAAGTCACACGTTTGGACCTCTTGTTGGGCTGCGACCGGTCATCACTCTGAGCTGCGTGAGGATGTGCTTGGGCCGTCCGCTAGTCTGTGTGAACCTTGATTGTCGTAGTAGAGTTTGAGTACACCTGCAGGCAGTACTTGCGCAGTGAACTTGACTAAGAATTTCCAGGGTGTTCAGTTCTTTGGCCCAGTCATTCATGCTTTCTGGTCCCATGAACCCGAACAACTGGCTGTGGTGAGCCATCTGGAGTGGGACACCTTGCCCACAGCACACTTGATCTCCTGCAGCTTCGGACGGGAGAACGCCCCGCTCACAGCCTGGACGCAGCTGTAGGTAGACCTGCTGGTCGTGACATGTTGACCAGGATATACTCCGTAGCTCCGTGGAGATATTTCACCGCCTGGCACTCCTCTGAACTATGCGTTGGTACTGAATCTTATTCCGTGCTGGACAGCAGCCGCACACTGGACCACGTGAAGCCGTGTCAGATGTTAGGTAGGCCCGTCGATGCTGGTGATAAGGTGGCGCATGGTAGCAACTCTATTGTGTGCACACGCATATAACTCCAGAAAGCTTGCATCCCAGTATCTTCTCAAATGGGCGTGGAGTAACACCTTCCACCTCGGGTGGCCCTCGTTGAGTCACCCTTGCAGTACGATCAGTGAGTCCGGTGGAGCCTATGGCCCCAGCAGATTCCATAGAGGCCCTGAGCCACCTTGAACGAAGGCTTCTCAGGTTGCACTCGGGTCCTCTGTACAAAGTGCCAAAAGTACCTTCCAGATGGCTCCTCTGTCACTGACCACATGCTCCTCCCTGATCAACTTGGGTGCAGTCTCCCAAGCTGTCGGGCACCATCGCCCTGGTCTTGTCCCTTCCTCCCATCGTAACCCAATCAACTATTTTGTACCCTGGTGCTGTCCCCTGGTCAAGGTCCCTGGCCGTGCATGGGCATCCATGCCTGGCCCTCCTCAGCTTGTTAGGATCGCAGACCATGTAACGACATGTCCTGGAGAGAGGGTGGCCGTCAGCGATAGGTCCTGGAGGAATCCAGTAAAGCCAGGCAGCAGCCATGCAGTGGGCGGAACGTCGAACCGGATGCTTGCCCATCGGCCAGGTTCCGGCCTGGCATTGTGTTTCTCTTGCAGCTGGCCCTGTCCGTACTGCATCACAAGGGGTTGGGCCGGACCCCAGCCTCTCTCCCTGAAGCAGTCGGGTCTACCAGTATGGCACCTCCTGTTGCTCCTGCCTTCTTTCCTCTGAGTGGCAGGGTGAACGACTCCTCGTCCCATCCTCAGATACTGTGATCTTCAGCCTGCCCAGGAACAATCTGCTCCTGCAGCTCAAGAACGTCTGACCTTTGTGTTCATCTTTCTGCTTCTGCTTCTTCAGCTTGGCCTCTCTCCAACGCTTTCTCTTTGCTGCTTTCACTTGTCTATGCGTCCTCCATTCTTGTCTACCCCTGTCATCATCATTGCACTCTCCTCGCCCAACTTTGATCCTCTTGTAGAACAGCCCTCCAGGTCTAAAATAGGGACTTTGCTGGCCGGGGGCCAGTCACACTGCACGTGTGCTCTCGCGTGGCACAGTCTGGGGTTGGAGCGTGGAATTCCTGATCCTTGGCCAGAGGAGATCGTGTGAGGGCAGGCCGTTATGTCAAACCAGCCTGTCCATATTCTTCTCCACGAATTCCTTTACTGCTTTTAGCTGCTCTTCTCTCACCACTTCAAAACCTTCTTCCAAAAAGTATCTATCCTTCTGGTCCGACCGGTCAATAAAAACCCTGGGGGTAAAAACTGGCGTTTGATTTCTTCCACTGGTCAGCACCATGGGGTCGACCCTTTCGCAATGTCTCCACGGGGTACCCCCGTTGTCAACCCCCCCGGGTGCCGCTGAGTTCTTGGAGAGGCTTCTCACCCGCGATACGTGGGCCCCTCACCTCGCAAACCCCTCGTCCACCCCCAAAAAAAGGCGGCCAACGGGATCCAAGGTCTTCTAGTTGCGGGCTCGACCCCTTTTTTCACAAGGAAACCATCCTAAAAAAGGGAACAAAAAATTGATATGGTGAAAATGAAACCGTTATTTTAAAGGGGGCTAAGCATTTTTTTGCTATAAAATAAAAGTCCATTTTTGCATAGCATTTACTTCACTACTTATCATTCTCCACTGAACTCACATTTATAAATTTCCCAAATTTCATGAAGTTTCATGGTTTTTTTAACGTTCAGTATTTACTACCTTCCCTTTGGACAGGGCAGAGCCTCCCCAATACACGGGAAGAAATAAAATGGCCCTGGGTGAGCTTGGAAATAAAAAAACGCGACTAGTTGATGTACTAAAAAGTAGATGATTTATCCTTGCAAAACAAAAAAGTTCAAAGAAAAATCACTAAATTTGACAAAATTTGAGTAATCGCAAAAAAACCGGACAAATTCCTTTAAAAACTTTGGGAAAAAAGTTTAATAATCATAGATGGACCGATAAACACGAGAAAAGCGCAGCCCGCCGCGTGCAAACTGAGTTAAAAATGGGCGCCGCTGTGTGAGGGTTGTTCGGTAATAATTTTACCGAACAAACACATAGGACAAATTATGGGGTCCCATAACGGGAAAAGAAGGGGGATGATTAGTGATTTAATTTTTCACAAAAAGGGGAATTCGCAAGGTCTTTCCTACAACTCAATAACTTGTCGCACTTAGATATTGGTAAGGCGACGGGGGGGTGGAGTATCTGTGTCATCAGAAAACTTAAAAATTAGGGGTTTGATAACTTACGGCGAGGAAAAGGTGTGGTGTGGCATTTAAAAATATAATGATTAGCAGATAGATAGATTAGATAGATAAAGAAAATAGGTATATATTTTTATTGCCAAGTACGTTTTATCGTGGTAAATACAAAAAAGTTTCCTTTGCCCAATTAAACTTAACTATTCTTAAAAGGGCTAAAAAAAATATTTTAAAAAAAAAAAAAACAAAAGTAATCATGTTCTGTAAAAAAATTCTTAAAGCTACTAAAAACAAAATAGAAACAGATGGAAATTTTTAAAATGAAAATAACAAGGTTTCCCCAAAAACTTTTTTTCCCTACCCATTGATGCAAATATTTAAAACATTTAATAAAAGGAAAAAAATGTATAAAACAATAGAAAAAACAGTATCATTTTTTTCTAGTTCCATCAATCATAAACTGTTTTGACTTATTATCGTCTAACGTGTTAAAAATATGACTATTTTCAATGAGATTGATTCTGCTTCTTTTATGCCATGACGGTTTTTTATTGTTAATATTGTATAAATTTTGAAATTACATGGGCCAAATTTTCCCCAAAGGGGGAAGCCGCCCCCTTCCTCGCCTGTTCCACGCCCTTCCCGACTGCAGCGGTGCGCACTCGTCACATCTTGTCCGGACCACGTTTGATATTTTTATTTTTAACGTCTTTCTGAAACAAAATTAGTGAAACATTACTTTTGCTATTGATTTATATAAGTCATTCTTTTGGGGGTTTTCAAAAAGTTTGATTTAAGTTCGATTTAGCTTCCCCTATACTCAGTGTTGCCAAAGGCAAGTCTGTAACTATCTGAATACGCATCTTTCCTGAGTGCCCCCCTCATGGCGGGGATCCCCGGGTACTAACCCCTAGCATTTTTTTCCCCACAATTTTTAACCAAAATTTTCCCTTTTTGTTTTGCTTAAAATCAATGCTCACATGAGGAACCAGTTTTGGCCCCCTTAGAGCTATGCACTAACTATAGGAAGGAAAGATCGCTACCAGGCAAACCCTGGTAACGGCAACCTTTCCCAACATCTATAATACTTCCCAAAAGCTACACTTAGATATCTGAAAAAAGAAACATACGTCGGGCAAGCCGTGCCTTGGAACCCGCGGCCGGCTGCCCCGCCCCGTAACGGAGCTTCATTCTTCTCTTTGCCTTCATCACTCAACACCTGCTCTTTACACAGGTTTTTGTTTGTATTCGGCCTTTGGGGTAACACCTGCTTTTTTTTTCTGTTTTACGGGGGTGTGTGTAAATTTTTTACCCTTCATGCTTCGTACCCCTTCGAAAGGGTTTTTTACGGGGATGAGGTACTTATTCTTTCCCCTCCCGGGTCCCACTGTGTCTTAAATATTTTCGGCTGGGTCTGTGTTGTGTCTGTGGGGTTAAGCTACCCCCCAAAGGCAGGGCTTTCACCCTTTCTCCCCGGGGCATTTTTCCCCGCCGGCTCCCGGGCCTGCACCTGTTCCCGTGTAAGCTGAGATGGGAGGGGGTTACGTATTCTCCAGCCACGCCCCTCCCCCCCTGGCTGCCTCCCTACCCCCTGCAGGGGTTTTTTCGGTGGTTCCGGGTCTCCCCAACGTGTAGCTGAGATG
Source organism: Chionoecetes opilio (assembly GCA_016584305.1). Classification (NCBI taxonomy): domain Eukaryota; kingdom Metazoa; phylum Arthropoda; class Malacostraca; order Decapoda; family Majidae; genus Chionoecetes; species Chionoecetes opilio. The sequence continues at coordinate 33,830 of JACEEZ010011456.1, forward strand.
GGGGAGTTACGTAGTTCCCCACCACGCCCCCCCCCCCCCTGGCGGGCCCTCCCATAGGCCAGTCGGGGGGGTTTCGGTGTTTCCTGGTCGCCCGGTAAGCTGGAGGGCAAAGGGTTACGTAGTTCTCCCGCCCCCCCCCCCCCCCCCCGGGGGCCCCCCCCCAGGGGCTTAGGGGGGGGTTTGGGGTCCCTGATCTCCAGCCCCGGCCTGCCACGGTCCCTTTAAGGGGGCGGATGGTTCCGTCGCTTTTGGGGGTGCCCAACCTCCCCCGCCCCCCTCGCCGGCCCCCCCCCCGGGCCGGGTAGGGGAGTTGAGCATCCCGGGCTGCCACGTCGCCCCCCCCCCCCTCCCCGACCATCCATTTCCGGGGGGGTCGGGGCAGTGAGTGTGGGATGCGGTGGGGGTTTTGGGGGGTTTTTTCGTGTTGCGTCTACCCCCTTTCCCCCTCACTTTTTTACCCTTCTTTTCCAGGGGATCATTGTGAGGCCCGGGGCTGCTCGTGTCTTTTAGGCCCCCGGCCACCACTCTGCTCCTCGCACGCCCCTGCCTTCTGTGGGACCTTTTTCGCCCCGCCGTTCCCCGGGTACTGTGGATGCTGGGGCTCATCCCCCGGGGGGGGGTGTGCCCCTGCTTTACTGGGGGCCCCTATGCTGCCCTAAAGGGATGGGGGTCGAAGGCTTTTAAAAGTCTCCCCAAAAACCAGCCACTTCCGTCTGTCCGGGGCGGCCCGGGTCTCGGGGTTCCGGGCTGGGCCTCCCCAAAGTCGCCCTCTCCTCCTCGTCTCCACCTCCCGACCCCCTCCCTCTCTTCCATGACCCCGGGCGTCGATCGTGCTGACGGTGAGCGATCTGGCGTTCCTCGTCCTCACCATGACCGCGACCCCCAGGTCGGGGCTTGCCTGCTGGGTCTGTGGCCCTCGCTGGTCGGGCTCTCCGGGGCCCTTTCCCCCACCCTCACCCCTGTACCTCCGGGGTTGTGGGCTTGGATGTCTTCGGGAAACTCCTTCACAAGAATGGAGACCCTTTAATTTCTGGGCCCCCCATTCTCCGACTCCGGGGCGTCGCGGTCCCCACGCCTCTTCCCCTCCCCGGTGCCCCCTTCTGAGTCGGGTGGATCGGGGATGACTCCCTGGGTGTGCCCCGACGGGAAAGGATGCTGCCCCAAACCCGTCCCCAAAGCGACGACGGTTCGGGGACTTCCCCCCCGGGTTTCCTGTCCCCCGGGCCCTTACTCCCCTTTTTCTTCTGGGGTTTCCTTCTAGGGGACTTCCCCTCGCCCGCTGCGGGATGCCTTGGACCCCTCCTTTTTCCTCCGTCCTTTTTTCCTGGGCCCGATCCCCCGTCGATTGCTTGTGAGACTTCGCGGGCGGCTTGTTGCCATGGTCCCGTCTGGAGAGGGCTCCTGGGGCCCGTTCCGGACTTAAAAGTGCGTCGCTCCCGGTGGACGGGGGAAAGGAGTCCTTCCTCTACCGCCGGTTTCCCTTTTCCCCTCCCTAAACGTCCCCGAAGCACCCTGCGGTTTCTTCGGGGCCCGCTTTCGTGCTCTGGCCCCCTTTACGGGCTGAGCCTAGTTTGGTCAGGGATGGCTTCCCTCCGTGGAGGGAACCCGGATGCCAGGGGGCTTTCTCTCGGAGGCCAAGAAGGTTCCCCGGATTAAAAGGCCCGGCCCTGGACCCTGCCAAAGTTGGAGAGCGGGTACCCCAGTTTTGAACCGGGATCCTTCTCAGTCCTGGCCCCGTCCCGGTTTCCCCCCTCTGTTGGCTTTCCACGGGTGTTGCGATTTCCCCCGGGTGTCCCGTTTTTCTGCCAAGCCTCCCGTGGCGGGCGAAACCGGTGGGGGAGCTTTTTCCCCGGGGACTTTCAGACGGCAACACGCCTCCCTGTTGACCTCTTCTTTCCCTTTTTCGGTCACTGGCGGGTGGCTCTCCTCCCTCGCCGGGGATCACTCTTCTCTCTCCTCGGCCCCCCGTCGGATTCTGTGGGGGCTTTGTCGACCGCCTGTGATGCTTGGGCCCCTCCCCCCCTCCCGACGGTCCGCCCTGCCCTTGACGGGCCCTACTGCCCGCTTGGCTCTTCGGCGCGAGGGTTTTCGGGGCCTGCCGGAGCTGACTAGACAGCAGATTCTCCGGATTAGTCCCCTTTGTTTGGGGTCTTGTCGGACCCTCCTTGCGCATGTCCGCCTCAATCCCCCCCCCCGCACTCTGGGTCTTTTCCGGCCCCCAGAAACCCTTTTCGCCGGGGTTCCCCGGGGGGGGGTCCCAGTGTTCGTCGGGGGCCCTTTTCGTCGGGGGGGGCAGTCCAGGGTGCTCACCCCCGTTGGGGTGGCCCCCCAAACCTCGTCGTCCCAGTCGGGTGGGCCTTCCGGATTCAGGGGGTCTGGGTCTCGGGCCCTTTTGCTCGGGGCCCGCTACTTCCACAACCTTTCCCCCAGGGGCGCTCTCGCTTCTGAGCCTCCCTTCCAGGGCCCCTTGTCCGGTTTCGGGGAGCCTGGCCGAGAGAGGTTTTGGGGGCCCCAGGGTGGTTCGAAAAGGTCTTTTTGGCCTGGATTTCCCTACCGCCCCTTTTGGCACCTCCTTCTTGGACGCCGGCTCCCATGCTCGCCCCCCTGGGGGGGGCTCACCCTCCGGGGTGGGAAAGGCGCGGGGAAAAGGGCTTCCTTTCCCCCCTTTTTATCGTACCCAAAACTCTTCAAAAAGGGGGGCTTATCTTGGACCTCAGCCCCCTAAACGGATTTGTGCGCAACCACCGGTTCCTATGCTGACCTTGGCCCATCCGCCTTCGCTGAGGCAAGGGGACTGGATGGCGTCCCTCGATCTCAAGGGCGCCCACGGCATGTCCCCCTTCATCCTCGGGTTTCCGGCGCTTCCTGCCTTCCAGGTTTGGGGGACACGTGGCAGTTTTACCCGACTGCCCTTCGGCCTCTCCCCCGCTCCGAGGGTTTTTTTTTCGCGGGTCACCAAAGGGGGTGCTCAACGGGTGGTGTCCCGCAGGGCAAATTCCTCATGTATTTTTACGATTGGCTGGGGTCCGCCCCGCTCGGGGGAACGGTTCGCATGCTGGACCGGCTTTGGCGGGGGCGGGGGAGATGGGGTTCCTAGTCAACAAGGAAATCTCCTTCCCCCCCTCCCCCCTTACTTGGCTGGCATGCAGGGACTCCCCCTTTTAGCTGCGGTCCGCTCTCGGGGGGAAAAAGCGGCCCAAACTTCATCAACGCCTCTTCCGGGGCCCCGGGGTCCCGTTTTTTGTCAAAGGGGGCATTGGGGGTCCCCTTTTCGGCTCGCCAAATTCGCCGCAGAATCACCCCCTGGGCCGCTTCGTCTCCGTCGCCTTGTCCGGGTGGTGAACCAGCCCTTCCCGGGGCACCCCGCACTTGCTCCGGCCCGTCCCTCCCCCGGGCCCCCACCTACAACAGTGGTTGTTTGGGGGGGGTTTTTTCTTCCGCGTGGACGGGGGGGCGCCTCCGCCCCCAAGGGCTTCGTTTTTCGGATGCGTCGGACGTCGGGTGGGGTACCAATCCCCCCGACGGCCGGCAGGTTTTTGGGGTGGTCCCCGGGGGGAGCCAACCCCCAATCAACGTCAAGGACCCTTTTGGCCCTCTTCTTTCCTCCGATCGAACCCGTCCCAGTGGGACGGGTCTCTGCTTCGAGATGGCAACATGGCGCGGCCCCCCGTCCCCCGCCAAAGGGGTTCAATCCGCCCTTCTGTTGTCCCCTTTTGGGGCAATCTTCGGCCTGGCGGCCCGTTTCCACCTTCTCTGTCTCCAGTTCCGCCGGGAGTGGGGAATGTTGGGCCGCGCACTGTCTCGCTTCCAGGCTCGTCGGTAAGTGGCAGCTTCAAACCCCGGAGCGCTTTGCGGTCTTGTCGGCGGGGGCACTCCCGGGGGTGGACCCTTTGGGCCCACCCCTCTGCCCCAAACAACCTTTTTGACGAGGAGGGGCCGGACGCTGCGGGGGCCCGGACGCCCTCCGGAAAACTGGACAGGTGGCGCCATGTTTACCTTTTCCACCTCCTGCACCAGCGTCCTCCCCGAAATATGCAAAAAACTGCGTTCCTACAGGGGCAAGGTGCCTTGGTGGGTTCCCCCTGGCCGGGGCAACCGGGTTCTCCGAAATGAAGGCCTGTGTCCCTCCCGGTTCTCTAGGGGGCCCTCGCTTTGTTGGAGGGGCCCCCGGCCAGGCTTTTTTCCCCTTGAAACTACACGCCTGGAGTTTTTCCGTACCTCTCTCCGTCGGACGGTCTCGGACGCGGTAGCGGAGGACATGTTGGCGGCTCTTCGGGCCCCTCCCCCTACGGACAGTATCAGTCCACTGGAAAGGCCTTTTTTTTTTAGTCGTTCCCAAAATCAAAACCCCGTGACGTCTCTGAAACGGCGTCCTGGATTTCCCCTCCTTCCCGGGCCCCCGACCGTGAGGTCCTCCGCTACCTCTCCACTCACCTTGCGGCCCTGGCTGACCCCCTCAAATACGGTTGGGGGTTTGGGGCCCGGCCGGCGTTCTGTGACCCTGTTGAAGAGGGGTTTGTTCCCCCAAAACCCCCTCCCCCTCGTCCTGGTCCCTTCGGTCCCCGGGAAGGTTCTCCGGTTTTTTGCAGGGCGACCAGTTTTGGGTCGGGCCTGCCCGGGCCTCGCCTCCTTCAAAGGCCTTGTTTCCTTGGGGGGCCCTGGGTACGGGGTTTCGGGCTTCTCAGCTGGGGGGCTGACCCGTTTCCCCCCATGGACGACCTTCTCCGGCGGGGGCCGCGTCTCCCTCCCCCTCTCCCCAAGGTGCTGGGGAAGAACGAGCGGCAGGACCACCGTTCCAACCGTTTGTCGTTCCGGCTTGGTCTCTGGGGACCCGCACCCCCTTTTGCCCGGTTTTTGGCGCTCCGGGGTTACCTGGTGCTTCCGAGCCCCCGGGGGTCGCCCCGCAGTTCCTGTTTCCCGATCCTGTCTCTGGGCGTCCCCTCACCACCCAGGGGATTCGGGCCGGCTCCGGGGGGGTCATCGAGTCGCGGGTCCGGGTCACGCCCCTCGCCCTGACGTCCGGGGGGTTTCGCTCTCGGCCCTTCCCCGCACCCATTTCCCTTTGGGGAGGGGGCGGGAAGGGGGACAGTGGGGTACGGCCTCGTGCTTCGTGGGTCGTTACCTTCCCACTCCGTCGCGGACTTTCCCCTGTGTTTTGCCTGGACTCCCTCCCCTCCGGAGGGGCTGGGTGGTGGAAAGCCGGGCCTCCCATTGAGTCTCCGCTTGATTCGGGGGAGTATACTAGGGGATGTTTTGTTAGGTGCGTTGCTCTTTTGCCTCCCCGCGGGGTCGGGACTTCTTGCCCCGTCTCCAAATGGGAGGGGAAAAAAAATTAGTGCATACTCTAAGGGGACCTAAAATGACGGCTTTTAAGTTGAAAAACCTATTTTTGGGTCCCCGACAGAGTAGGGCCGGCCTCCGGCCCCCCCCTTCCTTCCCCCCCCAAATTTTCAGCCCCTCTCCCCCGGGGATGATTTTTGGGGTGGTTTTTGATAGCTCCGTTTCGGCTGGCGGCGCCGGCCGCGGGCCATGCCGGCGTTGCCAACTTTTTTCTTTTTCAATTTTCTAGTGTAGCCTGGGAATGTATTATCAATGTTTGGGAAAGGTTGCCTGTATACCCAGGGTTTGCCCTGGGTAGCGACTTTCCTATCCTATGCTTAGTGCACTAGCTCTGTCAGGGGACCCAAATAGGCTTTTTATACTTCAAAACCCCCATTTTTATCTCACACATATTTTTTGTTGTCTTCCTGACTAAAAGGGTTTCTATAACACCATTTATTTTGCCTTTTAACAGATTTTGTGTCCCTTGGGAACCAAGATTCACAGCCATATAGTATTGATGAGGTACCTGCAGCATCAAAAATGTTCTTATTAAAAGTAAATGAACATAACTATTCTTTTCATAAATATAAAGGGTCTCAAAACAGGGCTCTTAACAAGGGTGTTGCCTTATAGCTGTTGAGGGTGAAACCCTAATCAGTAAGAGGGCTACCCTAAGATGACTAAAATTTTTAATAAATTGATTGCATAAAAATTTGCTTATGGTTCTTTATCTTACTGTTGCCATTTACAACCAAAACTTTTCTTTTCTTTTTTATCAAATTTTCAACCATGGGGGCTACAAAAATCGAAAAAAAATTTGATTTTCCTTCCATTTCATCTCGAGTAATAAAGTGAGGGAAAAAAGAAGAAAGCATGGAAGAAGGGGGCCAAAGGAAAGAAAAAAAAAACCCCAAAAAAAGAGGGGGAAAGAAAAGGGAAAGGGAAAAGAAAAAGGGGAAAAAA
>JACEEZ010011457.1:0-37775 GCA_016584305.1 Chionoecetes opilio
CTCTTTCTCTGTATCTTTCCTGTTTTTTTTTCTCCGCTCTTCTCTCTCTCTCTCTCTCTCTCTCTCTCTCCTCTCTCCTCTCTCTCTTCTCTCTCTCCTGCTTTTCCTCTTTTCCTCTCTCTCCCTCTCTCTCTCTCTCTCTCCTCTCTCTCTCTCTCTCTCTCTCTCTCTCTCTCTCTTTTCTCTCTCTCTCTTTCCTCTCTCTCTCTCTCTCCTCTCCTCTCTCCTCTCTCCCTTTTCTCCTCTCTCTCTCTCTCTCTCTCTCTCTCTCTCTCCTCGTCCTTTCCTTCCCCCGCCTTCGTGTATACTGTCTCCATCAACCATGTTAGTCATTCTTAGTAAACACTCGATCAAATTAACACCCAGTTTTTATGTAGGAAATGGGAACGCGCGGAAACAACCGTGATAGGTAAGTGGCCCCGGTGATTAATGGGAATGGGGTGGTTTTTAATGGGGATAAACTGAGTCATTAATTAATCTAGTGGGTGATGGGGGGGGGGGGGACGAAATTGTTTTGTGCATGAGGGGTGGAAAAAATGTGTTGTTTGATGGTGTTTTGTAGGTAAGGTATGCTTTGTAGTGACATTATTTTGCATTGTTTTTCTTTTTTGGTGTGTGTGGTGGCAATGGAGGGAGTGTCACTATATCCTTTTTGTAAGCTGACATATAAATATAGTACAGAGACGGATGCATACACATTTATATAGACAGACACTCACTCACTCACTCTCACTGTCTCTCACTCACACCCACTCACTCATTCACTCCCCTCACTCTTCACTTTATTCACTTACTCATTCACTCATTCACTCACTCACTTTCACACACACACACACACACACACGCACACACACGCCTAATCGGTATTATTTGCACTAAGATACCTCAAGCTGTCACAAATTCACGAGAGAGAGAGAGAGAGAGAGAGAGAGAGAGAGAGAGAGAGAGAGAGAGAGAGAGAGAGAGAGAGAGAGAGAGAGAGAGAGAGAGACAGAGAGACAGAGAGAGAGCGAGTACCCACGCTCTTATCGGCCTTAAACATACACTGCAGAAGACACATAAGTAGGTAGGCAAACGTGTGGTACATCCGCTGGTACTTAGGCTAAATCTGTGTAATAGACTGAAGTACTTGCGCGCTGGGAGGTAATGGCTGTAGCTGTTATCTCTTCCTTGTGTTATGGTGCCCTTGTGTGTGTAGCGTTGGTAGAAGTGGGTGGATTACAGTGTGAAATCTTGGGGCGTTGGTCTTTTTAGCTATTTATTCAGGTTTTGTTTGTTTGTTGTGGTGATTTATTGGGAATTTACATGCATTGGGGGTTATGTAGGACGTAGGACGGAGGAATAGGGTACGTAGATGACGTTTACGTGATATATAAGGGTGTGTATGTGGTGTGTTGGGTTGTCTTTGGTGGTGTGTGGTTGGCAGGAGTGGTGGTGTGTGGTTGGCAGGAGTGGTGGTGTGTGGTTGGCAGGAGTGGTGGTGTGTGGTCAGGAGTGGGGTGTGTGGTTGGGTTTTATGGTGTGTGTTTGCAGGAGTTTGGGGGTGTGGGTTTTGGGAGGAGTGGTGGGGTGTGGTTGGTAGGAGTGTGGTGGTGGTTTTTTTGGTAGGAGTGGTGGTGTGTGGTTGGTAGGAGTGGTGGTGTGTGTTTGGTAGGAGTGTGGTGGTGTGTGGTTGGTAGGAGTGGTGGTGTGTGGTTGGTAGGAGTGTGGTGGTGTGTGGTTGGTAGGAGTGGTGGTGTGTGGTTGGTAGGAGTGGTGGTGTGTGGTTGGTAGGAGTGGTGGTGTGTGGTTGGCAGGGTGGTGGGGTGTGGTTGGCAGGAGTGGTGGTGTGTGGTTTGGGAGGAGTGGGGGTGTGTGGTTGGCAGGAGTGGTGTGTGTGGTTGGCAGGAGTGTGGTGGGGGTGTGGTTGGCAGGAGTGGTGGTTTTTGGTTGGTAGGAGTGGTGGTGTGTGGTTGGTAGGAGTGGGGGGTGTGTCGTTGGCAGGAGTGGTGGTGTGTGGTTGGGAGAGTGGGGGTGTGTGTTGGTTGGAGTGGGGGTGTGTGGTTGGTTGGAGTGGTGGTGTGTGGTTGGTAGGAGTGGTGGTGTGTGGTTGGTAGGAGTGGTGGGGTGTGGGGTTGGTAGGAGGGTGGTGGTGTGGTTGGCAGGAGTTGTGGTGTGTGGTGGGGAGGAGTGGTGGTGTGTGGTTGGTAGGAGTGGTGGTGTGTGGTTGGTAGGAGTGGGTGGGGTGGTTGGGAGGGTGGTGGTGTGTGGTTGGTAGGTGGTGGGGTGTGGTTGGCAGGAGTGGTGGTGTGTGGGTTTGGGAGGAGTGGGGGTGTTTTGGTTGGCAGGAGTGGTGGTGTGTGGTTGGCAGGAGTGGTGGTGTGTGGTTGGCAGATGGTGGGGTGTGGTTGGCAAAGGGGTGGGGGTGGTGTGTTTGGGTTGGGAGGAGTGGTGGTGTGTGGTGTTGGTAGGAGTGGTGGGGTTTTTGTTGGTAGGAGTGGTGGTGTGTCGTTGGCAGAGTGGTGGTGTGTGGTTGGCAGGAGTGGTGGTGTGGTTGGGTTTGGGGTGGTGGTGTGTGGTTGTAGGAGTGGTGGTGTGTGGTTGGTAGGAGTGGTGGTGTGTGGTTGGGAGGGGTTTGTGGTGGGGTGGTTGGTAGGAGTGGTGGTGTGTGGTTTGGTAGGAGTGGTGGTGTGTGGTTGGTAGGAGTGGTGGTGTGTGGTTGGTAGGAGTGGTGGTGTGTGGTTTTGGGAGAGTGGTGGTGTGTGGTTGGTAGGAGTGGTGGTGTGTGGTTGGGAGGAGTGGTGGTTGGGGGTTGGTAGATGGTAGTGTGTGGTTGGCAGGGTGGTGGTGTGTGGTTGGCAGGAGTGGTGGGGTGTGGTTGGCGGAGTGGTGGGTTGTGGTTGGTAGGAGTGGTGGTGTGTGGTTGGTAGGATGGGGGGTGTGTGGTTGCAGGGGGTGGTGTGTGGTTGGCAGGAGTGGTGGTGTGTGGTTTGGCAGGAGTGGTGGGGGTGTGGTTGGGAGGAGTGGTGGTGTGTTGTTGGCAGGAGTGGTGGTGTGTGGTTGGCAGGAGTGGTGGTGTGTGGTTGGCAGGAGGTGGTGGGGTGTGGTTGGTAGGAAATGGTGGTGTGTGGTTGGTAGGAGTGGTGGTGTGTGGTTGGTAGGAGTGGGGTGTGTGGTTGGTAGGTGGTGGTGTGTGGTTGGCGGATTTGGGGGTGTGTGGTTGGCAGGAGTGGTGGTGGTGGTTTTGGGAGGAGTGGTGGTGTGGGGGTTGGGGAGGTGGTGGTGTGTGGTTGGCAGGAGTGGTGGTGTGTGGTTGGAGGAGTGGTGGTGTGTGGTTGGTAGGAGTGGTGGTGTGTGGTTGGCAGGAGTGGTGGTGTGTGGTTGGCAGAGTGGTGGTGTGTGGTTGGTAGGAATGGGGGGTGTGTGGTTGGTAAAGGGAGTGGTTGTGTGGTTGGGAGGAGTGGGGGTGTGTGGTTGGCAGGAGTGTGGTGTGTGGTTTGCAGGAGTGGTGGTGTGTGGTTGGCAGGAGTTTGGGGGTTGTGGTTGGTAGGAGTGGTGGGGTGTGGTTGGTAGGAGTGGTGGTGTGTGTTGGGGAGGATTGGTGGTGTGTTTGGTAGGAGTGGGGGTGTGTGGGTTGGTTAGGAGTGGTGGTTGTGTTTGGCAGGGGTGGTGTGTTTTTGTTGGCGAGTGGTGTGTGTGGTTTTGGGAGGGTGGTGGGGTGTTGTTGCAGGAGTGTGGTGTGTGGTTGGCGGATGGTGGTGTGTGGTTGCCGAAGTGGTGGTGTGTGGTTGTTGAGTTTGGGGTGTGTTTGGTGGAGTGTTTGGTGTGTTGGTTTGGTGTGGTGTTTGTTGTAGGATGGTGTGTGTGGTTGGAGGAGTGGTGGTGTGTGGTTGGTGGAGTGTGGTGTGTGTGGTTGTGGATGTTGGGGGTTTTGGGGTTTTGTTTGTGGTTGTAGGAGTGGTGTGTTTTGTAGGAGGTGGTGTTGGTTGGTAAAAGTGCGGTATGTGTGGTTGGCGCGTGGTGTGGTTGTTGGTTGGAAGTGCGGTGTGTGTGGTTTTCGGTAATATGGTAGTGTGTGGTTGAAAGTTGGTGGTTGTGTGTGGTTTTTCATCCTCTTGCGTCCACATCATGTGTTATAAGCCGTTCTTTTGAGGCTGTGCGGTCACCTTTTGAGGGCGTGATCGATGGTTGAGGGCGTGGGCGTGACTGATGGGCAGGGGAGGAGAGAGGAGAGGAGAGAGAGGAGGAGAGAAGAGAGGGAGAGAGAGAGAGAGAGAGAAGGGGGAATGAGAGAGAGAGAGATGATATAGGGGACGAGGAAAGATAGGAGTAGGAGAATAAAGGGATGGGAAGAGGGAAGGTACAGCGCATATACACGTGTTACTTTCTTGATAGATAGATTTTCATCCTATCTAACACTTTGCAAGTACCAATCAGGTTTTGACTATACAAGCGCCGCCACGTCAGCAGAACTAGGCGGACTCGAACGCTGACCGATGCACAGGGCGCTGCACATTGGGAACTCACGTTCTTACCAACCTTGCCACCCTGACGGGCTGTTACTTCTTGACTGAGTATTGTGTGTCTGTATGTAAGGCTTGTCACCTGTCGAAGTTTTTCTAATCAGTGGAAGGAACGTTGACTGAATACCAGATGAGCGTGGAAGTGCTGCCTTCACGACCTTCCTATGTTGTTATGTAGGGTCTTAACATCACATCAGTGCGTGTGCGTGTGCGTGTGTGTGTGTGTGTGTGTGTGTGTGTGTGTGTGTGTGTGTGTGTGTGTGTGTGTGTGTGTGTGTGTGTGTGTGTGTGTGTGTGTGTGTGTGTGTGTGTGTGTGTGTGTGTGTGTGTGTGTGTGTGTGTGTGTGTGTGTGTGTGTGTGTGTGTGTGTGTGTGTGTGTGTGTGTGTGTGTGTGTGTGTGTGTGTGTGTGCGTGCGTGCGTGCGTGCGTGCGTGCGTGCGTGCGTGCGTGCGTGCGTGCGTGCGTGCGTGCGTGCGTGCGTGCGTGTGTGTGTGTGTGTGTGTGTGTGTGTGTGTGTGTGTGTGTGTGTGTACAGAAAGGGTAAAAAAAAGGCTTAAGTAAAAGAAGAAAAGGAAGGAAAATAATGAAGGAATGGCAGTTTACGAAAGGGATAATAGAAACGGGAGAGAGAGAGAGAGAGAGAGAGAGAGAGAGAGAGAGAGAGAGAGAGAGAGAGAGAGAGAGAGAGAGAGAGAGAGAGAGAGAGAGAGAGAGAGAGAGAGAGAGAGAGAGAGAGAGAGAGAGAGAGAGAGAGAGAGAGAGACTACTTTCCCTCACTCCTCTTTTATTCTGCCCTCCTCCTCCTCCTCTTCCTCCTCCTCCTCCTTGGAACGCGTCAGCTTAGGGCGTCTCATACATTTTCTCTCAATTTGTACGGCGAGTTTATTTATCAAGTCACAAAACTTTGACGACGTGAACGAAGTCTGAGGGAGAGGCGACGGGCGGCCCCTTGATGGCGCTGATGATGATGATGACCGCGATGATGATGACTATGATGTATCAATACTATTATTATTATCATTTTTCTTCTTCTTCCTCGTTGTCTCTTCATATTATTACTATTGGCATTATTATTATCATTACCAGCATCATTGTCATCATTATCATTATTATTAGTGTTAGTATTCATATCATTTTTAGTTATTATTATCAGTAGGAGTGGTACCAATAATAGTAGTAGTAGCAATAGTAGTAGTAGTTGTAAGAGTAACAATAATAGTAATAAAAAAATATATAAAAAAATACAATACAAATAATAATTATAATAACAATAACAGCGACAGTCTACATTAATATGACCACAAAACCAACACGGCACGTGAAACCCCCCGTAAGTACAGTATAAGTACCATAACTGCACTTTCAGGGAACACACTAAAAAAATGAGTGGGGTAAATGGGTCATAAACTAATTAAGAAAACAGGAAAAAACACGCGACGTTAAGAAGAAAAAAAAGGGAAGCATCTTAAGACGCCTAACATTTTATCCTCAACTAAAAGCATGTCTCGGGGGGGGGGGGGGGACAGGAGGGTGAAGGGGAAGGAGGAAGGGGAAGAAAGGGGAAGGGGAAGGGGAAGGGGAAGGGGAAGGGGAGGGAGGATAATGCATGCTTCCAAATACTGTTACAGGGTGAAGGAGCGAAGATAATAGAAGAACAAGTAAGTGTATGGAAGTAAAAATTCTCTCTACTAAAGAAAAGGTTATAGGTGGGCCAAGAAGGGATAGATATAGGAGGGGAAAATCGATGTATGGTAAGTGTTAATAAGTAGAAATTTCGTATGATAAAGAAAAGGTTATGAGATAAGGAAAAATATAGGCTAGTACAGTGAGAGAGAGAGAGAGAGAGAGAGAGAGAGAGAGAGAGAGAGAGAGAGAGAGAGAGAGAGAGAGAGAGAGAGAGAGAGAGAGGAGAGAAGAGAGAGAGAGAGAGAGAGAGAGAGGAGAGAGAGAGAGAGAGAGAGAGAGAGAGAGAGAGAGAGAGAGAGAGAGAGAGAGAGAGAGAGAGAGAGAGAGAGAGAGAGACCAACTATGGTTTTGATCTGGCAATCTCTATCGTCAACACACTCATCTCCTCGGGCTTTCCAATTCACAAATCTCTCTCTCTCCCCTCTCCAGCCTCTCTCCGTTTCTTTCATCATCTTACACTTCAATCGTAATTCTCAATTAACTATATTTCCTTTCCTTTTTGCTCACTTCCCTCACACATATCTCTTCCAACCTGTCTCTGTAATTCCTCCGTTCACTTTTATCCCTGGCTTGCGATCTCTCTCTCTCTCTCTCTCTCTCTCTCTCTCTCTCTCTCTCTCTCCTCTCTCTCTCTCTCTCTCTCTCTCTCTCTCTCTCTCTCTCTCTCCCCCCCCCCAAGCCACCAGTACCAGTGACAGTATACCACCAACACTACTTTCACAACTACAACCATAAAATCATGTTCATTTTTTCTTCTCCTCCCCCTCCTCCTCCTCCTCCTCCTTCGCCTCCTCCGCCTCCTCCTCCTCCTCCTCCAGCCCCCACCAGGCTTCACCCTCCGTGGTGCCGCCCCGCCTCGCCACCCCAGCAGCTCCGAACACCATACTTCTGCCTCCTGGCCCCGAACTGATGCCTCGTGGGCCCATGTCGCACGCAGGGGTTACAACGCGCCAGGCGGGAACGCGGCCAACCACGCCTCAACATTTTCGTGGCGCCATACTGATGGACACTCTCAGCTCGATTCCCGCCACATACCCCACCATACTGCACCTAAATATGGGTGTTTTAACTGCGGGGAATTCAACCATCGCCAGGTTACCTGCAGGTTTGACCACAGACTGAGGTTGCCATCAAATGGGACACAAAGGAAGGTTATGCCAGCATCACAACGCATAGGAGCCAGGCCATGAAGACAGCGCCGCTAGTGTTAATAAAAGGAATAACTTGAAAATCGATCATATTAATGCACAAAGTCTTTTAGCAAATATGGATGAAATATGTCTTTTAGTTAATGAGCGTAAACCTGATATTTTATGTGTGACTGAAACGTGGCTGACTCACGATGTTTTAGACCAGCATATTGATATACCCAACTTCAATGTATACAGACATGATAAAGCTAGAGGAGGAGGAGTGTGCATATACGTCACGGACACTCTTACTGTTACTCCAATTAATGTAAATATCGAACACATTGATGGGGTGGAGGACTTGTGGCTTACAGTGCAGTGCAGGAAGTGACCTTCTGTTATCATAGGCTGCATGTATCGCCACCCTCACTCTAACTCAAATTCTTTTGACTATATCTCTGATGTTTTTAATTACATACGCTTACGTAACAAGACTTTTTACGTTCTTGGTGATTTTAATTGTAACTTTTTATCTAAAAACAACAAGATGGAACACATAATCTGAAGCACAAAATTAACTCAATTAATTGACAAGCCTACAAGAACCCCATCCCACTCTTCTACCTTATTGGATATTATTGTAACAAATACTCCTGCCTTAGCTCTTCATCATGACGTGATTGCTTGTCCCATTGCTGACCATGACCTTATATCTGTCACGTTGGACATCACTAAACCCAAGAGGCAACCTATAATCAAAACCTTCCGTCAACTCAAAAACTACTCACCAGAAATATTATGCAATTTATTAATAGCTGAAGGTCAGACATTGGATAGAATCTACACAACTGATAATGTTGATACTCAGGTTCAGATACTTAATGAAGTTTTTTCGAAGTGTTTAGATTTGTGCGCACCCTTAGTGACACAAGAAGTAAGGAGGCCCTTCGCTCCGTGGATCACTGAGGAGTTGAACGCTTTGATACATAAAAATAATAATAAAAAAAAAAAAAAAATAAAAAAAAAAATAGTGCCCTGAAAGATTTGAAAAAAGACAGAAGCAACACTAACTTAGAAACTACTTATAAAAACCTAAAACATCAAGTCCGAGGTTTGATTCACCGTTCTAAATCGGAACACTATAATAGAAAATTAGAGAATAATAGAGGCAACAGCAAGGCCATATGGAATACGATAAGAGAACTGATTCCTAATAACAAAAATAAAGCTAAGCCGCTAGCTGATAATTATAATAAAGATAAGATGAAACAGACCACTAATCTGTTCAACACTTTTTTTGCTAAAGTCGGAAAGGACACGTTTGAGAAATCCCAGCCAAACCTGGAAGATTCACATGAAATCCTACACCCAGTATACACAGAATCGCACGATGATATCAATCCAATCCACCTGTTCCGACCTGAACCCACAAATTGGCAAACAATAACTCTCACCCTAAAACACATGAATAACAACAGTGACTCCTGCGGGTCAGATGGCATCCCACTTAAATACCTAAAAGACTCCCTTCATGCTATCGTCTCACACTTGACTTGCATCATAAATACATCAATAGTAACAGGAGTTTTCCCCACAGTCTGGAAACAGTCAATAGTAGTACCCATTCTTAAGTCTGGTGACGTCAATGAACCAGGTCATTACCGTCCCATATCTCTCCTCTCCGTTCTTTCTAAAGTACTAGAAAAAATAATATCATCTCAGCTCACTCAACACCTAGCAACAAATAACTTGCTTAGCAAAACCCAACATGGCTTCAGGTCAAATTTATCAACCACCTCTGCTCTATTAACACTAACCAACAATTTATATGTAAACATGGACAATAAGAAAGTTTCTTTAGTTACTCTCTGCGACTTGTCAAAAGCATTCGACAGCGTTAGTCATACACTATTATTACGTAAGTGTCTCAAGTTGCACATTGATTCTTTCTGGTTTCACAGCTACCTCAGTGATAGGACACAATCGGTGTGCATAAGCAATACTATGTCGGATAAAACAAATATTTCCTATGGTGTGCCTCAAGGGTCAGTACTTGGTCCCAACTTGTTTACTATATATGTAAATGATCTGTCGTGTTTTCTCCCAAATCGTGAAATCATTCAGTATGCCGATGACACCCAGTTTGTCCACACGGGTAATATAGACGACCTAAATAATCTGATACACAAAAGTGAAGAAACTGTAAAATTAGCTAGAATATACTTTAACAAGAATGGTCTAATGCTCAATGCTAAAAAAACGCAATGTATGTTCACAGGGACAAGGGGGCTCCTGTCAAAGATTCCACCTGACACTCACATGCTGGTGGACGGCAATGTGATTACCCCCAGCACATCTCTAAAGAATCTGGGTGTACACTTTGATAATAACCTACTGTTTGATACGCACATCAGTGAAATAAGTAAGAAAGTATATGGAACAATAATGTATGTTAATAGATTAAGGGATTGTTTTAACAAAAGCACAAGAGTTTCTGTCATACAGTCATTAGTCATGAGCATAATAAACTACGGCATTGCCATCTGGGGAACAACCAATGCCACTCAAATCCAACGAGTACAAAAATTGCAAACTTTTGCCGCTAAAGTTGCTCTTGGAGGAGCTGCCTAGAGTGACCATGTCACTCCTTTCTTGAAAGAGCTGGGATGGCTCAAAATAAATCAAAAACACAAACTTGAGGTAGCAAAAATAATATACAACTTAATAAATAAAAATCTTCCTATTTGGTTGTTCCCACTACCCACCGTAAGCACCATGCATGCCCACAGTGTCAACACTAGGCAGACAGAACAGCTCCATGTACCCCGGTGTAACACCTGCTTGGGCACCAGGTCCTTCCAAGTGGCTGCGCCCACTCTTTGGAACAGCCTTCCCAATGACGTAAAACACGCCACCTCCCTAACCACATTCAAAACACGTCTAGAAAAGCACCTATTAGGTACACTATTTCAGGAATAACTGATTAACGTGTTCGTTTGATTTATGTCATTTATTATGTTCGTCTGCAATTTTACTTAGTTTTACTTGACCATAGTATGCCCACTATATCTTAATATTTTATTGCTTCGCTATTTTATTTGCCTTTTAAGATTTTATCCTTTTATTTTATTGCTAGATTTAGTACATTATACCCAATTTTTATTTGTATTTTCACTGACGTCATTAAATGTAATATACATGTAAAGAATAACCATTTTAATAATGGAATAAAAATTCTGATTCTGATTCTGATTCCTCCTCCTCTTATTCTTTCTCTTCCTCTTCGTCTTCCTCTTCCTCCATCTCCACCCACATTCGCTCCTCGGCAAACAAAGCTAAAGGCAATTTCACAGCCGGATCCATAAGTAGTAGAAGCGAGGTCAAATAGGAGGATTCAAACCCTTATCTGAATGGCTTTCAAATACTTGGCGACGCTCCTTTATTAGCCTCCTGTCTCCCAGGGTCATATAGTATGACACTCCTGCCTCCCTGCTTCTCTACCCTCCGGCGGACTCTGTCACTCATGGCTCGACTGTGTTTTGTCTTGCGAAGAATGAGAACGAGGGACGTTTGGGCGGGAAAAGAGACAAGGCTTTTCCGTCTTTCTGGAGCAATATGGCTTCGGAAATATATAACGTGCGTGTGCATGGAAGGGATCGAGGCTGTGTGTGTGTGTGTGTGTGTGTGTGTGTGTGTGTGTGTGTGTGTGTGTGTGTGTGTGTGTGTGTGTGGGTGTGTGTGTGTGGGTGTGTGGGTGTGTGTGTGTGTGTGTGGGTGTGTGTGTGGTGTGTGTGTGTGTGTGTGTGTGTGCGCGTGCGCGTGCAACCCCACGCGCGCGCGTGGGGTTGCAGGTGAAGGCGAGGGGGGTTTATCGAGGTAGTGCGGGTAATGTGAGGTTGTAAGGTTGTGTGTGTGGAGAAGTTGGTGCTTCCGCCTGGTTAGGGAGCGTGAACTGCCCCACACAATGGTGGTCCTCCTCATGTTTCCTCACGGCCTCTTTACTGCTTCCCATCACTTTGCCGGGAGCATTACTGGCCTGCTCTTACCGGATCATGCACTTCCTAATCATTAATCTTTACATCCATCCATCCATCAGCCGTCCGTCATCATAAACCTGTTTGCAGCAATGACCGTGATGGATGTGTGAGGCAAACTGAAGATGGAGGGAGCCACTTCCACGGGGACAGCCGCAGCCACAGCCACGCAGGCACCTCCCAGGGCCCCGCGTTGTCCTGTTCGCAACACGCAGCAGCCTGCCGCTGACGGCGCCCGGATATTGCACTGAACAGTTTTCACGGTGGGTGAAATTTGGTGGTGGTTGGTTGGTGGTGGATTTCACGGTGGTGAAAAATGGCCTGGGCCGCGGCGACAAGTGGCGAGGATGTCGCTGGGGGTGAGGAGCGAAAATAATATTCGCTGCAAGACTTCCATGCACGACGGGACACCCGGAAGTGCCGGACAGCAGCTTGGGGCGCCGGCTGTGCAGTGTTCACTGAGGGCACGCCGAGGGTACAAGGCAAGGGGAGCGATGCTTCAAAACAGGAACTGAAAAGTACTGAAATTATACAATACAAAGAGGGATATTTTCAACGCTGATTTCTGTTCTGTTCTAAAAGTACGTCGACGCTATATTCCCGCCGCGCACTTTAATCCTCCGCGTAAGGTGCCTATATAATCTCAGCCCTGACGTAAGGCTACAGACCGTCTGCCTGCTGGGACGTGTCACCACACAGACCAAGGCACGCCGCCCCGTCACCCACTGGGTGTTATGTACCAGCACGTCACTCGCCTCACAACTTTTCTACATCCCCGCTGTTTGCCCTCCACTGACCCCCGAGGCGCCGCGCTCCCTAATAACTCACACGGCCAATATATCAGCGCCTTCCGGAAAACACCCCACGCCACACCGCGGCATGTTGCACACGCGGCTCACGGATTCCTCAGTTATCTTCCCCTCAAGTCAAGCGACAACCACCTGCTGGTATTGCAACCACCCATCCCTCCCCCAACCACCCGAAACACACACACATATACAAACACACACACACACACACACACACCACACACACACACACACAGACACACACACACACAGACACACACAAACACAGCCACACACACAAACACACACAAACACAGCCTCACACACCGCCCGAATGGTCAAGTGGATTGAAGCGCCAGGCCGAAATAAAATCCGTGGTCTGAATAAAATGTTCAACCTCTGGCATTATGCATTAGCTTTTTATTTGTATACTTCCATTTCTCTCTTTATGGAACTGTTTATCGATTCCTCTGTTTGATTTTTTTTAATATGCTTATCACTATTGTCAGTTTAGTAACTCAACCGTCAATAGCACTATAGTCGCCATTGCACTAATGTCGCCAGGCGCAATATATTACGAATTTTAGCATCACTACAGATCTTTATGTGCCACTGAAGAGGCATGCACAGTATTTTATTTTATGTACCTGTCTTCAGTGGCACATTCAAGTCTGTAGTGATGCTAAAATACGTCATATTCGCCTGGCGACATTAGTGCAGTGGCGCATATAGTGCTATTGACGGTAGCTCTTTGTCTTTTTATCTATACATAGGGCCTATATATCCTTATTTTTCCCCCCACTTCACATACACACCTTCTCTCTGCACGTACACACACACGTACACACACACACACACACACACACACACACACACACACACACACACACACACACACACACACACACACTACACACAGACACACACTATACACACACACAAGGGTACTCCGTAGTGTAGTGGTTAGCACGCTCGGCTCAACCGAGAAGTCCCAGTTCAATCCCCGGGTGGAGCGAAGACAGACTACTTACAACCCGAGCCTCTGTCCACCCAGCAGTGAATGGGTACCGGGTGCTAGCCGGGGGTTTGTGACCCGCCTCCCGGTGTGGTGGCTTCGGCCAAAACTAAGCACTAAGGATGAATGATAGAAAATGTAGCTATGGTGACGGGGCCATACGAGCGTTGCTCAGGCCCTGTAAAATACAACTATATAATACGTATAGATGAATACACCTAGATGAAGATGAATACACACACCACACACACACCACACACACACACACACACACACACACACACACACACACACACACACACACACACACACACAACCACACAAAGACCTCCCGTGAAGGTCTTCTCTCTACACACTGACCCACAGCCTCCCCCTTTCTGTCAGCAGGTAATGTATATAAGGTTACAACTTACAAGGGGTGAGTCTGGTCAGAACACCTGGATGAGTCTTGTTAGTTACTTGTCAACCTGCCAATCTTCACCCATTCCTCCTCCTCCTCCTCCTCCTCCTCCTCCTCCTCCTCCTCCCCTTTTAATACTTCTACTGCGAGAAAGAAAAATGGAGCAAAGAGTGAAGTACACGTAACGACTTTGTACACGTAATACCGTGTTTGTGATTTCTTCTCTTTCTTTTTTCTTTTTTTCTCTCCTTCAATCTCCCGAGAGAGAGAAGAGCGAAGCGAGAGCGAGAGCGAGAGCGAGAGCGAGAGCGAGAGCGAGAGCGAGAGCGAGAGCGAGAGCGAGAGCGAGAGCGAGAGCGAGAGCGAGAGCGAGAGAGAGAGAGAGAGAGAGAGCGAGAGAGAGAGAGTTTAAGTGAAAAACTGAAAGATAAGTGTATTATCATTATTATTATTATAATGATTATTATATCTTTTATTCTAGCGTTTGCCCATACTCCCCCTCGCCCCAAAACAAGCTGGGGGACCTGGGGGAATGCGGACTATTTGGCTGGGGTACAAAATATGCGCCCTGACCGCCGTGACGCCTTGTTGCAGGTATACAACGGGATAATTACTTGTTAAGCGCCAGAATTCTTGTAACTAACACGAATGTTTGGTGGATGCAGTTATACGCCACATCTCAATTCCTTAACTTTCTTTTTGTGATGTATAAGTCCACCTCAATACCTAAACTTACTATTTACTAAGTCACTATCAGAGAACTTACTATTGACTAAGTCACTATCAGAGAACTTACTATTTACTAAGTCACTATCAGAGAACTTACTATTGACTAAGTCACTATCAGAGAACTTACTATTTACTAAGTCACTATCAGAGAAATTACCATTTACTAACTCACTATCAGAGAACTTACTATTTACTAAGTCACTATCAGAGAACTTACTATTTACTAAGTCACTATCAGAGAACTTACTATTGACTTAGGCACTATCAGAGAACTTACCATTTACTAACTCACTATCAGAGAACTTACTATTTACTAAGTCACTATCAGAGAACTTACTATTTACTAAGTCACTATCAGAGAACTTACTATTGACTAAGTCACTATCAGAGAACTTACTATTGACTAAGTCACTATCAGAGAACTTACTATTTACTAAGTCACTATCAGAGAACTTACTGTTGACTTAGGCACTATCAGAGAACTTGCTATTTACTAAGTCACGATCAGAGAACTTACTATTTACTAAGTCACTATCAGAGAACTTACTATTTACTAAGTCACTATCAGAGAACTTACTATTGACTAAGTCACTATCAGAGAACTTACTATTTACTAAGTCACTATCAGAGAACTTACTATTTACTAAGTCACTATCAGAGGAGGGGGTTATATATATATGCGTCATAATCACTCCAAACTGCAAGTAAGGGACACCGTCATCGAGGAGGGAATGGGAGAGCGGGGAGGAGGGGGAGGACTGGGAGAGTCTTAAGTCTCAAGAACCAAGAGGGAGGAGGGGGAGGACTGGGAGAGTCTTAAGTCTCAAGAACCAAGAGGGAGGAGGGGGAGGACTGGGAGAGGCTTAAGTCTCAAGAACCAAGAGGGGAGGGAGGGAGGGGGTTGGGGGGTTATGGCATCAAGAACCAAGAGGGAGGAGGGAGGGGGCTGGGGGGTTATGGCATCAAGAACCAAGAGGGAGGAGGGAGGAGGGGTTGGGGGGTTATGGCATCAAGAACCAAGAGGGAGGAGGGAGGGGTGGGGGGTTATGGCATCAAGAACCAAGAGGGAGGAGGGAGGGGGGGGGGGTATGGCATCAAGAACAGAGGGAGGAGGGAGGGGTTGGGGGGTTATGGCATCAAGAACCAAGAGGGAGGAGGGAGGGGGTGGGGGGTTATGGCATCAAGAACCAAGAGGGAGGAGGGAGGGGGTGGGGGGTTATGGCATCAAGAACCAAGAGGGAGGAGGGAGGGGTTGGGGGGTTATGGCATCAAGAACCAAGAGGGAGGAGGGAGGGGGTTGGGGGGTTATGGCATCAAGAACCAAGAGGGAGGAGGGAGGGGTTGGGGGGTTATGGCATCAAGAACCAAGAGGGAGGAGGGAGGGGGTTGGGGGGTTATGGCATCAAGAACCAAGAGGGAGGAGGGAGGGGGTTGGGGGGTTATGGCATCAAGAACCAAGAGGGAGGAGGGAGGGGGTTGGGGGGTTATGGCATCAAGAAAGTCACTCAGTCGGCTTATAACCTTTCCCTCCATCATATCGAGGTTCTCCATATACTGTACAATGTGGCATGAACAAACCTATAACTCACCTATAACTCAGTCATACACACACTGAGTAAACTATCACAAAGAAAACATGATACACAAGATCATACACGTGGCTACTCACGGCAACAAGCAGATCAGTGGGTCTCGCTTCCGGCCTGCTTCCGGCCTGCTTCCTGCCTTCACCCGGCCTGTCGGAAGCCTGCAGGCAGCCATGGTCCCTTAACACACACACGGTAACACTATAGCTGGATACGTGAACCCTCTAATTCCGTTATAGAACAAACAAACAGACGTAAACGGCAGACCCCTCGTCCTGCCTGCGCACCGGCGCCACCACTACCACCGCCGCTGCCAGCCCGCTCCTGCCTCCCGCTGAAGTTCACGAGGCAAATACCAAACGACTCGCACAGCCTCGACACTTTAGTTTCATTTTACGTTTTTCTCCTTGATTCTTGTACTGTGACTTGCTTAACTTGTGTCTATCGTGAGCTTTTGGTTTTGATTTGATGACTGTAAACGTGCCTGATATCTGTATAGCTTGATTGTTGAAAGAATTAAGATCACAATCACTTCAGTAATTAGCTATGCTTCAAGTGTTCCGAAGTGTCTCGGAGATGTATGAAAGAGAGAGAGAGAGAGAGAGAGAGAGAGAGAGAGAGAGAGAGAGAGAGAGAGAGAGAGAGAGAGAGAGAGAGAGAGAGAGAGAGAGAGAGAGAGAGAGAGAGAGAGAGAGAGAGAGAGAATAAAAATAAACTCATCTTCAATTTGTCAATTTTTTTTTATTTTAGATAAAATAATAGGACCATTAGATCAAACTCCCGACCTCAACGCTAAAGCCTGACACATTGGAATGAAATAATCAAACTCCCGACATCAACGCTAAAGCCTGACACATTGGAATGAAATAATCAAACTCCCGACCTCAACGCTAAAGCCTGACACATTGGCATGAAATAATCAAACTCCCGACCTCAACGCTAAAGCCTGACACATTGGAATGAAATAATCAAACTCCCGACCTCAACGCTAAAGCCTGACACATTGGCATGAAATAATCAAACTCCCGACCTCAACGCTAAAGCCTGACACATTGGAATGAAATAATCAAACTCCCGACATCAACGCTAAAGCCTGACACATTGGCATGAAATAATCAAACTCCCGACATCAACGATAAAGCCTGACACATTGGAATGAAATAATCAAACGGGCATATTGATCGAAACGGCCATCTTATTATCATTATGCGAGAGTTCACTCTCGCCGAGAACTATGAACATGACAATGATCCAAAGGAAATTGTTATGTAATCATTGCTGCTTCAGCACTAATTGCTAAGCTCATACATAACATATATCACCACAGTGATTTATTGGTAGTAAACTTCACTTATGCTGTGTGATGCAGTGGCGTAGCTACGGGGGGGGGGGGGGGGGGGGCACGTGCCCCTCCATGAGAATCCGGTGCCCCCCATTGGCCACGGCTGCCGTATTCTGCATAATGCTCTAATGCCCACCACTGATCTGATCTTAGATTTAGAATATGCCCTTATACCCTTCTATGTGGCATCAGAATGCCCCTGACCTCCGCTTGCCTAGTGCCCCCCCCCCCTCTATACTCAGCTGTGCCCCCCAGGTGCCCCCCATTACCTAGCTACGCCACTGCCCTGACCCCTAACGTCCTCTGTGGCACCAAAATAACAATCAAAGTGAGTTAGTTGATATGGAGGTGAGTATTCAAGACTTCCTCTGATATGCGTGACGTGCCAGATAACGAGGGAAAGCCGAGGCTACATCTACACCATGACCGCTCAGCCGTCGCCGCCTCGGGTCGCTGATTCGTGGTCTCAGGCACGTAGTAAGCGAGAAAGCTTACGTCCTGGAGGTGAAATTTCGTCCCTTAGTATAAGTTTTAATATGGCTTTGCATCAGTGGCGAGGGAGTACTTACTGCGTCCTGAGTGGTGCAGAGCAGACTTAGGGTTGAATATCGCATTTCTTTCTAGTCGTTCATATAGATAGGCGCAAATACTGAAGTGATAGGAATGGAGTCCAGTGTGTGTATCAGCCTCGTTAATGAGTGATAGTGGCCAAGAGTTAACCATGAATGATAGTGACTTGAGATGAACATTAACCAATTAATAGTCTGTGCACCTTCGATAGTGTAATAGAACCCTCTTTAACGGTTAATTAGTTACAGATTCTGGAGAACTCAGACGCCATAAAAATTTCATCAGAGCCTTGCACCGTCACCACCAGCCGACCGAGAGGAGGTGAAGGTTACCACATTATACGACCTACGCGTCACCATTAGACATCATTATCACACTTCCAGTAAAAACATTGACTTCCCCGGGATGTTCAGAATAATCCACAGCCAGCTATATTATTGCTACTGTTAGTTTCTTGGTGGTGGTGATGGTGGTGGTGGTGGTGATGGTGGTGGTGGTGGTGGTGGTGGTGGTGGTGGTGATGGTGGTGATGGTGATGGTGATGGTGGTGGTGGTGGTGGTGGTGGTGATGGTGGTGGTGGTGGTGATGGTGGTGGTGGTGGTGGTGGTGGTGGTGGTGGTGATGGTGGTGGTGGTGGTGGTGGTGGTGGTGGTGGTGGTGGTGGTGGTGGTGGTGGTGGTGGTGGTGATGGTGGTGGTGGTGGTGGTGGTGGTGGTGGTGATGGTGGTGGTGGTGGTGGTGGTGGTGGTGGTGGTGGTGGTGGTGATGGTGGTGGTGGTGGTGGTGGTGATGGTGGTGGTAGTGGTGCTGCTTCACTCTCATCCTTGTCACTGTTTTCTTTCTCTCACAACGGGCAATAGATATATTTCAAATAGTTTTATAACACGGTGCAGCATGAAGTATTTAGTATTTCCATTCCTTGGTCCATATTACATACTGTTATTGCATCAAACACTATTACTATCGATATCTTTTTAGGCTTTGTTTTAGACCTCCGCCTCTACATCAAACAAGCGTTAAAATGCAACGGTGCAAATTATCGCTTCAATATAGAATGGAGTGGGGACGAAATAAATATGTGTGAAGTTAAATATCATGTGGTTTAATTACAAATAGGGCAATTTAAAAATTATGGAAAATAGTGTTTACTCCCTCTCTCTCTCTTCTCTCTCTCCTCTCTCTCTCTCTCTCTCTCTCCTCTTCTCCCTCTCTCTCTACTCATCTCCTCTCCTCGCTCCCTTCCTCTTTCCTCTCTTCTCTTCTCTTTTCTTCTCCTCTCCTCTCTCCGCCCTCTTCTTCTTCCTTTTTTTCCAGTGGAACGAAGGGCTCAGTGGGCATGAAAAATCAGGGCCGTGTGTGGGAATTTTACCCAGGGACACCACTGGAAAACAGGAAACAAAGAGGACATAACACCACCTGTAGGAGGGGCGGTTCGTAATAAAAAACAAAAAACAAAAAAAAACACAAAAAAACTTCAGGAAAAACTAGATTATATCAAGGGGACGATTCACCGTTTACCCCCTAACAACACTCAACCCAGGACACCCCACAAAACCCCCCAAACATACACCAATTTTAAAACAAACACACGACCTAAAAAACAAAAAAAAGGGGGGGGGGACACTTTCCTAAATGCTTTGTAGGAAAAAATAACTCCTTTTGGACCTTTTTCATTAACAATTATTGAGTGTTAAATAAAAAAAAAACATTGTCATTCTTTTCCCCATATCCATAATTTTTTTTCGTTGGGTTTTTCTTTCTGTATAACCATCCAGGGGCTTCTTCCTTTAAAATTTCTGGTTTCCTGGCCATTGGGGAGCGCTTTCTTGGCAGGGCCCTTCTAAATTTCAAAGGCCACAAGACAGTTTCAAAAATATCAAGCACTATTCGCGAGGAAGGGGGGGAAAGCCAAAATAATGAGGGGGGCTTCCATATCAAACCCATTTTTAACCGCGGGAAAAAAGGGCCCATGGGAATTGGTATTTTTTTGCGGTTGGCGTACGTTTGGGGTTCCGGTTTTTGCGGTTGGGAGCCTCTACTAAGATACTCTTACTACAAAAAAGCATTTTAGTCATTATGGGCTTTTTCTCCGTTTAGATAAATATTTTTTTACCACTATGTTTGTGAAAGGCAATAAAAGGGGGGGGACGGAAATTAATTGCCCCAAATAAAATCCCAATCAAATTCCCAAAAAATCAATTGGGGGGGGCATTTACGCGGGGGGGGGCCGGCGTTCGCCCCGGCCCACCCTACGGGGCGTGGGGGGGGACGGGGGCCACTCCCGGGGGGGGTCCAAACCACGCCACGAATTTCCACAGGCAGGACTCCTTTTTCCCCATTGTTAACCAAGGCCCAGCTCTCGACAAAAAGAAAAAAAAAAACCCCCAATCAAAAAAAACCTTGCCCCAGCCCCCCCCCAGGAAGGCCTTATGGGCGGCCCCCTGGGGCATCCCCCACGCCGGGATTGTCCTACAGGATACAAAACCCCGAATGGGAGGGGGAAAAATCGGTTTTCAGGGTTACAGCGTGGGGCCCCCCACATGGGGCCCATATAAGCCGGATGCTTTCCAAAATTTCCAACTTTGATCTACAAAAACCTTGGTCCCAATTTAACCCAGTTCCATTACAAGCGTTGAAAAAGTGATGGGGGTCAAAAGGACCAACACCCTTTTGGGGGCCTCATTCTGTATCACAGGGGGAAAAAGGGGGAAAAAGGCTGGACTAACACCAGCCCCCAACAGTGCCCCAGCCCAACTCTTCAGTCCCAGAATTTAAAGGGGGGACCCCAAGTTTAATCAAAAACCAAATAGTTTCATTGCAGGAAAAATCCCTCGAAGTCGGCAGAAGATTTCCCAGGAGGTTGTAAATCCCACACGATGCCACTGAGGGGGTTCAAAAAAACACGGCCTGGTTTGAGATTTTTTTCCCCCACATAAGGCTGCAAAAGCATTTCCCCGTCGGGAAAACTCAAAACGTCGGCGTTTCCCCCCAGGGGGGGGACCCCACGAAAGGCCGCTGAGGGATTTACGGGTTCCGTTGTTTGGAACTTTTACCAGCGTTGGAAAAAAAAAACCCCAGGGGGGGGGGACTGCTGGGAGGTCTCTGATTTTTGGCTTCACAAGATTGGGGACTTTGGGCGAATTTTTTTCGTGTGTGTCCAAGCAATAGGAGGGCCCAAGTCACCTTGACTTGGTACGGCTGAGGCCCAGGTGTAAATTACCGCGGGTTAAAATTTTTTGCAGGTCCCTGAACGGGCCCCTTCCCTTTTTTTCCAGGGCTAGGGGGAACGACCAGGGGCCCCCTTTTTCCAGTCAAAATTGCAATAAATGGTATGAAGAAAATCAAGGTAAAAACTAACTGGCAAATCACAAAAAAATGAAAACCAATAAGGAAAAGTTATTATGACAAATAATTAAAGAATAATAATTAATAATATTTAAAATTATATAAAAAACAATACTTTAAATAAATAAATAACACAAAAACATAAACCCATAATTTATACTATTTGGGCATTATGGGATACAACTTTAATTAGTACAGGGGACAAGGCGGTGTGTTTACAATTTCTAAAAAAAAACAAGGGAAGCAAGAGGATCCATTTAGAAGTGTCGGTGTTGGGTCCGAGGGGAGAGGGGGGAGAGTAAGAGGGAGAGGAGGAGGGAGGGGAGGAAGAGAAGGAGAGAGGGGAGAGAGGAGAGAGAGAAGGAGAGATGGGAAACAGGACAGGAGGGGAGAGAGAAGAGAGGGGGGGGAGGAGGGGGAGGAGGGGAGGGGAGGGGGAGAAGGAAGAGGAGGAGAGGAGAGAAGGAGGGGGAAAATTTTAACCTTGGTCAACGGGACCGGCCCCATCCATGTTCCTAACCCAAAACAGGGGGGCAGGAAAAAAGTTAAGGGAAAATTTAATTTTAAACCCAGAACGAAAAACCCCACGTGCAACGCCACAACCCACGCAACCCACCACCACCCACAACAACCACACCCACACCCACCCACCCCCCCAACAACCCAACACCACCCCCACCACCACCCCCACCACACCCCCCAAACACAAACAACCCCCCCCCCCCCCCACCCACCACCCACACACCCCCCCCAAACCCCCCCACCACAACAACACACACCAACCACACAACACCCACCCCACACCACCACCCACACCAAACCAACAAACCAACAAAACCAACACCACCACCACCACCACAAAACCCCAAAAACCACACCACCCACACCCCAACAAAACCCCACCCCACACCACCACAACCCCCACCACCACCCACCCCACCCACCCACACAACCACCCCCCCCCCCCAAACCAAACCACCCCCACAACCCACCACACCACCCCACAAAACACACCACAACCCCACACACCACCCCACCACCCAAAAAAAACCCCCCACCCACCCCCCAAACCCACCCAACCCAACACACCCCCCCACACACACCCCAAACAACAAAACCCCACCCAACACCCCCCACAACCACAAACCACCACACCCCCCCAACACCCCAACCACCCACAACAAAACCCACCCACAAACAACACCAAAACATACCCACCCAAACACCCAAACCACACTCACCACACAACCCAACCACCCCAAACCCCCCACACAACCGGAACAACACCACCACCACACCACAAACACCAACCCACCACACACCACACAAACAACCACAACACAACAACCCACACCACACAGTAAGGCTTAAGGGAAGGTTTCACCCGGGGGCGTAACCCACCACGTATTTACCCCATTTCCACTATTTTCACTTGTTCCGCATTTTTCTTTCAAAGTGCGTGTTTTGGTTTAACTTGTTTGTTAAAAACATTTAACAGTCCGTGGGGGGACTCGGGAAAGCCTTCCTGTTTATATCAACAAATCTGTTTTATTTTCCCACTATTTCATTTCATTTAATTTGGTCTATAAAAATCCACGGGCCATGCTTATTTCCACACAACACGACCCTTCCTCCGGGGACAAAAAACAACCTTGTTCCCTTGATTAATGGCTCCGTTTTCTGAAAGTGGGGGGGGATAATTTTTTTCATTTCCTTCATAATCTTTTCTATTGCTTCTCTTACATTAATTTTTACTCATGTTTCGGTTCCTCTGCGAGGGATGGGTGGACTGTGTAGGAAATAACTTGTGTAATCCTTTGCTGTCGATTACCCCATTTTTC
The DNA here is from genome assembly GCA_016584305.1 of Chionoecetes opilio. Taxonomy (NCBI): domain Eukaryota; kingdom Metazoa; phylum Arthropoda; class Malacostraca; order Decapoda; family Majidae; genus Chionoecetes; species Chionoecetes opilio. The sequence goes on from JACEEZ010011457.1 coordinate 22,971, forward strand.
TTCGAATCGGGTGTATTTTTATGATATGTGTTTATATATAATATAATATTATATATAATATATAGTTATATAATTATAATATAGTATATGATTATATAATATTATTATATATGTATAATATTATATATATATTATTACTATATATAAAATATTATATATTACTTATATTTATATATATATATTAGATATATTTATTAATATATATATATATAATATAATAATATATATATATAAATATATATATATATATATTTTTACAGGCCCAATGAAATCATGTTTCGCCTCTTTGCTTTCCGGCTTTCCACCCGGGTTGTGAATTTCAGGGTTTAGGGCAGGGGTTTTATCCAAAAACTCCATTATTTCCGGAGGAAGGTGTGTTTGGTGTTGTGGGGTGTGTGTGTGTTGGTGTGTGTGTGGTGTGTTTTGTTTGTGTGGTGTTTGGTTGCCCCGGTTTTTGCGTTTGACGTCTTTTTGCGTGGGGCTGCGTTGCGTGGCGTAGCGTTGCTGGTTGCGTTGGCGTTTTTGGCGTGCGTTTGCGTTGGCGTTGCCCCGTTTTGCGTTTGCGTGCGTTGCGTGCGTTTTTGCGTGGAGTGGCGGTGCGTTGGGGCGTGCGTGCGTTGGGGGCGGTGCGTTTTTTTGCGTGCGTGCCGTGGTGCGGTGCGGTGGCGTGCGTGGGCGTGCGTGCGTTTGCGTTGGGGCGTTTTTGCGTGCGTGCGTGCGTTCTTTTTTGGCGTGGCCGGGGTGCGTTGCGTTGCTGCGGTTGCGTGCGTGGCGTTGCCGTGGGCGTGTGGTGTGTGGGGTTGTGTGTGTGTGGGTGTGGTTGTGTGGTGGTTGTGTGTGTGTTGTGTGTGTGTGTGTTGTTGGTGTGTGTGTTGTGTGTGTGTTGTGTGTGTTTTGTGTGTTTTGCGTGGCGGGGGGCCGCCCGGTCCGCCCGGCCGCGGGGTCTTAATCTTAGAAAAAGAAATTAAAACTTTTACAAATGTTATTCAAACCCAGGGGGGGAAATGGAGTTCATGAGGGTATATTTTAAAAGGAAAAAGAAAAGTAATAAATTGAACATATAGGTTTAATTCTTCCCACAACAGCCTTTCCGTTAATCAGGTTTTTGGGGGCCTTCACTACCGTGTGAAACACGGGTTTCAAATGGAACAGGCGAGGCAGAGGCCCGGGGGCCTTGGGGGCGCTGTTGAAGGAAAAAGGCTATTGGGGGAGGGTTGTTGGTTGGGGGGGACCCCACAGTGATGGGAAGCAAAAAAAAACCAAAGTTATTTAACAAAACACACCAAATTTGCCCATTGGGGGACCACAAAAGGGGTATTAGGGAAAAAAAATTTATACCAATTTCACCCCCACGGATTTGGGAACGGGACAGTTTTACTTTTCCAATTTTCAGGGTTTTCACCTGGGCAAAAAAATCTTTTGTTAAAAGGGGTATTCATTTTGAGGTTCTGGAATTAACCTATAAAGTAAACCGAAGGGGATAGGGCCCCCAAGGCTTGGGAAATTTGGTTTATATATTGAGCATATGCTGTGGGGGGGGAACTACCAGGTTTTTTTTAATTAAGGGTTGATGTTTATGGGATTATTATGTTTTTTTAAATTTTTTAGTTATTTAGGGGAATTTGTTAAAATGATTATTTTTTATTGTGTAATGCTAGTATTTAGGAAAAATTATTGTTAATAATTCAAATAAGTTTATTTACCTGGGCCATTTTTTTTTTTTTTAACTGTGGTCAATAAAAAAAAAAAAAAAAACACACAAAAAACGGTGTTGGTTGGTTGTTGGTGTGTTGTGTTGCGTTGCGTGGTGCGTGCGTGGCGTTGGCGTTGCCGTTGGGGCGTGGCGTTGGGGCGTTGTTGGCGGTGGCGTGGCCGTTGCGTGGGGCGTTGCGTGCGTGGCGTTGGCGGCGTGGGGCGTGCGTTTGTTTTTTTTTGGGCGTGTTGGTGTGGTGTTTGTGTGTGTTGTGTGGGTGTGTGTGTTGGTGTTTTGTTGTTGTTTGTGGTGTGTGTTGTGTGTGTGTGGTGTTGTGTTGTGTGTGTTTTGTGGTGTGTGTGGTGTGTGGCGGGTGTGTGTGGTGTGTGTGTTGTGGTTGTGGGTGGACTATGATTTAAAAAGGGTTTTTAGGGGGATCACTATGGCTCTGAGGGCATTGTATCCTCTAAACAAATAAAAAAAAAAAAAAACAAGGAGAAAAAAAACAAGGGGGAGTGTGTGGTGTGTGTTTGTGTGGGTGGGTTTTGTTGGTTTTGATGGTTGTGTTGTTGTGTGTGTGGTGTTGATGTGTGTGTGTGTTTTGGGTGGTGGGTTTATACCACTCCACTTACTAAACATTAAAACTTGGGGCCAATTAATTTCCATAATCTGTTACCCTGGCCCTTCAGCCCAAAAACGTTATTGGGGGACCACGAATTCTTTATTAATTGTGTGAGGGGGGGTCGTGGGAGTTTTGTCGCATAGGAGGTGGGGGAAATACCGTGTTCGGGTTTTATTTGCTTTTCGTGGAGTAAAAATCTATTTCCAACATTTTTAATTTTCATCTTTGAGTTTTTGGGCCGGGGGGGATGGAAGTTACAGGGTCCTTGAAAAAACACCACGGTTTTAAGGTCCACTTTGTGTACGCTTGGGGAAAAGTTAATTTTGTTTTTTTTTTTTGTTTTTTTTTTTTTTTTTTTTTTTTTGTTTTTTTTTTTTTTTTTTTTTTTTTTTTTTTTTTTTTTTTTTGTTTTTTTTTTTTTTTTTTTTTTTTTTTTTTTTTTTTTATTGTGGGTTTTGGTTGAAGGAATGGGAGGAGATAGGGGCCAAGGGGGACTTGTTAAGGTTGGTATATGTTGACACCAGAAAATTGTTACAGATTGTAATTAATTATACCCACGGGGGTCCGTGAAACGGGAAAAATAAAAAAAAAAACTTGGGGTCCACAGTACTTCAACCGGGGGGAAACAGGTTTCAACCGGCTTGTTTTTTTTTACCCTTGACCCACCGGCCCCCTTCTCCGGGCCAAAAATGGGGGCGTTCGTTGGGGTTGGTCCCGCCTGGGCATAGTTCCCCCAAAACTATATGGGGCAAAGTAATATGGTTTTCCGGGAAGTGAAAATGGGTTCCCCAAGTGGGGAAAAAACCCAACTGGGCGGTTTTCCGAGTGGGGGAAAAGGGGGGGAAGCTTTTGGGGGCTGGTAGCTCCAAAAAAAAACTACACCATAGGATTTTCTCGGAAAAAATACCCTGTTTCCAATTTGGGTTTTGATTTCCCACACAAAAATTACCAATTTTCCAATCTGGGAAAAAAAACATAACCTAAACCTAAAAACCGTTAAAAACCTAAAATTTAAAAAATCTAGGCCGTAAAACTAAAAAAAAAAACCGTAAAACCTAAACACCTAATTAAGACTAAAGGCCTTTCAGAGGGTCAGTTAGAAAAGTAGTGGCAAGGTTCATGTCAAGTTTTCAACGTTTCATCTAGGGTTGTCACGTGTTTGGGACTTTACCCCACTGTGTGGGCCCAATATGGAGGGGAGGGTCCCTTTTCGTCTAGTCGGGGAAGGGGAAACTCCTCCAAAAAAAATTTTCAGGCTCCTGGTTTACCCCCTGTTGTTATGGTAAATTATCGTGGGCATGTTTGTTTGTAAAAATAAAAAAAAAACCCCACCAACAAACATATCTTCAAAAATTGTAAGAACCAAGGAGCAAGTGGGGGAGCCTTGGCCAAAAGTGAAAAATTCCTGGCAAAACGAAAGGGCGGCGAAGGGAAAAAAAACGGCCAGGTTTAGCGCTTCCAATTACAAATCTCTTCCTCTCGGGGGCTCTTCCCCTCTTTCCCGGGGGGGAACGCCTTTTGGCTGGCCTGCCCAGGGGAAAAATTAAAGGTGGGCGCCACCCCGGTAAAACTAGGTGGGTTCGTTTACATCGACTATTTAAGGAAAACATTAAAAAATACGGCCAAAAAAAAAAATTTGCTGTAAAAAACAAACGATTAAAAAACGAAAAAAAAAAATATTTTTAAAGGCAAAGAGAAACAAAAAAGGTTTAAGGCATTGTGGAGGCATTGGGGGCCTTTAAATGCACGGGGCGGGGCAATTTTCAATGGCAGGGGAACGCCCTTGACGGGCCAGGGCCAAAGCGGGGGGGGGTTCTGCTTTTTCGCAGTCGGGGAACATAAGAAAGCCTGGGCCTTTTTTAAAATGCGCGGGCCATTTTTTTTAAAAATGGGCAAGGGGAAAAAAACGCCCTTGAACGCCCCAGGCCAGGGCGGGGGGTTATGGCTTCGCCTTTCGGGAAAGGGTGGGCCTTTAAATTTGCACGGGGGGCCCCAATTCCCAAATCGGGGCCCAGGGAAAAAAAAGCCCCGGTGACGGGCCAAGCCGCGGGGGGTTTTTCTGCTCGCATTTTTGTCGGAAAAAGGCCTGGCCCTTAAAAAAATGCGCGCATTTTCAAATGGCCAGGGAAAACGCCCCTGAACGCCATCCCCAGGGCGGGGGTTATGCTTTTGCATCGGAAAAAAAAGGGGCCATACCGGGGGTCTTAAAATGCACGGGGGGGCAATTTCAATTGGGCCAGGGGGAAAACAAAACCCCGCCGTGGGGGGACCCGGCCAGCCAGGGGCGGGGGGGGTTCTTGCTTCGGGGGGCCAAATCGGAAGGGGGGGGCCTGGGCCTTTAAATAAAAATTTTTCGAACCGGGGCTGCGATCAAAATGGCAGGGAAAAACACGAATAACTTGGTGACGCAGGACGAGGGCCGGGGGGTTCTGCTCGCATCGGGAAGCATGGGCCTTTAAAGTTTGCCAGGGCCCATTCAGGGGAAAGGGAAAAAAAAAAACGCCTTGACGCCAGCAAGGCGGGGGGGGGTTTTCTTTGCGCGGGGCATTTCGGGATAAAGGGCCTTCGGGGCCTTTAAAAATGCGCGTGGCCCAATTTTTTTCCAAATGGCAGGGGGAAAAAAACCGGGGGGCCCTTGGGGGCGGGCCCCAAGCCGAGGGGGGTGGTTCTGCTTTCGCAATCGGAAAAGCACCGATGTTTGGACCAACAAAAAAAATAATTTCCCAAATAAAAATCACCCATTTTTTTCAAAAAGGAATACGCGAAAAATTCCGAGGGGGGTAAGGATCCCCTTTCTTAAGTTCAGTTGCTTAGAATGGGTTCATGTGTTAGGGAGGTTACGGCGTTTTACGCTTAGCAATACATGGGGCACCCCACGGAGATTGTTCATGTGGAATTGGGGGGAAAATTTTTTTTTTAAAAACATTGTTGGGAGGGGAAAATAGCACAAAACAAAACTCCTGGAAATTCAATTAATTGATGCCACAAATTAAATATGGCAGCCATTTTCTCAGGAAAAACTGTGCCTTTGTAACTTTACACTCCGCAGCGTCTAATGCAACGCAAGAAAAACCTTGGTTGAATGTTGCTAAAAACATTGATGGATGCGAAAAAAATACGTGCGCCTCCACCTCCCTTCAAAACGGCCCGGGCCGGGAAAAAAGGCAAAAAAGGCCAATGTAGCGGCTGGGGTTTCCAAAATGTATAAAAAAATATCTATCCACCTACCTCGAACTGGGACGTCAAAACTCAATGTAGGGGACGGGGGGAAAGGAGGTTACATGGAAGTGCCTAACTACATGAATCATTCCCCACCCTCTAAACATATTACTGACATTATATAACAAACTTATCACCGGCACTCTAATAAAAAATCCCTGGTAAAGCTGCCGCGGCTCGCGCGCAAGAGAGAGAACTTGGAAAATTTAAGGAAAAGCCCCACTTGACAATTGTTAAGGAAAAAAAAAAAAAAAAAACCCCACGTATCATTTTTCCTATTAATGGTCAAGGGAAGCTTCCGCCCCCCAAAAATTTTGCCCACGTTTTTGGCGTCTTCAAGAAAGTTGGGCTTGTGGTCTGCGCCATGCTCACGGGCCGCCCCAACGCTGGGAAGGGAAAATGCCAACAAGTATTTGGAGCGCTTCCCACAAAAACTCATTTTAGGGAAAATGGACGTTGGGGACAAAAGGCAAAAAAAAAAAAAAAACAGCAGCTGATACCCCCCAAGTTAAATATTACAATTTTTTCTTTCAAATAAAATATTTTTATTTCCTATATTGGCTACAAGTTTATTTTCCTTAAATTTAAAGGGGGAATTCTCCCAAAACCAAACAAATATATTGCTTTCCCCGAACTAAAACAAAAAAAAATGGGGGGACCCAAAAAAATGGGGGGGGACCCCATGTTGGCCTTGGGCCTAACGGAAAATGGATAAATCCGGAGCTGAAATTTCCTAAGGTTCCCGAAACAGGCAAATAAGCGTCGGCAAAATATGCTTCCGGCAAAGGTAAAACAGTCGAGGATCACGCCGTTTGGCGTGATCAAGGGACGTGTGGTAACACACACACACACGGCTCAAGGGGCGTAGCCAGAGGGGGGGCCAATGGGGGCCATGGCCCCCCACCCAATTAACACATTACTTTAGGAGTTGTAGGGATAATTCTCAATTTTACTATATTGGAATATCATGAAAAAACCAATAAATGAACCCGCCCATATGGCCCATATAGCCCCAAATTAAGTCATATCTTCAAAAAAATTAATCTGGGGGGCGCTACAGAGCCCTCCCAGACCCCCAGCTGATAAGCACCCACCCCTAACAATCATTGGGAGGTGGCCACCCCCCCCCCCATTATTTTCCTGGCTACGCCCTTGCACGGCCTCCAAGCTGCAATAGTAAACACGTCCTTCGTTACCATGGCAACGGGCGGCCAGGCTGTGGACGTCACCAATATGACATCTTTAAGGCCCCGCTCTCCCCCACTGAAGACAACACGGCTTGTTACAAAACCATCGCCCACCCGTTCCCCCGAGGCAAGGCTATGGCGGGCCCGTCGCCATGGCAACAGTCAATCCCGCGATGGCGGACGCACGCCAGCTGGCCTCATGGAGAAGAAAGAAAGTATAGCTTATGGAAACATTCAGAAAGAGGATACAGCGTAATATTCAGGTTTTTTCAATTAACTGAAACTATTACGAGACACTTAATACCTCGCTGTGCATCGATCCCTGGAGCAACAACAAGACTTCGTTAATATCGTTAGAGAGGGCTTTTGGCCCAGCTTTCCCCCCCCCCCGGTGACGAGGCTAAAAAGAGGCTTATGTCCTCAGTCATTCGCGTCCCGATAACAAGGAAAAGTTTTACAAAAGTTTACGTAGTTCAGACTTTTGTGTGTGTGTGTGTGTATGTGTTGGGGGGTGTGTGTGTGTGTGGTTGTTCTGTGTGTCCTCTTGTGTGTGTCTGTGTGTGTGTGTGTCTGTTGTGTCTGTGCTGTGTGTGTGTGTGTGTGTGTATGTGTGTGTGTGTGTGTGTGGTGTCTGTGTGTGTGTGTGTGTCTGTGTGCTGTGTGTGTGGTGTGTGTGGTGGTGTGTTTGTGTGTGTGTGTGTGTGTGTGTGTGTCTGTGATGTCGTGTGTCATTCACTCTTTCACCCATGGTCTGTGTCCACGCGAGCTTGGCCTCGCGATCGTCAGTTTCACCCTCTCCCAGTGCGAGCTTGGAAGGCTTCATATTACCGATCTTGTAAGATTACCGATTGATAAGATGACGTATGTGTCGTGGTGTGTGTGTGTGGTGTGTGTGTGTTGTGTGTGTGTGTGGTGTGTGTGTGTCTGTCTGTCTGTCTGGTCTGGCTGTCTCTGTCTGTCTGTCTGTCTGTCTGTCTGTATGTCTGTCTGTCTGTCTGTCTGTCTGTTTGTTGTCTGTCTGTCGTCTGTTCTGTCTGTCTGTGTGTGTGTGTGTGTGTGGTGTGTGTGTGTGTGTGTGTGTGTGGTGGTGTGTCGTGTGTGTGTGTAGACTGTGGTCTATTTACGAGGTCTCTCTTTTCTTTCTTTTCTCGCGCATACCCGTCAGGGTCGGCCTCGATTGGTAGAAGCTGTTGTCGTTGCGTTCTGCACAGAGTGTCCCTGCGCATTATGTCAGCGGTTTGTGCGTCCGCCAAGTTCGTCATGGCGTTGTGGCGCTTTGTATAGTCAATAACCTTGTAGTTGGTTACTTGCAAAGTGCTATCATAGATGGATCCAAGTATATCTTCTCTCACACAGGACCACAGACACAGACCCACGCAACGCACGCAAGTCACGCACCGCACGCACGCATACGCACGCACGCACGCACGCACGCTACGCCACGCACGCACGAAGCACGCACGCACGCAAGCACGCACGGCACGCACGCCACGCACGCACGCACGCACGAACGCACCTGCAACGCACGCACGCACGCACGCACGCACGCACGCACGCACGCACGCACGCAGCACGACCACGCACGCACGCACGCCGCACGCACGCCGCACGACGCACGCACGCACGCACGCACGCACGCAGCACGCACGCACGCACGCACGCTCCTCGCTCGCTCGCTCCTCGCTCGCTCACTCCCACTCACTCACTCATCACTCATCACTCCCACTCACTCACCACTCATCACCATCACTCACACTCACCATCACTCCTCACTCATCACTAAATCACCACTCACTCACTCACTCACTCACTCCCTACTCACTCACACTCACCCACATCACAACACCACACAACACACACACCACCCAACACACCCCCACAAAACACACACCCCACACACCAAACAACACCAACACCCAAAATTTATCTATATACATATTTTTAAATTTTATTATTATCATTTTTAATTTTTTTTGGGTTTTTTGAACTAACTGTTTCTTTTTTTTTTACGCGTGGTGAAGCTGCCGGAAAAGTGTGTGTGTTGTGTGTGTGTGGTGTGTGGTGGTGGTGTGTGTGTGTGTGTGTGTGTGTGAGACGGGTGACATGAATGCCGGGTTTGGGAAAGGCGGTGAAAGATTTAGTACAGCGTACGGTTGCCTGGTGGGAAAATTTTTCCTACCCGAACATTAAAAACGAATGGCCTGATAAAGATAAACTGAATTTTTTGTCATCCTTTTTTTTAGAAATAAGCTATGATTGAAAACCGAAGACACGAGACAAAATTTCAGAGTAGAAAAACTTAAAGGAAGCGCGACACATGGGTGTCTGAGCTGGACACGTGTTCCTGCCCCCTGATTATGAAATAGTTCGTAAGTTTACAGTCTTTAAGAGGACAGACCCCCATTGATCACGCCCCCCTACCCCCCCAAACAATTAGCCCCCCGGGGGAGTTCGGGCTTTCTGAGAGCCCCATGGGGAGACCACGCGGCTAAAAGGCAGCCCCCGTGAGGGGGATGCGTGGCAAAAAACCCCATTAGATTTGCAATTAGACAAAAAATTTTTTTGACATTTTAAATATGTGAGTATTCCCAAATAACAGTGAAAATGATGTGTCAATGTCTATGCTAAGAATGTGTCTACGTCCTGTACGAGTGTGCGGACGTAGCAAGTGTGCCCGACCCCGGGTGTGGCCAGGGGCCCCTTCTGGGTAGGGGGAAAAGGCTGTTGGGTGCCCCGATGATGCCAGAGGGGGGAAGGGTATCGCGGGAAAAGGGATTTTAGGCAAGCGAACGTGACAATGAAGATCGTCCGGTGACGGGGATTTTAAATTCTTTTGAGCGTGTGTTGAACCCCACCCCGTACCTCCCCCCCTGATGTGAGCACTGATGTGAAAATACATGCGGAGCCCTATTTCCCTGTAGAAGTTAATTTTTGCAAATTAAGAAACTGAAAGGGATAAAGCGGGGGGCCGGACGGCCCAGCCCTGGGGTTCAAACCCATGTACCGCACAGGGTTTTTGCCCATTACCTAAGTTTAACAGGGGTTTTTTTTGCTGGCATGTACCCTGTGTCGGGTGAGGCAAAGGTTTTACGATTTTTAAAAGGGGGGAAAGGGTTGGATGCTGACAATAAAAGGGGAATTATGTGAAAAAAACTACTTAAAATTATTCGACAGGTCCTTTGCTAAGTTTAAAACCCTTGGGTTCCGCCCATTCCGTGAGCAGGCCGGAGCCCCAAGTAACGGGGGTGTACAGAGCACATCGTCTCGCTGGGCCCCCACCGACATGGCGCGTCGGAAAAAACTTAAGTTGTTTGTAACTTTTGTGGATTTTAGTAAAGCCTATGATTGGTCCCTCTGGAAAATTTATTCACATCGGGCGGTAGGGGTGGGAATGTTAATGGGCGGCTTTTTTTTTGGCCATTCCTGAGCCCGAGTCAGTGATCGGGGGGGCCGATGACCGTAACCCTGGGGGTCAGACGGGGCTCCCCCCTCTCCTCTTGTTTTGTTTTCATGAAAAACTTTCAAATGCTAAGGCGGGGGGGGGCCCCTGCGGGTCTTGGGCGGGCCCCAAACCGGGTTTTTGAGGGAAAACACTTATTGTGACTACGAGCGGAGGGAATATCAACAATGTTAGGATTTTGAAGTTTTTTTTGTAGGGGCATGGGAGCCCCTTTAAATGAAAGTAAGACCAAAATTTTTTCGTGTTTTTGTGGTACAGAGGTTGACGCGGACCCGCTGCGGGTGACAGGCTCATTTTTGCTCCTGCACGTCCTATATTTACCTCGGGTCCCCCTTCCCCAGCGGCTCGGTGTCGTCCGCCTTTAGGGTGCATGCAAGAACAAATTAGGTCATGTACGAAGTTTTGTCTTTTGTTTTTAAAAGAATAACGGTACCTTTTGGGGTGAAAGGGAGGGGGTTTGATGGGGCTTTAAATGTCTGGTTACGTACGGCTGCGAGTCATGGGTAGGACCCCGTTTAAAACCCAATTACAAATTTGTACAACCGGGCACTCAACAGCTGTTGGGTGTGAAAAATAAACCCCCGAATGAGGTGTTACGCTGATAGGAACCCCTTCACTGCGGACTTAGTAAATTTAAAGCGCCACTTTTTTCTAAGCTAGCTTTGGAAAGACCCAATAAAATGACCCATTAATCTTTACTATAGAAATTTGTCACTAGACCCAACACGGAAATGAGCAAACTATTGAAAAGAGTTTTTGGAAAACAACGTCCCCGACATGCAGGCCTCTTGTTAAAGGCATGAGCGCACGCAGTTCCAGGGGGTCAAGGTGCGCGGTTTCCGCAGCAAAAACCCCCGGCCTTTACAGCGCACAGTGTGTACAGGACCCCCAAAAGGTCGACGCCGATACAGGATCTTTTCATCGTTCCGAGTGTGGGTCATAGTTTGTGTGTGAACTGGAAGATGGAAAGGCGGGGGGGGGGCCCGGTTTGCACTGGGGAAGTCTGGTGTATGGGGGGGCGAAAAGTAACAGACTGAGGAAATTTGTTAAAAAATTGTCCGTATCAAAAAATTTTAGGCAGAAGTGGGCCTAACTTTTTAGGTGATTTTTTTAACGGAAAATATACCTTTGAATGTTGTAAAATTATTCATGATATTTTGCACTTGTTCCGAAGGTATGTGTGTCATGGATATCCCGGCATGTTCGTCACCCACAATTGAGTTGTTTTGTTTTAATATAATTATGGGACTGCAGTTGCATTATTTTTTGTTTTATATTATACTAGCAGAATGTATTTAAAAATATGTGTTTAAATTTTAAAATTTATTACACGGTGGTCAATAAATTTTTTTATCTATTTTGTGTGTGTGTGTGTGTGTGTGTGTGGTTTGTGGTTGTGTGTGTGTGTGTGGCGCGTGCTGCGTGCTCTGGTGCGTCGTGCGTGCGTGCGTCCGTATCCTCGTGGGGTTCCTCGTGCGTGCGTGCGTGCGTGCGTGCGTGCGGCGTTTCGGCGTGCGTGCGTGCGTGCGTGCGTCGTGGGTGGGTGCGTGCGGCGGCGGCGTGCGTGCGTGCGTCGTGCGTGCGGGGCGGGTGGGGGGTGGTGGGGGGGGGTGGTGCGTGGTGCGGCGGGGCGGGGGTCGGGTGGTGGTTTGTGTTGGGGGTTGTGGGTGATTGATAGGTTCCTGAATTTTTTTTAATTCTCAAAAATTCGAATAGACTTTTTTGGAAAATTTCAGGGTTTTGGGGTAAATTTCAAACCCCCCATAATTAAATTTGTTTGAAATATTTGTATGGATACTAGATACGAAAAAATTTTAATTGAAAATTTCCCCGGTTTATGTTTATACAAATGATTCCAAGGGGGGTCACGGGGAAAGGGGGAGTGATGATGTTGGTAAAGGACCCACTTGTAAGGATATTTTCTCAAATGGGCACTGATTGAGACCAGATATGGCTGGTTGTTTCTGGTGGGCCCGGGCCCGAAACGGGGTGTGTCTATACCCCCCGCGACTCCTTTATACCTCCTAACAAAATGGTGCACGCTGACATCAGCGAGTTTCGAAAAGTTTTATTTGGGGGGACTTGAATGCACAGGGTGTGCCCTCTTAAAAAATGACAAGGTCAAATTAGATATTAAGGTATTTAAGATAAACTTAAACAACCACGGCGAAATTGTTGAACATTTGTCATAAAACCAGGGTCGTGGCGAACCACCTTTATTTCGGGGGAAGACGCGGTGGGGACTTTTCTTTAAAAAAGGGATAACATGGATATCGAAAACGATTTTTGTCCGTAAAAAGTGAAAGTATTTACCTGATAAAAAACATAATATACGACAAGATTTCAAGGTTTGCCCATGCCCCTTTGTGTCCCTTGACAATTGATAGCCGGGGAATGTCCATCTCTCAGTTATACAGAGAGCATCCTCGCTTGGGCAATCGTATAAGATTGAATGACCGCTAAATACAGAAGACGTTTGTTCAAGGTGTTTATATGGAACTCCCGGTGAAAAGCACTGCAGCAAGTAGCACCCCAGAGGGAGGGGACGGCGAGGGGGTTGAGAGGATACTGTACTCTCGGAAGGCTGCCGCGTCTGATGGAACGCCACCGACTTCACGAGACAAAAAACCTGCTGCCGAAATTTATGGCACGAAGCTCATCCCCCGATGGAAAACACTGTTGGATACCAAAGACAGTAAATTTTTTTGGAAATCATAAAATGGAAAAGGGAAATGTTGGGAAAAGACCAGTAGAACAGCCCACAGAGGAACAATTTAAACACATTTTTGGGGTTTACTGAAACCACCAAAATAGAAAAACTTTTAAAATGAGAACATAGAAAATTGCCCCATATCCCCGGTTAGATGACCTTTTTCACCCAGGCCTAGACCCGGCCTTTGATGGTTTAAAGTAAAAAAAACACAGGGGGGTGGTCAAAGGGATTTTAAAAAAAGTTCCAGTGTCAAAGGGCCCTCTTTTTCTGACTATTTTTTAAAATGGTTTTATGTGGGAGTTACCCCCTAAAATTTGGGTTTTTAGTAAGTTGGTGGTGGTGTTTAATCGGGGATCGTTGTTAGTAACAATTATAGGGTTTGCATTATGGATACCTTGCCAAAAGGGAGATCGTTATTTCTTTAAAGGTTAAATTGTGGTGTAATGTAGATAAGTGTAAGCAGGTGCTCAAAAAAACAGAGGCTGTTTGAACAGATGTAAACTTAAGATTAATGTGACTATGTATAAAAAGCATAATTATATGTGTTTTTTATAGTTTTAGCAAAACTTATGAAGGGGGCCCCAGATCGAAGTGATAGAGCGTTCAAGGCATTAGGGTGTGGGGAAAAGGGTTTTGATCAGACAATACAAAGGGTGTATGTGTGCACAAAGTATTTTAAAGGGCGCAGTCCCGGTGATCATTGGCGTTCGCCGGGGCTCCATCGAGCGTTTGTTATTTTTAAATACGTAGATCTATGGTACGCATGTTTTAAAAACAGTGGGAGTCGATGGTTTTCTAGGGGTCTGCCCTTTTTTTGTTAAGGGCGACCGGCATACTAGTACAAATCGAGAAATGTGTGAAAAGAAACTCGATTTGTGTGTCATTTTTGAGCGAAAGTGGGATGGTAAATTTAAAGCGAAAAAAACCCAAAAATTTGTAGTTAAGGCCCGGAATTGACAGGCGATCTTTTTCAAGTGGTGGAGTGGTGGGTTATGTCTTGAATATCTGTATTTGGTGCGTGGTTTACTGATCGGGAAAAATGATCGCTATGGGGCGGGACGAAACTGCATTGAAGCAATTGTGAATAATTCCTATTTTGGTAGTATTACACAGATGCCGTTTTTATACAAAATAATTTTATTTTATGCTGCCGTGACGAGTCATTGTTTATGGTCCGAATCGTGGGTGACGAATAGAAGAAAAAGGGAAAAGAAAAAACAGTATAAAAAAATGATTTAAATGCTACTGGTGTTCGAAGAAACACGAGTATAAACCGTGTATGGTGGAGGCAGGGGTCCTCCCGTCAGACAATAATTTAAAAAAAAAGGTCTAGTTTCGTGAAGTTAAACTGTTCGCATAGATTTGCTGAACCCTTCCCCCTTGGTACCGTAATGTAGGAAGTGAATACGCCGGACTCGATCCCTTCGAGTGTGGGGGTTTCTAAATAAACCCTTTTTTTTAAAAAAAAACAAAAACGTACGGAAAAAGGGACAGGGCGCAAAAAAGTTAAAAGAACTATTACTGATATGAGCCCCTCATGACGTGCACCCGTATTAAACCCGTTCAGAAAACAATTTTTTCCTATTGTAACCCTCCTGCACGGTTTCCAATCTTTTTTACCCGCAAAAGTCGAAAATACAACCATTTTAAAGACAAAAGTCAGGAACTTTTTTCCCAGAAGCTAAGTTTTTTCTATAACGTTTTCTAAACGCCAGTTTCGGAGCTTTGAGTTTGTTTTTGCCTATTTTTCACCAAAAAATAGGATAGCAGTTAAAGCAAGAATTTGATGCGAGAAACATCAAAAAGCATAGAAAAATTTAGAAAATTACATGTGATATTTACAACAAATTTTTAAAAAATTAAATAAAAATAATTTATTACTTCCCTAAGGTTTTTTAAAAAATTCCAAGG
>JACEEZ010011458.1:0-15285 GCA_016584305.1 Chionoecetes opilio
CCAAAATACCCCCGCGGGAGCTACCCAAAAAGCCCCCCGGGAAAGGGCGGCTTTGCGGCTAGTAACAAATATAACTCTTTTATAACTTTATATCTAGTATAACATATCTAAACATAATTTCTTATCAGTCTAACGGTTAGACTGATGGAGATTAGGAGGGGAGGATGAGAGGCTGGTTAGGTGATGACACACCAAAGACTAAAAAAAAAACCCTGCCTGAATGAAGAAAAAAAACCGAACCCTTTTTTTGGATTCTCTCAACAGACTGGCTTGTTTAGGGAGAGGCAATTAGCAGTCTGTTTCCTTCGTATATTCTTATTTTTTAAACCCTTTGTTCGCTATTCCTTACATGTAAAAAATCGTGGTTGTTTGGGAGAAGCAAAGGGGTGCTTGGGGGTTTGAGAAGGAGTGAGAGGTAGATGAAGGGTAGGTTGGGGGGGGAGGGGAAAAATCAGAAGCCCCTCCATCCCCACCCTCCCCCAACTTTGTGGTAAATGCAACAAGGGTTTTCAAATGAGCCCATTGAATCAAATTTCCTATTACTGATGTCTTGCCAAATAACCTTTCCACCACTTTCCTATAATCCTCATTTTCTTGTTCTCTCCCTTAACTTAATTTCCTTCCAATCTTTCACTTTTTTTCATCCACTCCTCTTTTTCTCTTTTCCCCTTTCTCCCTTCTTTCTTCTCCTTTCCTCTCCTCTCTTTACTTCCTCAACCCCCTTCTTTGTCCTTCATCCCTTTTTCTCTCTCCCTTTTTTCTCCTTTTTTTCTTCCCCTTGTCATCTCTCTCTCTCTCTCTCTCTCTCTATCTCTCTCTCTCTCTCTCTCTTCTCTCTCTCTCTCTCTCTCTCTCTCTCTCCTCTCTCTCTCTCCTCTCTCTCTCTCTCTCTCTCTCTCTCTCTCTCTCTCTCTCTCCATGTTCTCTTCCTTAATTTATCTACTCCAATTCCCTAAACACCTTACTCCATTCCTCCACTCCTTCAAATGTTCCCACACCCTTCTCCACCCTGTCATATACCCCCCCTCCACACCCTCCTTCCTTACATTTTTTCCTACTATAATTATCTGCACGTCTCGCCTACCGCTTCCGTCTCTTTCCCCCTCCTGTTCGAAGCTTTCGTCTGTAATATGATCTTGGTATGAAACATGGTTTTTACACGGCTTATATCGATGCTATTATTTTCATATTTTTTTTTTAATAAAGGAGGCGAAGAAAACTAACATTGATGTGTGATTTGTTGTTCTATCTTTCTTATTCATCATGTATTTTTTTGCTTTGGTATTGAAATTTGCGAGTTTTTTTCATTTTAAAAACATTGAAACGAATAACTTAAGACTTCATGAAAATGAAAAAATGCCTAAGGGGTTATATTTATAATGGCTGGTGATTAATGATAAATATAATAACAGAAATTTATAAGAACCTCACCGTTCTCGCGCTAAACCAATCACCCCACACAAGCCATCGCCTCACGCCGGCTGTGTCCCCGTACTACACCCTCATGGAAGGGGTGACTGACGCCTTAATCCCAGGCCACTATCACCCACACCAGGCCCTCAAGCCCCACTTGGCAGACACTCAAGACGGCAGCATCATGAGACATCAATACCAGAGGATACAGAGAGACAGCAAAAAATTGTATGAGAGGGATAATAAAGAGGCGAGGGAGTCTATTTTTCCCCAGACACGTAAATTGACGAGTGGAAGATGTTGCCTGAATAATCATGTATATCGATCGTATACATAGCATTTAAGGCATTATAAAGATGTGATACAGCAAGCTTGACTCAATCCTAGAAAATATGCAAGTTGGTAAGAACAATATATCCCAGCAATCCCTTTCACAACTCCTGCTCTAGAAGTGATACGATAAGTTATGATGTTGTGTTGATAGACGAACACAGCTAGCTTGACTTAATCCCGGAAAAATGCAATTAGGTGAACACATTATCATATCATTTCCAAAACAATGTCACCAAATCCCAAATGTTTTCACTCCCTATTGCTGCTTTACGTTCCCGGCCGCCCCCCCATTCTCCCAACACTATGCCACAACCTCCTGACATCAAGTGAGCCGCTACCAGGTCTGCTCCCTATCACTGGGCTGACACACTGACGGGCTGATAATCTCCGAGTCGATCAATGGTGTTGTGTCACTTCTGGGAAGACTGAGAGAGAGACAATTAAATTGTTTCGATGCCCGTAGATTGTGTGTCAAGGATCTCGCATATGTCGGGATTTGTGCATCAGTAAACCTTGTACATGTGTGTGTGTGTGTTTGTGTGTGTGTGTGTGTGTGTGTGGTGTGTGTGTGTGTGTGTGGGTTGTGTGTGTGTGTGGTGTGTGTGGTGTGTGTATGTGTGTGTTGCTTTTGTTATGTGGTTGTGCGTGTGTGTTATGTGTGGGTGTGGGGTGTGTGTGTTTGGGTGTGTGGGTTAATTGAACAAAAAAGAAAACTGCATCAAGAAAAAATGCAGGAGCAACTTCAAATATTATAACAAATAACTCGACTTCCAAAAATTACCAAGGGCTCCACGACACACCTCAGGTTTTACTGCGACAAAAAACTTTTTCCTGCGGGTGTCTTGTGGGTGACGCCCCGCCCCTCCCTATAGCTTTTTGGGGAAACCCCCAACCCCTTGTGCTGGCCTATCCCCCCCCCCACCCCCATCGCTTTTGGGGCACCCGCTACCCCCGCTCCCCCCGACCCTAACTTTAAAATAATAGCTGCGCCCAATTCCACCTTCAAAACTTTTTTTCCGTGTAAATAAGGCTTGTATTGGGATTACCTAAAGGTCCCCAAACTCAGGGCCGCCTTCCTCCTCCTCCTCCCTCTTTTCTTCTTTGACTTCTTCTCTTCCTCCTCCTCATGTCACACACAACACACACAAAAAAATCAGGAAAGAAATGATAAAAAAAACCCCTCCCCAGCAAAAAAGCCGGGTATAAATACAGACCAGGACTGACGAAAAACCCCCACAAGTGTCGCTGGAAGGTTTTCACCCTCCCCGGGAAAAACCAAATTCGCGCCGGCTGCAGCAGACAGATCCCCCCCCCGGGGGGTGGAGGGGCGGAAAGGTACACAGGGGAAGAATAAAATGAAAGTTTTTTTTGTTTGCGGGATCGGAAAAAATCCTACTCATCTACTTTAATGGGAAACATGTGAAGTCGGTAAGATAATGTAAATGTGATGCAAGTATGATCACCCATGTTTTTTTGTTTTATTGCTTACTGTTCCTCCTTCACACTATCACCCTGGAATTTTTTTGTGATAAAGGAGCTACTGCAGGCTGACCGGGCCTGCCTGAACCTTCCCACCCACAGGCAGCCTTGATCACCCTCCTAAAGACCACGTCCTCGTTCCTGCAGAAATAAATGTTTTTTAAAGGGTTGTGTAAAGGTTTTACGGGTTGGTTTATGGGAAGGCCGGGTTAAGGAGCGCTTCCGACAAGTAAAGGGGAAAGGTCACCGACCGCGGCTTAATGAATGCCCCTTCAGGGGTTCAAAACGGGGCTTCGCTCCCCCCGGGGCCCTCACTGCTGGGTTCCCGGCAGGCTAGGTGACCCAGGGCCAGATCCAGCAACACATACGCCGGTTATGCAGTGAAAGTCGGGAATCTCCTTTCAAAAAACTTTCGGGATCGGAGCTACTCTGCGCCAAATCGTGACGTCCAACGCCAACTTTACCCCTGGGTGAAAGTCGCACCAACCCCCCCGGCTGGATCCGCAAGCGACTTACTCCTTTCCGTGACGTCACAGGGCCAATATTATGGCGTGATTTAACCCACCTCGATGAGGAGGTTATAAAGGGTGTATCTCATATTAAAAATAAAATGTCATTTATTTCCCTAAAACGTTACCCCGGAAAGGATTGAAATATAACCCTATTGGTAGTCGCAGCGGCGTGGTTTTAAAAATGTTTAGGGTACAACCTTGGTGGGAGCCGCCTCACCTGTAGGTACTCCCTTTGGGTGTTTTTTTTGTTTTTTTCGTTTTTGGGGCAGCACCGTTTTTTTAGACCACTAGCAAAGCCCTGTGAGCAGATTGTTGTGGGCAGGTACCGGGCATCCCGGGGCTAGATTAATTTTTGTTTCCTATATCGTAATTTGGGCGTTTTTTGAAAATAAACTTTTCTGGTTGCCTCCCCCTCAGTGACCTTGCATTTTGGTTGGTCCTCATTAGCTTGACCCTCAATGCCCCTAAATGGTGCAGTCACTTTTGCTACCTTTAATTTGGTACAGCCCCCAAAAGGGAAAGGAAAATGCCGCCACCTGGGAGAAGTTCCTTTTTTTTACGTCGGCGAGAGTTCCTTTTAAACGACAGTTACAAGTTTTTTATTAACATAAAAATACCCAATCTATATTTTAAACGTTTTTACCCGTTTTGTGATTCAGGCCGAATATCGGGGGTTATTTAGTGTTTGGGGGGGTCGGGGGTTTTACTTCGTAACCATTCCATGTTTGTATTGAAGTGTGTTAAATTTTTTGGGAAAGCAAAAACTTGCCCAATAACGAAAACCTTTTTTCTTTCTTTGGGGCACCATTCAAAGTGGAACTCGCCGAAAACTTTTATGTGGGCAAGATTTTCTGGGTTGGTGTTTCAGTTATAAGGGACGAAAACTGCGCGGTCACTACCCCATTACCAAAATGCTTTTCTATATTTTTTTTTTTTTTGTACACTGTCCTATTATGCACTTCCGCGAAAATTTTAAAACTTATGGTATTTTCTGTGTTTGCCCATACTCCCCCCCTCTCCCCCAAAACCTTTGGGGACCTGGGGAATCAGGATATATGGCTGGGGTAAAAAAATGCGTCGCAACCCCATACTTTTTGGTTTGGAAATTAAAAAATTCTCAAATTTAGGGAAATTCTTGGATTTCTTCTGTCCAGAGACTGTGAACCCACGATCCCCGAAAGATGACTGAGTTTTGAGAACCCCCCAACCCCCCCCGCTAGGAGGGTTGGTTAGGGTTTGATTTGGTTAGGTTTGGTTAGGTTAGATTAGATTTTGGGTTTGGTTTGGTTAGTTTGGGTAGGTTAGGTAGGTTAGGTTATCGGGGGGTCAAACCCCCCCCCTAGGGTTTGGGTTTCTTGTTAGGCAAATTTCTCTGATATAAGAAATTACCTAGACTAGGGAATTTACCCCCCCTAACAAATCTTAAAATTTCGTTTTCCGACCATAAATTTTTTTCCCCACCCGAAACCCCGCTTCCCACAGGTGCCCAAACTTGTTTGGGGGAAATGGGAAGTATGGCAAACCTAGAATTTTACAAAATTATTACTTTTAGAAATGATATTTGTTTTAGACTAATACTCTACAGACAAGCCTCCCCTTCCGAGGCCCCCAACCTATAGGGTTTTTTTGGGTTGGTTTATGATTTGGGAGGGTTTTATTTGGTTAGGTAGGTTTGATCTGGTTAGGTTTGGTTTATTGGGTAATTTAGGTTGGGTTTGGGTTTGTTTTTTCGTGGGTCAAGCCCCCGCTAGGTTAGGTTAACCGAAAACCCCGCATTCCCAAGGGGCCCAAAATTTCTTGGGGTTATTTAGAGTTGGGCAAACACTAAAGGGGTTTACCGGAAAAACTAGTCAGTTCTCAGAAAACCGCGCAGTCCCCCGTCCTTTTTACCAAAAACACTAATTTTTTATCAAGGGAAAAACTAGTCGTGTTTCGAAAATGCCCGCGCGTCCTCGTCCATTTTTTTCAAAAACACTAATTTTTTTCCCAAGGAAAAACTAGCAGGGCTCAGAAATGACCCTGCAGTCCCCCCATTTTACCAAAACACTATTTTAGGCGGAAATCTAGTCAGGGGGTTTCAGAAAATACCGGCAGTCCTCGTTCATTTTTACCGGGATCTTTTTCCCTTAATATCCCACTAAACCCAACCATTACCTTCGGCGAATTCCCGATTGTGTCAGGGCGAAATTTCGGTAACAGTACCGGGACCGTTCTCATTATCCCTGAATGTACGATTTGGGCCTCAGAAAGTCGCCTCTTAAAGCCCTTGAAAAATAGATTTATGGTCAAAAATGAGTCTGCCCTTTTGTCCCTGAATTTTAAGGTTTAAACGGATGGCTGGCCCTTTTGCCCTAAAAATTTATTAAAGTCATCGGATGTCCGGCCTTAAATTTTGCCTCCAAATTGTTTTTTTTTGGGCAATCGTACTGTCAATGGTACTCCTTATGGGGGACCGTTTTATTCGGCCCCTATTAGCATGCATACCCCGCAGACAGGGCATTTTAAAAAAGGGCGTTTTCAGAACACCCGTTTTTTTTTCTTGGCCCACAATAGGGGCTTTTTCTAATGGAGATATTTTTTTTTGCGCAAAACCCTAAAAAAAAAAAAAAGGGATCTTTTTGGGAGTTAGGTTTGGTTTTATTAAAACTGTAAAAGGGTTTGGTTAGGTTTCATTAAACCTATAAGGTTTGGGTTTAAGTTTAAATTTTTTTTTTTTTTTTTTTTTTTTTTGCGCAAATAAAACTAAGTATAGTAGCATGCATACCCAGCAGACGGGGATTTTTTCGGTCGTTTTTAGGACCCGTTTTTTTTTTTGGTCTACAATAGGGGGTTGTTCTAATAGATAGTTTTATTTTTCGCAAAACCCCAAAAAAAAAAAGGTATACTTTTTTGGGTTAAAAGGGTTTGGTTTTGGTTTTTATTAAAACCATAAGGTTAGGGTTGGTTTTCCTTAAAAACCCTTTTGGGTTGGTTAGTTTTATTAAAAAATTTTAAGTTAGTTGGTTTTTTAAAAACCCATAAGGGTTTTGGGTTAGTTTAATTTTTTTTATATTTTTTTTTTTTTTTTTTTTTTTGCCCCAAAATAAAAATATCTCCGTTAGAACGCACCTTTTAGGCCAATCGAAAATATCGGTTCTCTGAAAACGACCGCGAAAAATCTCGTCCAGTTGCTTTAAATAGGCGGCCTGTTTTAACGGCGGCCCGAAACAACTGTATCCCCTTAGTGTAGGGAAGCACACTCGGTTTACACCGAGAAGTCCCGGTTCGATCCCCGGGGGGAGCGGAAACAGTTGGGCTGTTTCCTTTAAAAACCCCAGCCCTGTCCCCCAGCATGAAAGGGTACCCGGGGGTTGCCGGGGGTTTTTAACCCCCTCCCCGGGGGGCGGCTTCGGGCCAAAACTATAACCTACAGACAGCTTCTTCTCGGGAATCTCGGAGAGCTTCTGGTTAAAACAAGGGGTCCCCTCAGCTGCGTCAATAACTGACGAAAATTTTTCATCTCATCATCAACCCTTCCTTATCGCTTTAAAAATGATACACCGATTTGTTGTGTCAACCCAATGCCGTGAGTAATGTTGGGTTTTTAACATTATTATCACGTGCAGCCTTGTGTTTTGGGTATGCTGAAAAGATAAAATAAAAACGCTGTATTCGCTATTAGCGAGGATGACGTCAAAGTATTTTTCCCCCCAATCACTTCTCTGTGGAAAACTCCGAGATACTCCTCCTTGCGCCCGGCAAAACCATCTCGGCGGATTTTCAAAAAGCCTCGGCGCAAGAGGGGGGCGAGGTTCGCCGGAGTCATTTTCACCATACTTAACCCTTGACTTACCTTTTTTTCTGGGTCTGGCCCAGGGGCGTAACACCTGGGATTTCCGTCATGTTATGGGCCACTCGTGCGAAGGCGGTAAAATTCATGTCCTCATTATCGTGGAAAAACTCCCCTTAAGTAATGCGGGCTACTTAGGCGAGGCAAGGTTGAAGAAAAAGTGTCAACTATCGAGAAAAAGTCTTCAATTGAATGATGGGCGCCACGTGGGATAATTTTTCCTGCCTGGCTGTCCCGCTCGACTCCTCACAGAATTAATAGAGATAACAACATGACATCTTAATGAGCCAACGCTCGCGCACAACCATCAGTTTTTATTTAAATATATTGGTGATAATAAACTTGTTTGACCGGCGTGAGGTTGAAAGGCGGTAGTGGTGTGTTATCAGACAAGTAACTATTCAGTATGAAGTCGCTCTGGCCCTTTGCTTTTGGCTCCGTTCTTGCGGCTGGAACGTGACGCGAGCCAGTTCCGCAATTACTCATACGTAAAATTACTCATTAAGGCTTGTTTTATGCAATAAGTTTGTTTACAACCCCCTTTTGTTTGAAAAGCACTATTTGGGCATGTCGAATTTCAGCTCAATCCGAAAATACTTGGGAGTAGTTTACGCTTATTACTCATTAAGGGCTTTTTTTAAACGCAAAAATTTTTTCCCGACGACCCCCATTGTTTTGACAGCACTACTAACATGTCAATTTCAGCTCAATCCATAATATTTAGGAGTATTATACACTTTTTGGCGGAAACTTGGTTCCACGGGTCTTATGGTAACGACAGCGAGCGAAGCTAAGTGTTCGGCCCAAAGTGGGCCGAAGGCCCACCATAGCCCTCCGCAGGAGCTAGCCAAAAAAGGGCCCCCCGGAGGGGGCTTTGCGGCTAGTATTTTATATATATATATAATATATATAATATATATATATATATATATATATATATATATAGTATAATATGTGTATACTATATATATATATATTGTGTATAATATATATGTTATATATGTGTATATATTTTTATATATTATAATATATATATATAAAAATATATGATATAATATATATATTGTATATATATATATAAATTATATATATATATATATATATATATATATATATATATTATATATATATATATATATAAAATATATATGTGTATATATATATATAAATTATATATATATATATATATAATATATATAAATATATTTTAATATATATATATTATATATATTTTAATATATAAAAATTATATATATATATATATATATATAATATATAATATATTTATATATATATATATTAATATATATATATATATATATATATATATATATATATATATATATATATATAAAATTTTATATATATATATATTATATATATATATATTATATATATATATATATTATATAATATAATATAATATAATTTTATATATATATATATATATTATATATATATAATATATATATATATATATATTTTTATATAAAATATATAATATATATATTATATATATATATATATATATATTTTATTTTATATATATATATTATTTTATATATATATATATATCTATATATATTTTTAATATATATATATATATTATATATATATATATATTATATTATATATTTTATTTATATATATATATTATATATAATATATATATATTATATTTTATATATATATTACTAGCCGTAAAGCCCCCTCCGGGTGGACTTTTTGGGCTAGCTTCTGCGGAGGGCTATTGGTGGGCCATCAGCCCACCCCCTGTTTTGGGTGGCCGGAGGCCCCCCAAAATACAGACTCTCCAGATAGCCCTTTCTAAGTTTCCTGAAATCATGGATGTACATTCACTCACCCATCCCCATCACCCCCACCCATGCACCTACCCATTACCCATCACCACAAAACCCATTCACTCACCCATACCCATCACCCCCCCACCTTTATTCCCTCGCCCATCACCCATCACCCCCCACCCATTCACTCACCCATCACCCCACACCCATTACCCATCACCCCACCCATTTACTCACCCATTACCCATCACCCTACATCAAGGTTTCCTCAATTCTCGCAACGCACTTTTTTTTCGCAATTCTCGCTAATAGGCTACAATTTTTTTTACAAAAATAATAAAAGTGATCGGACCATCCCATAAATGGGCTTAAAATGTTCCCCTGGTCGACCTGGTTCCAAAACTGTGCCATATGATGTGATTCCGCCACGGGAGGCGGCACCTATCGCGGACACACACACACACACACACACAGACAGACACACACACACACACACACACACACACTTTCGCTTATATTATTATACTAACCGCAAAGCCGCCCGCCGGGCGGCCTTTTCGGCTAGCTCCTGCGGAGGGCTATTGGTGGGCCTTCGGCCCACCAAACACAGACTTCCAGATAGACCATTCCCCACCACCTCGGCCCACCAAACACAGACTCTCCAGATACCCCCTTCAAAACTTCCTGAAATGTATGTATTCCCCCAACCATTCACTCACCCATTACCCATCACCCCCCACCCATTCACTACCCATTACCATCACCACACACCCTTACCCATAAACCCCCCACCCTTTTCCCCTCACCCATCACCCTCACCCCCCCCCCCATTCACTCACCCATCACCCCCACACCCTTTAAACCCATACCCCACCCATTCACTCACCTATTACCCATCACCCAAACATCAAGGTTTCCTCAATTCACGAAAACCCACTTTTTTTTCTTCACAGTTCTCGCTAATGGGCTGCTAAAAAAAAAAAAAAAATTGATGGGAAATCATCCTATAGGGGGCTTAAAACCTTTCCCTGGTCAACCTGATTCCAAAACTGTGACATATGATTGGTTTCCGCCACAGGGGGCAGCACCTATCGCGGACAGACAGACAGACGACAGACAAAACACACACACACACACACCACAAAACACACACACACACACACACACACACACTTTCGCTTATATTATTATAGATTATTTTTATATATATATATATATATATATATATTTTATATATATAAAATATATAATTATAATATATTATATATTATATATTAATACCTATAACTACTTAATTTCTTACTGAAACCCCTCATCATCATAATTTTGCGCCCAAACTCACTTCCCCTTTTGCTTCACGAATCTTTCTCTTCCGATTATTTTCTTCTTTTTTTTGCATATATGTATGTGTAACCGAAAAGTAAAGAAGTGCTTGAGGAGTTTATTCTTAATGTTATGGCAAAAAGGAAATACAATAGTGTTTGTCCCGGGGTTTCTGTCATATGCACAAGGCGGCCTACCAAATTGCTGTTTTCACTTCTCTAAATATTTTCTCTGCTTTCTCGAATACATGCAAAGAGTCATTAGTATATTAAACTAACTGTTTTCTTTATACTCTTTGTTTTTGCTGGGTAATTTTTTGCACAGAGTCTGGCACTGATGACTGCTTGGTCTCGACTGCTAACAGACACGACGCGCAATGAGTAGCAGACTTTTTCACTTCCTGATGCAGTAACCTACAATGTAATGCAGGCCGCTCATCTCTGCTTGATCAATTGCCTTATCGCTTGGATCTGTTCAATACACAGTTTATCTGTTTCACAGTCCAAAATATTTTTTTATCACACTTGGCTTGTAAAGGAATTCAGCAAGAATTCACGGTCGTCTTCGTTCTACCGTATAGCTGCTTGCACGTAAAACATTTCAGAAACTGAGCAACTGAAATCACTTTGACAGTTTGTCGAAATTCTAAGGCAGTTGGTACTGGGTTTTTCAGTCTTATGGAGCAAAACAATTCTCTAGGCAATCCTGAGTGACCCTGGATGTGAGGAAGTATTTATGACCTCTGGCTAATAGTTATTTTGAAGATCGAGGATTATAGTCGTGGTTAATATCACGCCAGTTTGAACTGGTTTCCACTGTGCCTTAACCCCAATTGCCATGTTATTAAACACCCATATTACTTTCTCAAGATGAGATATAGCTTGCTCATAACAAGATTCGTTGGTTTGCTTAGTGCCATACCTAGATGTCTAAATTGACATTAAATCAAACTACTTGTTTAACAGTTCAATGAACCATTCTGTTCTAAGTAAAACATTACTATATCCTTCACACTCAACCAAGGGAATGAAATCCCGAATACACTGAATGGCTAAAGAACTTAAAGCACCTGACACTTTCATTTTTTCAAAATGAGATGGATTTATATGAGCTGTTAGTTTGGGGAAGCTTCAAGTCCCTTTTTCACCCTGAAAGTTTTACCCAAATTCGATAACATGCTGAACTGACACTTCCTCGAGGGCAGTCAAATGTTTCTACAACAGCATCGCTCAAAAGAATGATATTGCCTTTCACTACGGGTGCCCACAAGTTCTTGATAATATGAGGCACATCATGCACGAAGAAAATAAATTCATTATTGCTAGATGGATGAGAATTTTGTTTACTACTCTGCAGTTCCGTGAACAATTAAAACCAAAGCTATGCAGAAAGGGGCCCCCGGGTTTTCACTGCCATGTCTGACGTACCCGCACTAACATGTAAGCCAATCCCTTTGCTCGTATTACTAGTTCCAGAACAACAGTTTTAAAGTTTCCCCCTTGACACTGTATCCAGTAAATAGTATGCCACTATCTTGTTTGCACCTTGTAGTAATTCCCCTAGCATGAAGACAAGTGCATGATTGCTGTACCACTGTGTTCAGGAAGTGTTACGTCATCCCCCAAACAGCTTGACGATCGGTCAAGGAGACCCGCTGGAATACCATTTCATCTAAATTAAGCAACACTCCCTCTCTTCTGTTTCATTGCAGTAACCTTTATTTGTAAAACTGAAAATACTTCTTCTAAAATACCGGGTTCCATACTAACAAAAATCAAGTCTCTCCTCAGTGACCGAAGGGAAGGGAGGGACTGCTTTTGTTGCAGAAGCAAAATTTAATCTGTGTTGACCCACAAGCAAACTTCAGCTGAAGGCCCTTCTTACTGTCATTTGACCACTTCATTCCTCTGCTATTACAACCCTGACTGCCACGACCGAGACTGGCAAGCTGGTCCTGTTAAAGACCATTGACATGCTATTTTCTAAAGCTGTCTTTTTTTACCGTAGATACACTAAGGTGCCAGGGCAACGGGTTTTTTTTTTTTTACAGACGTTTGGTGCGTTAAACTTACATTTCTACATCCATGATTTCAGAAAAGTTAGAAGGGGCTATCTGGAGAGTCTGTGTCATTTGTGTCTTCATCTGTGTCATATTATGGCTTTTAAATGAACAAATTACCCAAAAATTAAACCGAAGGGGGCGACGTTTTTTAACGGGACTACACTAAGGTCGCCATCTAGTTTTATGTACTGAGTGTTCTCCAGCTGTCGTCGTCGCCCCAAAAAAAAAAGCGTAGCGAATTCGAAACCGTTATACTTTGCAGATACAAAGCATAAAACACGCTGAAACAGGATAGATTATACAGTCATAATATAAACTACTGTGTATCATTTTCAGTGCACATACATACAGTAGTGGTTGCTATAATTTCCCGAAATTTTTGGGCGGCTGGCGACATTTTGCAGCTGGCGCTATACTGTTATTTACGGTAAACTTGACATTTTTTTTCTTTCTTTCTTTTTTTTTTTCTTTACAAACCTTTACTCTGATATGTTTTATCGTCTTCATTAGTGCTGCTTCCCGGGAAATCTCCAATAGGGTTTATAGCAACATCTATCATTATAATATATCAGAGTCAAAACCGAGTCAAGTAGGCTACCATCGATGAAGAACAGCACGTACGAGTAGTTTGTATCCTGAGAAGGAAGGAGAGAAACGAGAGGCAGAGCAGCTTCATAGATGCAACATGGCGCCTTTTGGAGTCACGTGACCTGAAATGACCAATCACACGCCCACCTTATTTGTCCGAGCATGGCCAACTCTCCCTATCTATGGCTCTGGTCACTGCAAGACCGGCACTTACAGCGGGCCCCTCCCCAAAGCCTTCCTCGCCCTAACATCGTCACGTGCCCTGAAAATACATTTACCATAATGACATTGCGTCACTCACTGCCCCTCAACATGCCACAGCATAGTTGGGGGGGCGGCAAGGCGGAGGCAGCACAAGACCTCTTTTCTCTGGCAGTCTGGACAGCTACTTATGGAGCAATTGTCAGCATTTGCGTGGCCTGGCACCTTGCCGCAGGTTTTATTCTTTCTTTCAGTGTTACAGTGTATCATTAAAAAAGGCACAAAATTAAATTTAAACAAACTAGTTACCTGCTATTACTCACTTTTTTTTCTTATATCTCAACATTTATCACACGAACCAAAATAGGATAAACGAAAAAAAAATAGACATCTATTAAGAAAAAGGACATTCTTATTATCACTTCATTTAATTAAACACGATATAATATAATATTATGAGACGAAAAGTGTGAAAAATGAGCGAAAGAAGAGTCGGGGTATCCAAAGTACTTGTGGTTTAATTATTTTTCGGTATTTTTTCCTGTGTTAAATGTACAGTTTATGTCCTTTCCTTTAAGCCAGCTCGAGCCTACAGGAAGGCGCAGAAAGTATAACCCCCCCCACCCCCCCCCCCCCCACCCACCCACCCCCCACCCACCCATCCACCCCCAACCACCCACCCACCCACCCCCCATCCACCCACCCACCCACCCACCCATAACCCCCAAAACACACCCACACACACACACACACAGGTAACTAGATCAGACAGGTAACTTTCCAGGGAACTTAGATTCAGAACAACAACAATAGACTACCAAAAAATGTTGGTAGATACACAGGTGTAAACAGAGAAGATCGTCTTTGTAGCAAGTGTATTTGCTAATGTTGTAGGAGATGAATTTCATGTCCTATTCGAATGTACTAAAGAGGAAATTGTAAGGCTGCGGGATATGTATATCCGAAATACTACACAATTAGGCCAACGCATTTTAAGTATGTTGCGTTAATGCAAAGTACCAGTGTGAATGTTTTGAAGAACTTGTCATTATTTATCAGATCAATTTTGAGCATGGTTTAGATAAGCTAACAAGTATATCTGATTATTAGTTTTTTTTATTTATTTTTTCTATGTGTCACTTTGTTTTGAAATTGACAAATTGATTTCTCCTTAACTTTTAGTTTACGTAGTACTTATCTGTATTGCATGTATGCACACTTATCTTATTGGTATCGTTTGAATGTCCTGCCAATGTATTGTATCTTATAGGAGCTGTGCTCCATACTTTATTTATAAAGTCTGAGCAATAATAATTCTATTCTATTCTATTCCCCACACACACACACGAGTTTATTGTTTCTAGAAGGCACTAACGTCTATCTTATGAAATGTTGTGTGTGTGTGTGTGTGTGTGTGTGTGTTTGTTGTGGTGTGTTGTGTGTGTGTGTGTGTGTTGTGTGTGGTGTGTGTTGTGTTTGTGTGGGTGGTTGTGGGCTGGTGTGTGGTGTGTGTGTGTGTGTGTGTTGTGTTGTGTGGTTTGTTGTGTGTGTGTGTGTTTTGTTGTGTTTTCTTTTCATTTCATTTAGTTGTATTTTACAGGCTGAGTACCTCGTAGGGTCTGTCTCCATATCAAAAATTCTTATCATCTCCTTGTGTTTGGCCGAAGCCAGCACCCGGGAGCGGGTCCAACCTCCGGGTACCCCGTTTTTTGGGTGGGTGTGTGAAAAAGCCCCTTTTTT
>JACEEZ010011459.1:0-5000 GCA_016584305.1 Chionoecetes opilio
ACCGGGACAATATAGAATAACAGAGACATACCTACAGACAGACAGACTATAGAGATATACAGGGGACACATACAGACAGACAGAAATATCGAAATATACAGACACACTTTACAGACAGACAGACAATAGAGATATACAGACACTCAAAAACAGAAGACAGGCTAAATATTGGAATCCCTAAGGGAAGAGTAACTTCTAATGTGCTGATTCCTCCCCCCTTCTCTCTCTTTCCCCCCTCTTCTCTTTTTTTCTCTCTCCTCTCTCCCCCCTCCTCTTTCTTCCCCCTTCCCCCCCTTTTTTCCCTCTCTCCCCTCTCCTCTTCCCTCCCCCTCTCTCTCCTCTTCTCTCTCTCTTTTCTCCTCCTCTTCTCCCTCCCCTCTCTCTCTCTCTCTCCCTTCCTCTCTCCTCTCTCTCTCTCTCTCTCTCTCTTCTCTCTCTCTTCCCCTCTCCCCTCTCCTCTTCTCCTCTTTTCTCTTCTCTCTCTCTCTCTCTCTCTCTTCTCTCTCTCTCTCTTTTCCCCTTTTCCCCCCTCTCTCTCTCTCTCTCTCGCTCGCTTTCCTTGTGTTATTGATAGATAAATAGCAAGAAAGAAAGAATACGATAGACAGATATATAGGTATAAAGATGGAGAGAATAAAACCTATGCCTCCCTCCAGGTCTATATTTACACCCGGCATCTACATCTCGTCCCCTCATACTTTCTTCCCCGAGCTATTGTATTTCTTTCCCCGGAAGGTTTTTTCCTCTATGCAGAATAACTCTTGTTGCTTAAAGATATTTTCCTTGCCGGGGAAATTTTTTGTCTGCAAGTATTTTTTTCCTCGTTCTAGACTTTTTCTTTCTCCTAAAGATGAATTCCCTACAGAACATTTTTTTTGGCGTTATTTCTTATCGCTTTTTCTTGGAGTTATTTTCTGAAGAGATTTTTTTCTCCCCCAGGTAGTTTCCCCAAAAACGGAGACTTAAATTCTCTTTAGCTTTTCCCTTCCATTGAGATATTCTCCTGCAATAGATATTTTCCTCATTCAATATACATTTTTCTCCTTCGATAGATATTTTCCTCATTCAATAGATATTTTCCTCCTGAGATACATTTTCCCTCAACAGGAATTTTTCTATCAAGGTATTTTCAGGTATTTTCCTCCTCGAAGATATATTTTCCTCCTTGAAGAGAAAATTTCCTCCCTGGAGTAAAATATCCGCAGACTCATGACCATAAAATAAAAATTTTGACTGGGATGAAAAAAGCCGGTATTTTTCAAGCTTTGTTTGGCGAGCATTTTAATTTTAAAGGGCCTGATATCACTTTTTACTCTTTTCTTCTCTTTTCTCCCCTCCTCTCTCTCTTTTTCCTCTCCCCTCTTCTTCTCTCTCGCCCTCTCTCTCTCCTCCCTCCTTCTCCTCTTCCTTCTTCCCCTCTCTCTTCTCTTCCCTTTTTTCCTCTCTCTCTCTCTCTCCTCCTTTTTCTCTCTCTCTTTTCGCAATCTGTCTTTAGTGTGTGTGTATGTGTTACAAGAGAGAGAGAGAGGAGAGAGAGAGAGAGAGAGAGGAGGAGAGAGAGAGAGAGAGAGAGGAGAGAGAAGAGAGAGAGAGAGAGAGAGAGAGAGAGAGAGAGGAGAGAGAAAACGAGAGAGAGAGAGGAGAGAGGAGAGAGAGAGAGAGAGAGAGAGGAGAGAGAGAGAGAGAGAAGAGAATGCCTAAAAGGTGAATGTGCCAGAGAGAGAGAGAGAGAGAGAGAGGAGAGAGAGAGAGAGAAGAAGAGAGAGAGAGAGCAGAGAGAGAGGAGGAGAAGAGAGAGAGAGAGAGAGAGAGAGAGAGAGAGAGAGAGAGAGGAGAGAGACGAGAGAGGGAGAGAGAGAGAGAGAGAGAGAAGAGAGAGAGAGAGGAGAGGAGAGAGAGAGAGAGAGAGAGAGAGAGAGTAGAGAGAGAGAGAGGAGAAGAGAGAGAGAGACTGATAGAGAGAGAGGAGAGAAAGAGAGAGAATGCCTAAAAAGGGAATGTGCCAGAGAGAGAGAGAGAGAGAGAGAGAGAGAGAGAGAGAGAGAGGAGAGAGAGAGAGAGAGAGAGAAGACAGCCTCTAAGGCCGCAGGCAGGTTGAACTGCGTCAGGCGCGTCTCCCACCTCCTTGACGCTCGGGTGTCACAACCCTTTATGCGGCCCAAGTCCGCTCCCTCATGGAGTACGCCCCCCTGACTTGGTCATCCTGCCCCCCCTCGTACCTTGGTCTTCTAGACAAGGTACAAAACCGTGCCCAGCGGCTCATCTCCCTGAAGGCAGCACCAGACATGCAGCTCGCCCCCCTACAGCCCCTACAGCACAGGCGAGACGTGGCCGGCCTGTGCGTCACGTACAAAATCCTCAAGCAGGGGCGCCCCACACTCGCTATACTCCGGCAGCCGTGGGCGACACCTCACCCATACTTCCTCCAGGGACGCCAACAAGAGGGACCAACAACTCATTGTCCCCTTCGCCAGGACAGCGACCTTCTTCCGCTCCTTCCTGCCGCGATACAGCAGGTCTGTGGAAACCGTGTCCGTGCGACAGATGACATGCACCAGGCCGCCAACTCCACTATCAAGTGTGCAAGTGGAATGCCTGGCTGATGCCATCTGGACATTAAGTATTCAACTAAATGGCAGACTAAAGATTAGTTATCGGAACTCACCGGAACCTTTTGGCTGCTTTAAAATTAATATCAAATGGTAAAAAAAAAAAAAAAACAAAAAAAAAAAAAAAAAAAAAAAAAAAAAAAAAAAAAAAAAAAAGAGGGAGAGAGAGAGAGATGAGAGAAGAGAGAGGAGAGAGAGAGAGAGAGAGGAGAGCGAGAGAGAGGAGAGAGAGAGAGAGAGAGATAGAGAGAGAGAGGAGAGAATGAGAGGAGAGATGAGAGAGAGACTGAGAGAGAGAGAGAGAGGAGAGATAATTGATAAGTGATAATTGATAATTTATTGGTCTCAATAAGATTGACGTATTAAATAGTTTACACAATATAAAATTACATTGAGAAGTATAAGCCCGATGAGCAGGTGCTCTAATACGGGCCAATCAATTAATATATAAGGATTTTGCCATCACATCATGAAAGCATGTATAAATAAGAATTAGAACATTAGAACATCACAAAAACATTTATATGTAAGAAAAATATGACAAAAAACAAACAAACAAAAAAAACAATAGTAGATCTGAGTACAAAACAGGTAAATGCTGTTAACAATACACAAACAAAAAACAAAAAAACAAAACATTGCATACATATTTCCATCCGACGTCTTATCTACTACGCAACTAAGTACTTAACCTCACAATAGTATTCAAGCATCTTATACATTTTTTTTTTGAAAAAAATTAAAAAAAACTTGTTTTAAAAACAAACTGTTGCTAAGCTTTTGATTTAAATAAATTGCTTTGATGGAGCAAGCTTTGTGGTGTCAGTAGCTGGTTCCACTGTCTGGCTCCTCGAAACAGAAACTTTTTGGGGTACAGTGATGTCCTGTACAGGGGAAGTCGGAGCTCCTGTGGTTTCTCGTGTCAGTGTTATGAATTATAACTTGGAATCCTATGTCCACATAGGCTTGTGTTTATGGACTATATAAAGAAAAATATACTTTGCAAACATACGATATCTGGCAACTTAAGAAGACTATGATCTCTAAAATACGGATTTGTGTGGTAATATCGATGGCAGTTAATATTGCACGTATAAATTTTTTCTGTGTGTGGTAAATAAGCTTTGATATATGTTTGATAGGCTCCGCCCCAAATGGAGCACATATATAAGAGAGGATAAAATTATATGAATAATAGACTTGTTTAAGATTTTGCAGGATTTAATGGTCTAATTTATAAATTCTCTATTAATTTTGAATTTTAGATCTAATGTCGTCAAAGTGGTTTCCACTTGAGAGTATTATCAAATTAAGATCCCTAGAAATTTTCTGCTTTAACTTGTTGACTGTAAGATCATTTATTTTGAGATGATAATCGGTTGGTTGAGTGCGTGTAGGAGTGTGATTACCATATAATTCGTTTTTTTAATGTTTAGTGTTAGTTTATTGCTTTTAATCCAGTCAGAAACATGTATAACTCTTGTTTAGGTGTCCTGTAGTCGTTGTCTTGAGATTGTGGCCTTGAAGGTAATAGTAGTGTAATCAGCAAACAACATGAATTTAATTCATTATTGAGCGTATTTATTATATCATTTATATATATCAAAAACTAAAACAGGGCCCAATTAGATCCTTGAGGTATACCACAATGCGTTGATTTACAAGCTGAAAAAAATATTATTAAAAACTAGTGAACTGTTTCCTATGACTTAAATAGCTTTTAAACCATCAAGAGCGGGGCACGAATCCCATAAACTTGAATTTTTCTACAAGAATGGAATGTGAAATTGGTTTGCGAAAGCCTTTGTAAGATCACAAAATAGAAATGTTGTTACTTGGTAAAGTTTGTTGTCTAAGGTTGTTGTAAAGTGTTGGCACAGTTTATTACAGCCAGACCTCAGTGGAGTAGCCTGGTCGGAACCCAAACTGGCAATTTGATAACAATGAGAGTACTAGTCAGGTAGTTCATTAACGAGTTACCCACATTACTTTCTCAAAAAATTTACTAAAGGTGGCAAGTAACGATATGGGTCTGTAATTTTCATGATTGGTGTTAACGCCTTTTTTATATATAGGTATTACCTTGGCTATTGGGATATTTCGGAAAGGTACCGTACTGAAAAGATTTATTATGATATGTGCTAAAAAGGGAGAAATTGTATCAGACATTCTTTACAACCTTGGTATGAATATTGTCATGACCAGGGAGAAGTTCCTTTAAGATTAGTAATTATTGTCTGTATTTCTGTCACTGTGTCGGTTTTAAGTTAAAAAAGAATAAGGAGGCAGGTGCAGGTAAGGAAATATGTAAATGGTACTTGAGCTTCCTGTATCACTTCTGAAAGGTTATCAGCGACGCTTGGTAAAATAGTTGTTAAATCCCTCAGCAAT
>JACEEZ010011459.1:20000-22111 GCA_016584305.1 Chionoecetes opilio
TCAAAGTACCAATATTTGTTTTTTTCCTCGGTTCTCTATCCTTTTCGTCTTTTTTATCCTTTTGCCAACTTCAATTTTGTCTGTTTTTCCTACCATACTTCTTTATTTAATACATTATCAGATCCTTCTATTGTCTTGATTCTTTCTTATTTTCTTCCGTCTTTCGTTCTCGTGACTTCCTGTATTCCTTCTTTGCAATTATCTTCTTACATTTCTTACTTTTTCTTTCTATTCCTCTTCCTTCTATTTGACTTTCTAATATTTCTACTGTTAATATTTCTAATATTGCTACCATCACTACTACTACTACTACTACTACTACTACTACTACTACTACTACTACTGCCTCCTCCTCCTCCTCCTGGGTGATAGAACAGGTGGGTCAACCATTACCTGATTGAGCCACACACTGGTAATCGAATTTGCCGTGTTTTCAATGGGTTCAGCCAGGCCTTGCAAAATGAACTTGTCAGTTTGCTGCAAGGGAAACCCACGCCAAAGCTGCTTTTTTTTTTTTGGGGGGGGGGGAGAAGGAGGGGGAGGGAAACATGGATATTTGCCTACTCACCTTTACCCATCAGCCTATTCAGTTACTCACTCTGCTTACTCATTATGTTATTCACTAGTTTACTCACACTCTTACCCACTCGCCTATTCACAAAACTATCCACTCGTTTATTCAATTTCACTCGCCCACCACTCATTATGCAATTCAATTAACTCTTCATCAGATGAGTGCATTATTCATCCACCTGTATTTACATCAGTTCACCCTCCTATTCATCCACTAGCTAGGTTTAGACATATAAAATCCACCTATGTTATATAATAGTACCTTTTCCTTTCTCTCGCTCCCTTTCCTCTCTCTTTCTCTCTCTCCCATCTCCCCCTACCTCTCTCTTCTCTATCTCCCTACCTCCATTCCCCCCCTTCCTCTTCCTCCCTCCTCCCACCTCTTCTGCCTCACTACCTCCATCCTTTTTCTCTCCTGGCCACTTGTCGTTTCCTCTTTAGCCTTAACTTTCCCCTCTAATTAAGCCACAACCTAAAACTTTGGCTTTATTCTCGATCCCCACCTTCCCCACACACACGCCCATCCCCAACACTACTCCACAAGACTTCCCCGCTATTCCTAGTAAAATTTCCCACTTAAACCCCGCTCAATCACCATCTTTTCCAGCCCCCTTTCCTTTTCCAAAATTTTTCCCCTCCCATCGCCCTCTCCCTCACGTGTCTCTACCTCACCCTCCTCTTCCCCCTCATCCCTGCCTCACCTGTACCTGCCTTTACCTGCCTCCACGACCAGTTCCTAATAGGCCTTTAGACGCAGAGGCCAGAGGTCCCATGTACTAATATATTTACATTTTTTTCCGTTTTCTCGTCGGGGGAGCAGGGGGGGACTATTAAATTTTTTGTAAATCGTTTTTTTTGTTTACTCCCATAAGCCCTCTCATAAAGAATTTTCTTTCATAATCTGATTATACAAGTATCCCTACACTTCAATCTCCCTGTTTAAACAAATCTTGTATATAGAATAATTGTGTTGTACTGATATAACTTTTTACATTTATTAAAAGGATAAATATGAGGACAAAATATTTTTGTTCAATGAGATGATTGCAAGAAAGTTAGGATCCAAGGGTGCAATATATACAAAAAATCTTCGAAAAAGGTTCGGAAAAATACCTGCCGATTCAAACGCACGGGGGGCTTCCAAAGGGGGGAGGGGTGCTTGGGGGTAAAAAACATGTATAGTTGAAGAAGTTCGTACCCAGGCATCAGCACATGTGGGGAAACATTAATGTTTTTATACTTTGCTGGTATTTTGTCGTTGATTTTTTAAAGATAAATCAAAAAATTTTTCCTCGTGTGGAAAGGTTGTATATTTTTGTCCCTTCATCCATTAAAAACAGGAATAGTGAGGTGAGTGAATCATTTGACAAATGCTTTTTCTACGATTTTTAGTCCTATTTTCAATAAAAAAAATGCGAGAAAAAAAAACTAATAATTAAGAACGAAAAAGCAACGAAAAGGTCTTTTAGTAAAAATTTTCAACAAAAAAAAAAAAATTCCGGTGTCATTTTTAAACCCTTTTTAAAAAAAAATTAAAA
>JACEEZ010011460.1:0-17500 GCA_016584305.1 Chionoecetes opilio
TTTTTTCGTGTTTTTTGATATACATCTCCCTAGTCTGACAATAAATCCCTTCTCGGAACGGTATCGTTGTTTATTTATTATAAACAAGTTCGTCAGAAACCCTACACATCCTATCACGAAAGTTCTCAGGATGGGTGGAGCACTCCGTTTAGTTTTGGGACGAGCTTAGCCGCCCCGCCCTGCTCGCTGGACACCTCACCCCCTTCCTAGAAAAACCTCGAAATTGGGAGGGGTTTAGCGATTAGGTCGCTCAAAAAGTTTTGGACGCCGGCCCCCCCAATTTTTAAGCCCCCGAGCGGTCTAAGACGAATCCTAAATCTTTATAAGTAGGGGCCCGGGCCCCAACAGCCAGCCATCTTGTCCTATTTTTTTTGTTTAATTTGTTGGGCCCCGCTCTCTCCTTTAACCCCTTTTCAAATATATTTTTAACACTATGCCCCACCATCCCAATACTTCAACATTTTGTCGGCCCCAAAACCATTTAAACCCGAAAAATTTCTTTTGGGGCCCCCGGCCCCAAAAAGCGTTTTTTTTTCACCCACGCCCAATTCGCTTTCTCCAACCTCTCTTTTTTCCTTTTTCACTTTAGCTTTTTCCCGCCATTTTTCCCTTTTTCCAAATTTGTTCTTGTGATTTGGGTTTTCATGCTTTTTCCCCTCTAAATCAATTGTGGTAATTACATAACCAACCCTTGGAGGTATCGGGAAAAGAAAGCATAGAAAGGTTGGGTCCCCTTTGTCTATGCACGCACATCAGCACTTTTTTGGTTTATAAGAGTAATTGGCCATCTATTGGGATAACCCTTGCAGTACAGGTTTGAGGAATTGTTTTCTTTGTTCGGGCATCCGCGGGAGATACTATTCCCTTGTGGATGATAAGGCGTGGTGTATCCAAACGTTTTTCATGAATCAACAATTTTTTTAAATTGCTGAGAAGAAAATTTCCCTTTTTAGCGTATCAAACAACAATGTTGTGGTGCTCCAAATACACTAATATTTTCCCCTAAAATTCTTACTATTTTCCCGGTCATCTATTTTAATTTATAAAAACATGCAGAAACCTCATAATGATCTATAATTTAATAATAGCGGTATCCGGGGCTCCCTTTCCCATGTGGGTTTATGTCTATGTTTATCCTCTTAGAGGTTACAAATGACGGAATTTTCTTCCCATTTTTGTTAGAGCCCACGACTACCCTTATGCTGTTGACAGGTTAAACAGTCCTCACATTTTCTCTCAATCCGTTTAAGTGGGCCAATAAAAAATCCTCTGTTTTATTTATTGAATCCTCTGCCCAAATGACCTGATTCCTTTATTAAAATTTAATTTCCAAGGGCCGCTTGCTTCAGTTCATAGGCAAAACCAATAAGTAGGACACTATTATCTAACTGCTGTTTAGTTAAATATAAAACCCTTTTCTATCAAAAATTTGATCTAAAGTACTTCTGGGGATTTAGATCTGAGTATTCTGCCCTTCTAGATATTTACTTTTCCCTTCCATCTGAGGTCTCTCGTGCTTTTCCTTGATTTCTTCTTCAGTTTTTCCTAACCATTTCTTTACTTGACATCGAATGTTTTACTGGTTCTACTAAGTGGTTGCTACAGTGTTTTTTTTCCCTGCTTTATTTCTATTTGATATATAGTTTTTCATTTCTAGGGCCACTGATCTAGGTGACTTGTTCGTTGTTTAAACATGACAAACGGTTTGGTGGTTTTTTTCTATGTAACTTTTTGGTTCCCCCCAGGAAATGTGAAACTGTCTGCAGGCTAAAACTATCCTAGGGCTTTTCTATCTGTTGCTGAGTATCGGTTTCAACTGGTTTTAATTTTGGAAAAGTAAGAGTTTCCCGGCTTTTCCCCCGTTCATTATACGATTAGTACCTCCTACATGGGTTTGACTAGCATGGTATCCAAAAAAGGTTTTTTGAATTGGCCTTTTAAGAGGGGGGACTAGTCGTTTTTTTTTTAGACTGAAATGCCCCCTGGGTTTCCCCTGACCATTTGAAGGGGTTTTTTTCTTAGTCAAAAATTAAATGATCGGCACCGTATTTAGCGAAAAACCTTTTATGTATTCCTATAGAAACCTACCTTCCCAGAAAAATTTTTGGGTTTCCTTTATATTAGTGGGGGGTTTATTTTTTTCTACGGTTTATGTTTCTGGGTTGGGTGGGAACCTTCCTTTGGGACTACGTGTCCTAGAAAACTAACTTTTTTTTTGCCCTATTTTACATTTGGCAAATTTAATTTGACTTAAATTTAGTCAGAGTTCAAATAACCTATCGATCCTTTCCAACAAGACCTCGTAACTGGGTGCCATCAGGATAATGTCATCCAGATAATTTTTAAGCCAGTTCTCTTTCAGTAAAGGGGTTAAAATCTGGGCTAATTTACGAGAGAAAATTGCCGCACTGCAATTCAACCCAAAGGGAAGTCTTTTGAACCTATATAAGGATATTCCTTCACTAAAAGTTGTTAGATCTCTACTACTCTCATCCAACAGTATTTGATAATATGCATCTTTCATATCTAGGGTGGCATAGTATTCATAGCCCGCTACAGACTCTACTAACTCTTCCAATTTGGGTAGGGGGTGTATATCAGTGGCTAAATGTTCCCAGTGGGCACAGGTGAAGGTTTTCATGTCGATTCTGCGTCTAAATCTGGTGAAAACTTGTGAACTCGTAGATTCACCAGTAATGCATGGCTACTCCACGTGCAAATTTAGCTGACAAGTCCACGTGAAGAAAATGGACATTTAAAAATTTAATCATCGTGAAATAGACGTGCCTACATCCTTATATAAAAACTGGTTAAAGAAAGAGGAAGGAAGAGGAAGAGGAGGAGGAGGAGGATGGGGGGGGGGAGAGAGAGAGAGGAGAGGGAGAGAGAGAGAGAAGAGAGGGAGAGAGAGAGAGAGAGAGCAGAGAGAGAGAGAGAGAGAGAGAGAGAGAGAGAGAGAGATATGATAGATATGAATATTAGGAGAGTGACAGACAAATATAGGAAAAGAGAGCAATAAGGAAGAAGGATGAGAGATAATACATAATGAATGAGAAGGACGTAGATGAAAATATAAGAGATTTGAGAGAGATAGAGAGGAAGAAAATATGTAAGTTGTTTAAGATAAAAAAAAAAATTTAAAAACATAAAAAAGATAGAGAGATATGGAAACAAGAAAGAGAGAGAGAGAGAGACAGAGAGAGAGAGAGAAGAGAGAGAGAGAGAGAGGAGAGAGAGGAGAGAGAGAGAGAGAGAGAGAGAGAGAGGAAAGAGAGAGAGAGAGAGACGAGAGAGAGAGAGAGAGAGAGGAGAATAGAGAGAGAGAGAGAGATGGAGGTAAGAAGAGAGAGAGAGAGAGAGAGAGAGAGAGAGAGAGAGGGGGAGGAGAGAGAGAGAGAAGAGAGAGAGAGAAGGAGAGAGAGATAAGAGATGAAAGAGAGAGAGAGAGAGAGGAGAGAGAGAGAGGAAGAGAGATGAGAGAAGAGAGAGAGAGAGAGAGAGAGAGAGAGAGAGGAAGAGAGAGAGAGAGAGAGAGAGAGGGGAGAGAGAGAGAGAGAGTCAACTGTCACATTGCAACGGTCACTAGCTCACAGTGGCTCACTCACACTCAGTTCTCACTCAAATATCGTGGCGACTACGTATACAGTGCTCGCAACCCAAGGAATTATTAACCCGAATTACTAACCTCACCTCTAGTTATATTCCAAGCTCCATAGCGTATAGTGGAGAGTGAGTTTGAGAGTGCATGAGGAGTGAGGAAGGAAGGAACCCAGCAAACACAAAGACGGAGGGCCTCCGGACGCCCTCCGTATGTCATACCGGCGGCCCGACGGAAGTATACGACGTAGGGCCGCTGGGGATTTGCTCAGAGGCTCACCGGCGGGCCGCTCCCAGCGGCCCGCCGTAGGGCATATGACCATTTGCCGCTGTTATATTAACTGATTGAGGAATATTTATGGTTAT
Organism: Chionoecetes opilio; assembly: GCA_016584305.1. NCBI lineage: Eukaryota > Metazoa > Arthropoda > Malacostraca > Decapoda > Majidae > Chionoecetes > Chionoecetes opilio. Next base: position 3,964 of record JACEEZ010011460.1, read on the forward strand.
ACTTTCTAAGTATATTGCAGATATAGTAATGTTTTAAGGGGTGTTGCACAACCCATTAGCCGATTAATAGACTAATGGGCTGTTCAACACTTATAAAAACATTACGATATCTGCAATATACTTAGAAAGTATAACCATAAATATTCCTATGTCGTTATCCAGTAATGCGATGAAAAGGAGATCATAATTGCTACGGACATTGTTTATTTCATAAGTACAAAAACATTTTCGTTATTGGGTTTACATGCTGGTGTACGTGGAACACTGTACAGCCATGTAGAAGGATATTGATTGCGGCGAACAACATAACAACATCCACCCTCTTGTGCGTTTTCCAAGTAACTGATTTCACTGAGTCACTGACACAACGCTGCAGAGGAATTCCTAAAAAAACGTGTCGTACTGCAATCATTTATATTATTCAGTCTATTTCGACATAATGAAGGAGCGAAAAAATGTTATAACTAAGTTCTCATTATGTTATCGACTGGTTAAGGGTGATAATTTAGGCCTTTTGTGGGTTTTTAACCCTTTGTAATGGCTATCGTACGTCTGGCAGTTTAGTGCATTGATAGCAGGGAATTCAAATAGTATTCTGTTCTAAATCATGATATTAATCATATTATCCATGTTAATTCTCCATCATCTACATATTCCTTATTAGGTGTACCTTTGGGTATTGATATGTGTTGAAAATATTTTTGGAAATTATTGAAATAAGGGAAAATATGCCCTTGTGTTTTTCCCGAAAATCTTTGTCGGATAATCAAAATTTTTTTTTATATGATATATACATTTTAGTCTACACACTAGACTAATTTGATAACCTTTTTCCATGTAAACTCCTTCCTAGTAGTATCTAATCTTTATTTCATGTATCTCTCGGTGTTCCTGTTTAAGCGGAAATTTTTGAAATAAATGAATATGAAAATTTCTATAAATTATTATAAAAACTTTTATAAAAATTTTTTAAATAGCTTAAACGGGGCCAATAAATGATGGTACGATTTTGAGATACTATTATATTATGTGTTAAATATATTAATTGAAATGAATATTTCCCACTTATAAAAAACTACTAGCTCCCTTTCCCGGGGGATTACGCCAAGTTGCCGCTGTTGTCACTCTGAGTAATACTACGAAGATAAGCAATAATTTTTTCAAAATGTTTACACATAGAAATTTTCAATTTTTTGAAATTCGACATTAATTTTAACATAGTAAATTATCCCGTCTGAAAAAACCCAGGGGGGCCTTCAGGGTGAGGGGGAAAAATTTGCCGCCGGCGGCCGCCTTTTCGCGCTCTCACCCCTACGTGGGCCCCGCCGGTAGGTTTTAGCTGGGAAAGGAAGGACCCGCACTTTAAGTTGGGGGGTAGTGGTGGGGGTAGGTTTTGCCAGAATTCCTATGAAGAAGTTTAACCTGGTGCCTTTGTTTTTAAAATAAAATTTAAATTTGGTTATTTTTTTCATTGTTACAATAAATTTGAGATTGAAAACTAGTTTTAGCTTCACTATGTGATTATATTATGAACACTTCTCGTGCGGAGATTTATTGAAATGGGGGGATGAATTTAAGGGGAAGGGTAGGAGTTTGGGTTTTAAGGGGGGAAGGGTGTGAGTTAAGGGGAAGGGCTCCACCAGCTCAAGGAGTAGTTTTCGGGTTTTACCCCCCTGGGGGTTTGAATAGATATTATTTGTTTTATCTTGGTAGTCGTGATTGAACGTGGAATTATACGAAAAGGGTGAACTTTTTGGAATGTGGGGTTTTATTTCCCAAACACAGAATAATCACCTGGGTTTTTTTAAATAAACACAAGAAACTTATTTGAAAACTACCATTTATTCATGCTGAAGTATTATGTCTTTGTTTGAACACAGACAAAAATTAAAATTCTAATCCAACTAAAAAATTTCTCCATCCCAACTAGAACCTCTAATCTGTTTATAAGTCCCTTTACACTCTGAAAGGAAGTTTCCCATTGATGAAGGAAAAGCCGGGTGAGCATACACCCCCCCAAGAACTTACTGTAAATTTTTTTCCTTTAGGTAATACCGCTGAATATTATAATTTACTGGAAGATATAAGGGGGGAATATAAGAGAAAGAATGTTGTGTGTGTTTCACAAAAACCCAAATTGTGGGGGGCCTTTTGGCTCGACCGGATGTCCCCCGTCGGGGAACGGGAGAAGACCCGTTTAAAAAATACTTAAAGGATGGGGCAGGCCTCCTTTACGTTAGTGAAGACTAAACACGGTACCCAATTTGGAAATATAATAAAAATTTTATAACAAGGAAAAAGGGGGGGGGGTTTAGGAGAAAAAATCGTCGTCTTACCTGTGGGGGAACGGGAGAGAGATGCTTCTCGAAGATTACTAAGACCCCCGGGAAAAGAGGGGATGTTTAGATACCTAAACTTGGCCTCCCCTGAAGGTTTAAAGCCCGAAATAACTAATTAAAATAAGAAAACAAGGTACCAAAGGGAAAAGGGCTGCAAAATTACAGTCCGTTATTTTGATATGAAGAATTTAATATTTTTAATCTAAAACCGGGAAATGTTTTTGAGGTTCTTTTTTTCCAGCATCCGAACGGTCTTTGGAGGGGTGGGTAAGGGAGTCGAACCAAAAATTTGGTCGATTTTAAATTTTAGCAAATAACTCGACTAACCATCCATTTATGAAGTGACGTCATATTGTTCTATTTGAGGAATTAAGAATCTAGGAGGTTCCTTGATTGATAGGAGGGTGAGGGGGGGGATAAAAGCTTTGAATCCTTATTTTATCACTGATCGCGAAATAGTGTCCCACGAATGTTGACTCGCCCGGGAATGTCGGGGGGGGGGGGAAAAGGGGGGGAAGGAAAGGGAAAGATGAAATGGAAGTGGGAAAGAAAGAAGAAAAACTTACACAGAAAAAAAAAATTGAATTGCAGGGGGACAAACCCCGGGAAATTTATATGTAAAAATTTCCCTTTCCTATCTCTTCTGAATAACGGCAAAAACCACGTCTATTTTTCCGGGAAAATTAAAATTTTTCAATATAAAATTTAACTACTCACAGATTTTTTTGTTTCCGTTTTAAAGCTGCGTCAAGAGGAGGTGTTTTTAAAACGAAATTTAGAGTAAATTTAAAGGAAATTCTTCTATTTTTTAAAAAAGGGTGTCTGTTTGTGTTTAATTACAGAATTTTCAATAAAAAGGAAATCCCAATCGACTCTGACCTTGGGTAGTGACGGGTTGTCAAAAACCCGATCAGTCCTACATTCTCGTCGCAAGTTCGTCCCCCGGGGCGCAACCGGTACCCTCAGGTTTGAAGCGAGAGCCTTACGACCGAAAGCCCCCACCCTCAAACTGGCGACTGTGAAGTGGAAGCGGTACTATATCTCGAATTAAAAAATCCTCCCCCTGAAACCCGGCTGAGCCCGGAAAACCAGACACTCCGATTCTAGACATGAGAAAAATCCTAACCAAATTGTTTCATTATCTGACCTACACTACCCTTGCCTCAGTAATTTTCATTTAACATTTTTGCTAAACTTTCCCCGAATAAAACCCCAAATCGGGTTTGTAAATTGAATTAAAAAACCTTGAAATCACCAAAAACCCGACTGAGTCTGTTTAAGAAAATTTAAAGAGAGATGGTACCCAAACAACCTCTTTGGTATATTAAGAAAATACGACCCCCAATTTTTTTTGAATCCGGGCAATGTTTCATTTAACCCCTTTTCGATTTGATTTCCCCCCAAATATAACCGGGTACGCTACAACTACCCCAAAAAAGAGTAGGATTTAAACCTTCAAGTCATAAAAAAAATTTTCAATGTTATGTTCAAAATAATTTTTCCCGATTTTTAATTTAACACTATTGGATACCCCAATTTTCCATCTGTTGTTTTGGGGGGGCTCATGGGCTTGTTTTACCCCCTGTACTTTTTGATGGCCTTCAGCTCTTCAAAACGTTTCAGGAACCCTGTAGGGTTTTTGGAAATAAGAGGGGCCCCCTTCCTGAGCCCTGTCGCTGATCCTCTGTCTCCGTGCTGTTTTGGGGGCACCGCTGTTTTCTCTGTTTGGGTTTTTGTGGACACGGCGGCGGGGACAGGCAGTTAAAACGCTCCTTGATACCCCGCCGGCAATTATTTCAGGTTCTTGGCGCCGTGTTGTCAGCGCAGCTCAGCGGGGACGGGTAGGCCGAGGGAAAACCCGGACTTCCCCCCCACGAGGCTTACGTCCTCTCTTTGCATGGTGTTGGTTGCAGGCTGTGGGTGGTGTGGCGGCATGCGGCGGTGAAGGGCGGCGGGGTGAGGGAGCGTGGGTGTAGGCGCGCGGCATGCGGCCTTGAAGTGGGGTGGGGCGCGGCAGGCCCTGGCGGCGGTGACGGCTTTGGGGCGGCTCGTTCTTACAGCTCATGCCCCTGGTAGGTTTATGTGTGTGGGTTTTGGTTTATGGGGGGAAAAATTTAAAGAGCCTACATAATGATCGATTTAAATGTATGAAAAATTTACCCAAATTTGATTTATCTTGCTATTTTCCCAGGTGAGATTCTGTTTCTGTTATTTTTAGGAAAAAATCCCCCCGCTATACCAGTTGGTTTCCAGAACTTCCTATGAAGAAGTTTTTACCTGGTCCTTTGTTTTGAATGAAAATTTAATTTTGGTTATGATTTTTCATTGATTAAACGAATTGAGAATTGAAAATAGTCTTATGACTTCACTATGTGATTTAGTATGAAAACTTCCGCGCGGGGAGTATGAAATGGAGGTGAATTAAGGGGAAGGGGTAGGGGTTAGGTTAAGGGGAAAAAAAGGGTGTAGTTAAGGGGGGGGGCTCCCCCGCTCAAGGAGTAGTTTTTCTGGGTTACTCCCTGGGCGTGTTTGAATAGATATATATTATTTGTTTTTCTTGGTAGTCTGTTGATACGGGAATTTACCGAGTAAAAGGGTGACTCTTTTTGGGAAGTGTGGGGAATTTCTGTCCTAAAAACAGCTAATCACCTGGGTTTTTTATAATAAACACAAAAACTATATTTGAAAACATCATCCTATTTTAATCATGCGAAGTATTTCCCCCTCTGTTTGAATAAAAGACAAATATAAGTTTAATCCAACAAAGAAAGTTCTCCATCCCAACATAGGAAACTCTAATCTGTAAAGTAAACCCCTTTTCACCTTGATACAGGAAGCCTTTTTCCCATGTGATGAAGATAAGTCTGGTGACATAACCTCCCTCACTGAATCTTACTGAAAATTATCCTTTACTTAGGAACATCCGCTGGTCTTATAATTATACATGGAAGATATAAGGGGGGAAAAAGAGTAAGAAGTGTGTGTTTCCTAAAAACCATGGTCGGGCCCCCTTTGGCCCCCGACGAGAGCCGGGGGCCCCCGGGGAAACGGGAGAGAGAACTCCGTTAAAATACTTAAAAAGGGGGGCAGGGGCCTCCTTTTTCGTTAGTGAAGGACTAAACAAATTGGGCCCATATTTGGAAAAAATAATAAAAATATTATAACAAGGAAAAAGGGGGGGGGGGAATAGGGCAAAAGTGTACGCTTACCTTCGGGGGAAAGGGAGAGGGACTGCTTTCTCGAGGATTAAAACCCGCGGGAAAAAAAGGGGGTGTTTTGGGTTAAAACCCGAACTTTGGCCTCTCCTGAAGAGTTATAGTCCCGTAAAGAATTAAATAAATTAAAAAGTGTACCTAAGAAAGGGCTCCTATAATCAGTCCCGTTCTTTGAATAGAAGAATTTTAATTGTTTAATTAATAACCCAGGGAAAGTGTTTTTGAGGTTCGTTTCCAGCATCCAACGCGTCTTTTTTTTAGTGGTGTGGTAATGGAGTGAACCAAAATTGGGTCGATTTTAATTTAGCAAATAACTCGACTAAACATCCAAGAAACGTTCTGCAATTGGTGTCTATTTTTAAGGACATTAAAATCCCCAGGTTCCTTGATCTGATAGGAGGGGGAGGGGGGATGGGAAAGCTTTGAAACCTTAGTTACATGATCGCGAAATAAGTGTCCCACGAAAGTTGACTCGTACCGGAATGTCGGGGGGGGGGGGTGAGGGAAGGAAGGAAGAAGAAAGGAAGATAGGAGAAAGAAGTAAACTTCCGGAAAATAAAAAATTGAATGCTTAGGGGGGATAACCCCGGGGAAATTGAAAAGAATTCCCTCCTACTCTTTTTTAACGGGGTTACAAATAGTGGTAGTATGGGGGTGGGTGGTGGTGTAGTAGTGGTTATGGGGTAGTGGGACGTAGATGGTGGATACCTGTTTAACCCCTTTGGCCTGGAGCGAATTTCCATTGTAATTTGGGTACCATTAGACAATTTTTTAGTGAAATCCCCCTGTCAAACCGGTGATTTCCCCTAGCTGTCGGGCCCATCGCCCTGGGGGTTGTCCTTTCCCCCCCAGTAAACCCCTCCCCAAATATTTTGGTGGGGGTTAGCAGTGATATCAGCAATTTTTTGATGATCTAATTAGGAGGATTAGGATCAAGTTGACGTAAACTATTTCAGGGGGACTTAGATAAACTTTAAAGGTGGGCAGTAGATGGCAGAGGAATTTATATGATAAAAGTAGCGTTATGAATGTTGGGAGAAAAAAAAACCCGGTAATAGATACACCCTAAACAATGTATCGCTGAAAAGATCAAAGGTGAAAAAGATCTTGGAGTGAAGGTGAGCCCAGACCTCCGACCTAGGAAACAATGTATTGAGGCCAGAAATAGAGCTAATAGAGTATTAGGATTCATTACCAGAAGTGTTAAAAGTAGAAGTGCGGAAGTTATTCTAAAGCTTTATCTGGCTCTAGTCAGGCCTCACCTAGACTATGCAGTTCAGTTTTGGTCTCCATATTACAGGATGGATATAGTGTTGTTAGAAAAAGTGCAGAGAAGGATGACCAAAATGATACAAGGGATGCGTAACTTTAGTTATGAGAGGAGATTGAAGTTATTAAAATTACACTCACTCGAGAGACGCAGAGTAAGGGGCGATCTGATAGAAGTTTTTAAGTGGATAAAGGGATTTAATAAAGGAGAGGTAGGAAAAGTTCTTACGGCTTTTAACCAGGGTAGAACAAGAAGTAACGGATTCAAGCTGGAAAAGCGTAGATTTAGAAAGGAAATAGGGAAAAACTGGTTCACAAATAGGGTGGTGAATGAGTGGAATGGTCTCAGTAGACAGGTAGTTAGTGCGGAGTCATTAGGGAGCTTTAAAGGGGAGCTGGATAAGTTCATGGATGGGGATGAAAGGTGGATGTAGGTAGTGTTAGGTGACAGGAACTACCACGTGTAGGCCTCGCGGCCTCTTGTAGCTTCCTTATTTTCTTATGTTCTTATGTTCTTATGGTACCCTGGTTAGGGTACGCCGTATAACAAAAATGATTTTTCTCAACTTTGGCATGTCAATTTCCTATGTAAAATGGAATTCTAAAACGATTTTATCTAATTCCCTTTTTGCATTTGAGCAATTCTTACTATGCAAAATCGCACTTTAAGCTATGTTTTGCATATAAATATAAAAGTCCATTTTTGCATAGCAAGAAGTGCTCAAACCAAAAAGTTGAAACGGACAAACCACCCTTAAAATTCAATTTTACATAAGAAAACATCCTGCCAAATTCGAAATAATCTATATTTCACTTTTCATTGGACCTACGGCGTACCCTACTGTACAGTGTTCCACGTAGCCTACACCAGCATGTCAACCCAATAACGAAAATGTTTTTGTACTTATGAAATAAACAATGTCCGTAGCAATTATGATCTCCTTTTCATCGTATTACTGGATAACGACATAGGAATATTTATGGTTATACTTTTTAAGTATATTGCAGATATAGTAATGTTTTTATAAGTTTTGAACAGCCCATTAGTCTATTAATCGGCTAATGGGTTGTGCAACACCCCTTAAAACATTACTATATCTGCAATATACTTAGAAAGTATAACCATAAATATTCCTCAATCAGTTAATATAACAGAGGCAAATGGTCATATGCCCTACGGCGGGCCGCCGGTGAGCCTCTGAGCAAATTCCCAGCGGCCCTACGTCGTACACTTCCGTTGGGCCGCCGGTAAGACATACGGAGGGCCTCCGGAGGCCCTCCGTCTTTGTGTTTGCTGGGTAACCATTATTTTATATATATTACCTGTTTAGTATCCTTGTCCACTAACTAATTTGGTATATTCAGTTGCTTTTCGTAATTATATGGTTCAAAAACACACAATTTTGTATGGCAAAGATCTGGGCGTGAAGGGGTTAAAAAAGCACACTTGAGACTTCATTTTACGCACAAGTTATGTTCCTGAATAATCATGCGTCACACTAATCCTACGTTCCCAGGGACTTAAATTTTTGAACAGATTTGATTAATAAATTTTGATTAAGAATTGATAAAAAATTGATTAAAACAATTGTGCGTAACTGAATTTCTCATACCTTGTCTCACCCACCCTGGCCGCCCTCCTCCTGCCCACCAGATGGGCCGCGGCACAGACCCCATAGGGCTCGGGGGCAGCGCCGTTCGGCACATGACGGAGGAACGGCGAGGCGGCGGCAGCAGGGAGCAGCGGCAGCTAGACACTCAAGGTGAGGCATGGGTATGTATCATCTAGTTGTATTTTACAGGGCCTGAGCAACGCTCGTATGGCCCCGTCTCCATATCAACATTTTTATCATTCATCCTTAGTGCTTAGTGTTGGGGGAAGCCACCACCCCGGGAGGCAGGTCACAAACCCCCGGCTAACACCCGGTACCCATTCACTGCTGGGTGAAAAGGGGCTCGGGTGTAAAGGAAACAGCCCATCTATTTCCGCTCCGCCCGGGGATCGAACCCGGGACTTCTCGGTTGTGAGCCGAGCGTGCTACCACTACACTACGGAGTACCTGTGTGTGTATGTATGTGTGTAGCCAGCACTGCTCTAAGTGCCTCTAACACACCAACCCTCTAACCCTCAAGCGTCTAACACTAACCCTCACTAACACTTAACACTAACCCTCAACCGTCTAACACTACCCCTCAACCCTCTAACTGTCTAACACTACCCCTCTACCACCCCAGGACCCATCACCTGCCGACGCCCCTCAGCAATGTGGGGGGGGGGCGGGGCGGCCCCCGGGGGACCCTGACGGGGGGGGCAAAAGAGCGGCTGGAGGCCCCTGGGGGAGGGCCTGCCCCACCCCAACCCTTTGGGAGTCCCGATTAAGTGCGGCCGTTATGCATGTCAAGGGCCCCCCGTACGTTGATAGTGCGACGATGCGCCTGTCCTCCACCTCACTCCTCCTCCTGCAACTAGGGGACGAGCCGTACCTCCGAGCGCAACCCCGCCTCCCCTTTATCTGGCCCTCACGCCTCCACCCCCTTTGGCTTAGACCCCGACCAGACCAGCCAAACCCACCCAACCCCCAAATCCATGGGAGCCCGCCCTGACCCCGCACCCGTCCCCTGCGACCCAGACCCCGGGCCAAGGGGATGACCCCCTTTTGCCCCCGTTTTCCCCCCCTGTCCGACGGATCGTCCAACCACTTTGGGGTATTTTTTCGTCAGGCGGCCCGGCCGGGGATCCCTTGAGACGGTCCGTTGGGGTGGGGAATTTTGGGGGGTGAGGAAAGGGGGGGGTGGAGCCAAGACAGGGCACGTGCAAGGGGAAAAAAACAGGTGGGGGAGAGAAAAAAGGATCAGTTTTTTTTATTTCTTCACCTTTCCCACTTTTTTCCCCTGAAACTTCCACTTTTTTTTTATGCTTTTCTTGATCTTTTTGTCTTTCTAAACAAACACGGGATATTATCTGTTTTGTCCTTACCCCAAAATTGATGGTAAATTTTGGATAATTGTATATTTTATAATAAAAATGGATACTCCCAAAAAATTAAACATCACATTTTTTTTTTTTAACTCCTACTTTTTGTGGGGGTTTTGTTTTACCCTTACCCCAATTATAATTATGCTTACATGAAAAAAATAGTTTTTTCCTAATACAGTATTGAAATTCTTTTAATTTTTTTTCCTTAGGGAGATGAAATTTTTACATAGTAGCCTAGTTTTATTGTATAATTTACAATAAGTTTACACACACTTATACTGTTTTTTATACTGTATTGTAAATTTGCTTTAAAAATATTACGCAAATGTTTAATAGCCTTAACACGAAAAATTCCCATTTAATAAACACGGGGATACCCCACCCAATATTCACGGTAATACACAAAAGGACACTGTATTAGCGGAATTGACACGGGGAAAAACCCGTGTCCATCCCATGAAAAAAATCTTGCAAAACCAACAATTTATTTGTCATACCCACGAGTCAAATCCAGGTTTTTCCACGAGGATTACGCACGTTGTGCCCACTGGTTGATTCACTTTCATAAAAACCAACCACCCCTTTTTTCCCCATTCGGCTTTTTAAACCCTACTATGGATTTAACACGCAGCTGGGGAATTTTCTATTTGTCCTTCTCTCCATTTCTCCAACATTTTGCTATTATTCCCTTTGGGCTTTTTTTCCCGGATCCCATATTTGACTTTACAGGGTTTTTGGTTTAAACCCCCTAAATATGGCTGGTTCATTTTTTCAGGGTGCCTAGTTCCCCTGCTCTAGATAAAAAATTTTTATGGGTTGTTTTATCAAGGCGAAAAGATGGGGGGCTCTCCTGCCCTTAATGCTTCCAGTCTCCCTTTCCAGAATGCCTGTTTTTCGTTCCTGTCGAGTACCACTCCCTTTTTTCTAGCACACGGGGTAACATACGTTCTCATCCTAGTGGTGGGGCAGCGTGGTCCTGCCGTAACTTGCGCTCTTGAATTTCTTCGATTTGCTACCCATCCCTACAAAATGTCCAGAAAGAAATTTCAACTGTCCATTACTGTTTTTAAATTATTGGTAGAAAGATGTCCTTTCTTTGTAACCTGGCATTGTTCCCCCAGAACTTCCTATAAAAAGTTTTTTACCTGGTGCCTTTGTTATTTTAATGATATTAATTATTCGATTTATTTTGGTAGTCGTGTTTTGATACTGGAATTAACCGATAAGGCTGATTTTTTGGGAAAAGTGTGGGGAATTATGTCCTAACACGAAAAATCCCCGGGGGTTTTTTTTTTTAAATAAAACACAAAAACTATTTTTTGAAAACATCACCCTTTTTATTCATGCTGAATATTTGTTCTTGTTTGAGATCACAGACAAAATATAAGTTCTAATCCAACTAAGAAATTTTCTCCATCCCAACATAGGAAAGCTCTATCTGATAAAGAACCCTTTTTACACTCATACGGAAGCTCTTCCCAGTGATAAAGGTAAGGGGGTGGCATACCCCTCCCTCCGAATCTTACTGAAAAATTATCCTTCACTTGGGTACATACCGCTGAATACTTAATTTTATACATAAAGATAAAAAGGGGGGAATATAAGAGTAAGAAGTTGTGTGTGTTTCCTAAAAACCATGTGTGGGGCCTTTTGGCTCGCCGAGAGTCCGCCTGTGGGGAAAAGGGAGGAGACTCCTTTAAATAAACTTATAAGGTTTGGGCGGGCCTCCTTTACTTTAGTGAAGACAAACATCGGTACCCTTTTTGGGAAAATAATAAAATTTTAAAAACAAAAGGGGGGGGGGAATAGGAGCGAAAGTCGTACGTCTTACCTTGGGGGAAGGGGAGAGAGACTGCTTTCTCGAGGTTACTAAACCCGCGGGAAAAGAGGGGATGTTTGGATCCCCTGAATTTGGGCCTCCTGAAGAGCTTATAGTCCCGAAAAAACTAATTAAAAAATTAAAACAAGTGTACCTAAAAAAGGGCTGCCTAAAATACAGTCCTGTTTTTTTTGATTAAAGAATTTAATATTTTTAATCTAAAAAACCGAGGAAATGTTTTTGGGGGTTCTTTTCCACATCCGAACGCGTCTTTTGGAGTGGTTGGTAATGGGTCGAACATAAATTTTGTCGACTTTTAATTTGAAAAAAAACTTTACTAACACACCCATGTATGACCGTGATTTTTCACTATGGTGACTATTTGAAGGCTTTAAGAATCTGGGAGTTTCCTTGACTGATAGGGGGGTTTGGGGGTTTAAAAGTTTTGAACCTCTTATTACGATGTCGCAAAATAAGTGCCCACGAATTTTGACTCGTACGCGGAATGTCGGGGGGGGGGAGTGGGGGAAAGGAAGGGGGATAGAAATGGAAATAGGAAGAAAAAAGTACATACACGAGAAAAACTAAAAATTGAATTGTTTTGGGGGACATAACCCGGGGAATTTGTATGATAATTTTCCCACCCTATCTTTTCCGAAAAAACGGGCATTACAACACAATAGTAGGTCTTATTTTACACTTGTCTTTCCGGGGGTCCACCAGAGAAGGGTTTTCCCTACCTCGCCCCCTGGTAATTCAAACCCTTTGAGTTCTTTCTGTCTTTGGTCCCTTCTCTGTTTTTCTTTATGACCTTTGTTTTTGGCACTTCATTTTTACACTCCCGCTTTTAAAACGCTTTTGGGTGCCGTATCGGTTCACAAATTAAAGGGGTTAAGTTGGGTTGCCCCATACTTTTTTTTTTTTTTAATTTATAGTCATTTCTTTAGTCCATTATATTCACCCCCTCCAGGGTTTGGGGTGGAAAAATACTGGTCGGGGCACTCAAACTTAAACACTTTTATTGTTTATCTGCTCTATGTTATTTTTTTTTTCACTTGACCTAAGTTTCTAAACCCTTTGCCATTATCCCTGTAAAAACTGGGATATTACTGTGGTTCTTTTTTAAGTTTAAAGTTTAAAGCTGCGCTCTTTTTTATAAGTGAAATTTCGCTTCCTGGTCAATAAAATTCCGGACGGGGTCTTAATGGCTAAGGGGATTATTGGGGTCGATTTTTAAACTAGTCCCCGGAGAACATTTTTCCCCCAGGAAAACCCGGATGCCCTCCTACACCTACCTCCAGCAATCAAAAAAAGCGTTTTCTCCCCGGGTTTTCCCTTTGACAGTCTGCGGCTGAGTGGTTTTCATTTTACAGTGGGGCAAAAAGTCTGGGAAATTTCCCTTTTCCTCTAAACTGGGTAGCTTCTGGTCTTTACCCACTCTCAAAAACTTTTAATTTCCTCTCCATTCCTTTCCCTCTTGCTCGCAGTTTCTTACTTCTATGACTGGCTGCCGTTCCTGTGCTGTTCCCCCCCTTATTGGGAGGAAAACTCTAGGGAGCGGGTGTTTTCTTGACGCTGCAGGTTCTTTTTTTACCCCGTATTTCTAAAATTGTTTCTCTTTTGATGGCATTCCCTCTCAATCTCTACTCCTCTAAAGAATTTTCTCAGGGGATTGTTCATCCATGAAAAAAATTAAGTTTCCCCTACTTTGGCTTGGTATCCTCTCAAAAAGTTTTTTGTTTTTTATGTCTTATCCCTTGGGGGGTTTTTCCTGAATGTTTTTGACTTTGCTTCAAAGGCGCATTTACATTTGGTTTGTTGGCAAAATTTTAGGATCTTCCAGCCATCATCTTGACCTCCGAAATGTGTTAAGGATTCTGTCGCTTATTGCTGTTTTGTTCTTCATATAACCAATAAG
>JACEEZ010011460.1:22500-25813 GCA_016584305.1 Chionoecetes opilio
AATACGATAATTTTGGTAGCTCGGTACGATAATGTCGGCTACAAAAGTTCACAACCCTGCCCAGAGGTTCCAGACCAAGACTTTAATAAATAAACACGTGGGTGAGGCAGTGACAGTGTCCACTGGAATCCCCGCAGCCCTAAACATTACCAAGACCAGCAGGTGGTGTTCATTATGCAGTGAATTTCACCCGTAAAACTATCGTCATTACATATTGGACATGAAGTTTACATACAAGGTAAGCTAAATAATGAACAAGAGTTTAATTACATGGCCTAAACTGGTACAGAATGCCGCCGCTGAATGCGGTTCTACTGGTAGTTTAATACAATTCAAGGCACGTACTGTACCAATAGTTATAAAAGTCCTCAACTTGTATATATGACCATTTGCAGTATTTCTAACTACATGAGCCGTCTGAAATGAATAATAACATAAGGGCAATCTGTAACCAATGTCTAGGTTATTTTGATATTCTCAAAGGTACCTGAAACTGTCGCCGATAGGAATTCTCGCGGTAATAATGGACGAGAGTTTCACTGTCTTTTTCAGAGACACCGACTAGTTTTTCCTGGCCTAAAATAGGTGCTTATTATAATGGAGATAGTTTTATTTTGCGCAAAACCATAGTTTAAAAAAAAAAAAAAAAAAAAAAAAAAAAATTCCATCAGAAAAAGCACTAAAACTTGTCCGGGAAAAATTAGTCAGTCTTATAGGCTTTAATGAAACCTAACCTAACCTTATAGGTTTTAATGAAACCTAACCTAACCTTATAGGTTTTAATGAAACCTAACCTAACCTTATAGGTTTTAATGAAACCTAACCTAACCTTAACCACAAAGTATACCTAACCTTAACCACAAGGTATACCTAACCTAACCTTAACACTCTTACCTACTTGGTGTCTTGGTGACTGTGGCAGACCCAGCTCTTAATGTCTTTCCAGAGCCGTTCAATATTGTTGGTGAGTCACTGATGATACGGACCCAGTCATTGAACATCCTCCACACTCCATGTCAAAAAGCCAACTGACTTTTAAGGGCCGATACAAATTTAGGAGCTTTGTTTTAATTAAGAGCCTATGATTGGCCCCTCGAAATTTATAATAGCCTTTGATTGGCTATTATATTAGTGTGACTGATTGGCTGAGGGGAAGAAAATGCGCGCTTGTCATTGGCTAATTGTAGCTGCTATGATTGGCTGCCCTCCCGAGGTGTGAAATCTCTGATCCACCAGAAATATCCTAGGTCGCATCACTCGCATGCCTCCGTGGGTCTGACTGGGTCAGTGTCGAAATAGAGTTTGATGGAGGAGGGTGTGTCTGTCTGCGCTATAGACAACAAAAGGATAATTTCAATATATACATAATTTTGTATATTGAGCGCAAATAGAGTAGTAGTGTACAGTATAACTGAGCAAAAAAAAATACAGAAAACGTGAACAATAAGGTCTGTAGCGAACGTGAAACTCTCGTCCATTATAAACCATTTGGCCCGGGACGTCGGCGGGTGTTTAAATTTTCACGTCGGCGAGTGTTCCTATTTCGGCGACAGTTCAGTTCTTGATCTTGATATTACAGTACCTAATATATACATTTAATAAGCTTTTACCCGTGTTTCTTCATCCAGGAATTAATACCAGCAATAGCCTGATCAGTTAGGTTAGGCTATGTGGTAGGTTAGGTTGGCAAGCTGACCAATGTCCAGGTTATTTAGTGAACGAGCGGAGGGGTCAGTTAGGTTAAATTACCTTACTAATGTTAAACTGCAGTCTTAGTGTTAGTTCATCAAATATTTTATTTAAGTAATTGAACGGAATTTCTATACCTGTAGCCTTGTATTTGCCAGTTCTTCACTCGAATTGCATTTACTTTTCTTTATATATTCCATTTCCTTTATTTATAGTATTGTTATGCATGTAGTGGTGATGGTGGAGGTAGTGGTGGTGGTGGTGGTGGTGGAGGCATGTTGGTGGTTGTGTGGTGTTGTGAGAGGCTTGAGGCGTGTGTGTGTGTCTGTGTGTATGAGCTGGGAGGAGGTGGCGCGCGTGAAGGTGCGAGTAGGGCAACCTTGAATGCGGGTGGGTGGGTGGCCGGGTGTGGAGCGGGGAGTGGTGCCGGGAGGACGTGAGCTTTGTGCCTCCTTCCTGGCACACAGTGAGGCAGTGAGGATTCGGGCGTCTTGAGGGACAGACGTGCGCCGCTGCCAAGAAAGGCAGTCGCGGAGGGCGGGGATCCCGTGGGGATTTCCTGGGGGAAGAATTGCCCCTGTGGTGGAACTGTGGTGGCGTAGTGGGACTGTGGTTTGCCTGTGGTGGTACTGGTGTTGTGACTGTTGTAACACCACCCTGCGACGGCCATGGAAGAGGCCGGGGTTGTTGTTGACGTGTTTGTACTCTGTATTGTATCAGGACTTTATTCAGTAAATGCAAGAAAGGTGTATCAGAAGTGTTTCTTTCGCCTGTGTTGATTAAAGACGTGAACTATACACAACTCGCTTCACCCTAACATACCGAACTCTGCGCTGTTTAAGTACGTCAAGCAGCGGTACTGTAACACCTGTCGGCCTCCTAGAGACACCTGGAGTGTGTGGTGGGGTCAAGGGCGTAACCGTTGGTGTCAGGAGTGGGATTGTGTGTGTAAGAGTGAGAGCCGGTTGGGTAACACACAGTCAAGATGGCGTCGGACGGGCAAGAGGCGGTGCTGACTCAGCTGAATGACAAAGACAAATCTCGAAGCTCAGACAAAGGCGCGGAGCAAGGCTTGGGTGAGCCGAGTCAAGCTGTGATGAACATGCTCAGGGCGTTGATGAGTGAAATGAAGAAAAGCTATGAAAATGTGAACGAGCTGAGAGAGGCGGTGTGTCGGGGCATTAAGGCGGAGGAGCGGGAGGAAGTAAAGGCGTGCCAAGAGGAAATCGTGAGCGTGGGAGGCACTGAGGAAGTACTGCCTGTGTATGTCGCCGACATGGAGGATTCATGCCTCCTGGGCCTGGACTACCTGATGCAGAGTGGGGCGTGCATCGAGCTGGGGAGGAGGACGTTAAGGGTACGCGGAGAAGAGGTGCCCTTACTCCCAGGTGGCGCCCCGGCGGAGGTAGTTGCGGTTGAGCACGTGCGCCTTGCCCCGAGGACGGAGACTAGGGTGCCTTGTATGCTGACCAGGAAGATGGAAGGAGCTGACGGCATGGTGGAGTCCACGGAGCACCCGTGGCTGGCAGACGGTGTAGAGGGTGGGTTTCTGGGAGGCGTGCTGGGCTGTAACGGAGGCCCCCACCCTTTCCCCCACCTCTTCTCCTTTTCCCCACACCGCCGC
>JACEEZ010011460.1:30874-71611 GCA_016584305.1 Chionoecetes opilio
CAGGCCCCCAGGCCGCCTTGCTCTTATCCGATCCTGGAGGGAAAAATTCCCCCTCGCAGGACTGGGACTTTTTTTTCCTTTGCTTGAAAGCTGGCCAGGTAAAAGCTTGTCCTAAAAAATATTATCTTTTCTCGTCGATATAGCGAAGACAGTAAATGTTTGTCTTTTGAACGGAACTTTTGCATACTGGCAAATTATTTTTATAGATGTTTTCATTCGGAGTCTTCAGAAATTTATATAAAATTTTAATTTTGTTTTTTTCGTATTTTTTACCTTTCTGATGACTCTTATAGTGATTTTATAAAATCCAAAGGGGCTCTAGCAAAATGTAGCGCTCCGCTTCGTCCAGCCCCATCTTGGGACGGTCTTAGACTTTTCTCAAACCCTTAGACAACCCTGGGAGAATCCAAAATCTTTAAAATAGGGCCCTGGAGTGTGTGGGGGGTCGGGGCATAACAGTATCTTTTTTACTGATTTAAAATACCGAAAGGATAGAACGGGGGTAAAGAATCGGTAATCGGGAATGATCATATTGCGGCCCCCCTCAGGTCCCATCAATGCCCATAATAGTGGGTTCACCTGTACAATGTAAATTTTTAAAAGCGTCAAGGACCTCATTATATCGATTTGATTTCGCATAGTGATGAGGAATGAAAAGAAACCCGTTGAAGGTTTATTTTTTATTAATGATAGTAAAAGTAAGTGGGTATTCACAAAAGAAAAGAATGTTATTTTACATGTCATTAAAGTATAGCCCCCAAGAGATGATAGCTAGACTTTTAAAGCAATTAGTCTACATAATGTATGTGGGCAATATGTTTTTTTATGTAATTCATTTTAGAACCCTATGATATATTATATGAACGTTTTTGGGGTTTCCCATGCTCTCTTTTAAAAAGGGAAATTTTTTTTCAGTTTAAAATCTCCTGGGACTGTTACGGGCTCGGAGACATCATTTTCCCATGATGGCAAACCCGTCATATGCCCTGTTGAATAAAATTTTTGCTTGATCTCCGCAAAAAAACCCCCCTCACACGTGCCCCTTGAAGCCAGATGCACTAACAACCTGGCCTGGCTCCAAATGGATTATTTGATAGCTGCAGAAGAAAGGGATTTTTTCTTTATTTCTATATACTAATACACCAACAAAAGTACTGAAAACCTTAAGGGATGAAACTGGCTTATAAGTAGTGCCATTTATTACCTATCCTGTATTATACTTTCTCACTACAATTGATTATAACTGAGCTGACCTGCCATCTGGTGGCCGTCTGGGAACCTCCCGTCAGCTCAGGACGTTGGGTCTTGGGGTGTCAGGCTAGACTTATTTTCCATTATTCCCTGCCAAACCAGCTACAATTAAGTGTTGTCATGGTCAACACAGGTTTATGCAAAATGAAAATATACGAGTTTTACATTATTCATGGCGTTATAATGAGGATTGTTGGCAAAATAGAAGTATTTGACCACAGGTGTCCTACAACATTCTATTAAATACTGTAGAGGAATGCTTCAAGGCGGGTGTATGGGTAAATAATACCTTCTCTTTGCATGCATGAAGGTAATATTTACCCACACACCCGCCTTGAAGCATTCCTCTAAAGTATTTAGTAGAATGTTGTAGGACACCTGTGGTCGAAAGCTTCTAATTTGCCAACAATCCTCATTATAACGCCATGAATAATGTAAAACTCGTATATTTTCATTTTGCATAAACCTATGTTGACCATGACAACACTTAATTGTAGCTGGTTTGGTAGGGAATAATGGAAAATAACTCTAGCCTGACACCCCTTGACCCAACGTCCTGGAGCTGACGGGAGGTTCCCAGACGGCCACCAGAGATGGTCAGGTCAGCTCACTGTTATAGTCAATTACTGAAGCTATATTCATTTGTAGGAAGTGATCCTATGGATTTATTTCTAAATTTTCAATGATCATTTGTATGAAAAGTTTGATAAACCATGTGAATTATATTACAAAAAGACTTACAGAAAGTATCTGAATATTTTTTGATAAATTTTGCAGCGCTGCATAATTCTTGACTAATGTTGATCAGTATTAAGAAAAATCTATTAGAATATTTTCAATGTCATTCATTATTAGATTTTTTCCTTATTGAATCTTAACTTGATTTATGGCATAGCTAGGCTAGTCATCAAACTATTTTCTTCATTATTTTTTTATTGATTAATTATCTATATCTATTCATATTCCTTATATTTATTTAGAATTTGATATATTTCTATTTTACGTTATTCATATCAGTATGCTGCTGAACAGGTTTATTGGTACAGGTTGAAGTTCCCAAACTCGGCAATCTCGGGACCAGCGCCGAGCCGAGTAATGGAATTTTCCGACTTTTAGAACGTAGATATATTAAGGGGAAAAAAACATGAAAATCACATGAAAAAAATCACAGGAAAAAATTATTTTGATTCTAATACGGTATATAATACGTATTGAGATAGAGGAAGAAGGAGAATATGTATAAATATAAATCAGTATGAGCTTAACTGTACAAGAACAGGTGCTGGTATTCCAAAGAATGGAATATGGTCATACACTGTAAATGACCCCACACCATATATTTCACACAAATTCCGCACTGAGGTTCCGCCATCCAACTTCTTCAAAAGGTCAATTTTCTCAGAAATAGTTAACACATTGTTCTTCCTTTTCTTTCACTTCCACCAGTAGGTGTTCTGGAGTTTTGGGAGCCATAATACCAATAACAGACCTGTAGAAGTACACAAAATAACAGTGTACACAACTCTACAGTCACAACACCACTGAACAATAACAACAAACAAATTGGCGGGAGAAACCAAGCGGCCTAGTGTGGTGGCACCTAGCGGCCGACCCGGCAACTACGTGCCGGGTTTTGGGTGTTCTGCCGTGTTTTGGAAAATCCGGAACCATAGCCGAGTTTTGGGTGTTGCCGAGTCTTGGGATGCCGAGTTTGGGAACTTCAACCTGTAGTGGTTTAATGGATGAAATGAGTTCCTTCTGTTGTGGTGTACTATGTGTTTGTGTCAATGGTCAGGAATACTTTGCATTGAGGTTCATTGTTCTGCCAACAGAGGGAGAGGTGCACGTCATCAACCTGAACTTCCGCAATGTTCTGTATCGCAAACGCTTCAACAGACCAATCAAGAGCATAAAGTTTAGTCCAGATGGCAAGCATTTTGCTCTGACTAAAGAAAATGGAGGTAACGCATCTATAATTTTATTCTAGATTCTATTGATAGATATTTTGCTGTGCTTGAGTAGATGTGATGCATACTTGCCATTTTTTCTTCATTAACCCCTTAAGGCCCAGAACGTTATTTCCATTGTAATTTAACTACCATAAGATGTTTTTTTAGTGAATATAAGCAATATTTTATAGCTATGACCTGTTTAGTATCCTTGTCCACTAGCTAATTTGGTATATTAAGTTACTTTTTGTAATTTTATAACTACCAACAGACAATTTTATATAGCAAAGGAAAGATCTGGGCATGAAGGGGTTAAGAGCATGCAGAATTTTGAAATATACAAAATCTACGTAATGTATTTGATGCAAGTCTACAAGCGGTGACATTCTTTTCAGTGTTTGTGTATATTGCTCCTGGATCCAGTAAGAGGGTGTTTGATCCCTTTGTGCTGGAGAGAGTGTTCCACGGAGCCTTTGACGACACCACCTGCCTGGATTGGTCACATGATTCCAGGTACTTGGGTATTCTTTAAAGTCATCATTTACTGTATGCAATGTAAGGAAAGTTATGACGTTCATATTTTTCTGTTAGAGTAATCAAATGTTGGAGAGATACAGCTTAGAAATCAGAGTCTATAGAATATCAGAATATGTTATGTGTTAAGGAAGCTCAGTGACATGCTTGGGAGTGAAGGAGGGTGGATTGAAAGTACATGGACAGAGTAACATAGAAAGACAAGAATTATAAAGTAAACCCCAAGTGTAGGGAAGCCTCATGTGTAGATAAGGTAATGATTGAAATTTCAAAATATGGAGAAGCTGTAATTGATTGAATGTCATGTGTAACACTGACTAACTCAGCATGGAAAAGATTTAGGATATCTGAAAACTAGGCAAAAAAAAAGATGCTATTGTCTCAACGTGTAAAGGAAAAGGATATGGAAATTGGTGTGAATATTTTAGATTTTTTTTTTTAGCATACATAGCAAGGTGTAGGTAGAATTTTGATTGATCAAATCAAGCCAGCTGGTATCTTGACTATGGTGTTTGACATTAGGAAGGGGGGAGCCAGAAGCCAGTGTTACTGGCCAAATAGTGTCTCATCCCATTGAATGTTGGGATGCCACACAAATACTAAGTGTAGTATATGATGTCAATTTCTTTCATTCCAAAGTGCACATTTTCACCGAATGGATTATTTAAACTAGACATATTCATCATTATCGCATATTCTTCAAAACTGCCATGGAGCCATGGAGCAGGCCGAGCAGGTAGTGGCAACCACCAAGTAACGCAGTGTTAGGTCACAGTGTTGTACAGTGTTTATATGGAGCAATAGATACAAAGGGTATGATAGCAGTAGTATGATTGTGGTACATATGAATTTTAGGCCAAATGCTCTGTTTGATGAATTTGTAATCAAGATTTTTTTGAATGGGTAACATTTAGGTTGATATATAGGTTGCATGTAACCATTGACAGTGAGAGCAAGACTATGATTACTGCGATATTTGGCACCCTCAGAGGGATTGTCCATTTAGACTGAGGCATTACAGGTAAGAACCTTCAGGAAGGAACATATTATCTTGGGAGTAAAATATGTCACAAATCTTTGTCAAACTTGTACAGGATCACTAAATTTAATTATTATTACATTGGCAACAACTTCCTGAAAATATTTGTCTCATATGTTTGTCAGAAAATGCTCTCCCAAATACATTTTAGTACATGTGCCAGTGAGTAAAAACGCAGATTATTTCATAGTGAGTGTGATCTTGTTTGCATGGGGCAGTTTTGATTTTCCCCCACCTCATGAAATTAGAATCCTTATTTTCCTTAGAAGAAGGAAAAACTATCACAGATCCAAAGATCGTCACCATTAATACATTCTTTTCCCTCCACAGGCTTCTTGCTATTGGGTCTCGAGACATGACGACTCGTATCTGTGCATTTGCAAAATTAAAAAATCTAAAGGAATATTCTATTGGTGGAGCCAAAGATACTGTTGTAGGAGCATTCTTTGAAGAAAAATCATATAATTTGTGTACAGTAAGTATCAGCACATTTGTCATTAAGTATCTACTCATTTGTACAATATATTTTTGTTTGTAGCTACAGTAAGTAATCAGCTCGTTTGTACAATAAGTATCAACTCGTTTGAATTGCCAGAAACCTTTTCAATTTTCATTACCTTCATGGACTGTGTGCACAAGACTGAGATAGGTGCTAATCCTTTCATGTATAATTTTAATGTCATTTTTCTACTTTGATGACTTTCTTTCTTCTTTGGAACACTTTTAAGGAGGTGCTCATATCAGAGGTGTCTGCCTTGCTTCTGCCCATATAGCATTTACCCTTAACTCGTGTACAGTCTCCTCATCATCTCATTCTCATCAACTTTTCTCCAGGTGACCAGGCTATCTTAGGGTATTACACCTGACTGTGATCACATCACACTGTCATTCTTTCTCCCTTATTAGACTCACCAGATATTATATGCTCATTACTCCAACCACACATTCTGTTCACACCATGAACCCCTCCTCGGTAAAAAAAAAGGTCTGTAATATGAAAGGAGAGGACGGTAAAAGTAATGACATTGTATTTTGACTGTCAAGCATGTATTTACATGAGAGAGGGAATGAAGTTTAATGTTGATGGTTGATGAAACAATCCTGAAATGATGTGGTCACTGCTTTAACCCGTAAGTGGTCAACGGCTTAGTACCTCATCACAGAGGCCCTCTGGCTTATCTGTGCTCAACAAACGTTCAAAGTACGTTCTTTAATTTCCTGCCACATACGGATTTGAAATTCTGCTCACGGTAGTAATTATGTTCCTGGAGTGTCTGGCAGTTTGTCCTACCAGTTTCGTGCCACTTTAACAGATTTGACGCCTACCACAGTACCCCCCACCCCCTCCACCGTCCCTCAGTGAGTCAGTAACCCCCGACTCCGAGTCAGTCAGTAACCGCTGAGCCAGGGGGAGAACACCCTGGCATAGCTCTTACCCTGGCAAAGTACTGAGAAGCAAGGGTAATGTTTGTGTACATAGGGTGGAAGATATGGCGCTTAGAAATACCTTTAGCGTAAGGAAAAAAATGACATCAAATATTCTGTAATATTAGTGTTACTATTTTGTGAATGGAGTGCTTTATACACGAAGACAATTTATTTTGTTTATAAATAAGCATGCTTCATAGATATAAATATCCTAGAGAAGTGATTAGTATACAAAAAATGTGGTGAATGATGAAATATCGCTTTGACATCCACGAGTCGTGGTGGGAGCGATGATGCCAAGTTGTAATATAAACAAACCATGTGTGCTTTTGATAAACCTGATTTAGTGTGATATATTATATTTTTGCATTGTAATATATAGTAAAGAATAGAAAAATATGTGATAATTGTATAAATGTGGCTACCACACCGACCGCAAGTACTGCACCAGCGCTGCAGTGAGTACATCTGGCACCATCGCTAGCGAGGCAGGTCCCCGCGGGACCTTTAAACGAGGGGATTTGGACCTTTAACCATTTTATTTATTTTTTGGGGTCATTTCGGGTAATTTGAAGGCAAAAAAAAAAAAAAGATTGTGACCAGGAGGAGTACTATTGGTGTTATTTAATGTGACCACTTATGGGTTAAGGGCAGAAGACTCAGTAATACACTAGGGAAATCGAAATGAACATATTGTCAGTACTCTTTGATGTTATGGTGCCCACCAATTCCTTGCCTTATCTAGTGCAATGTTAATAATTGTGCTAGTTTTCAGTAACTACATAGATAGATACATTGTATTGTTGCCTGCAGATATGAAAACTACTTTTCTCTTTCTAATGTGTAGTGTTATTACTTAATTTTTTCCTTCCATAGGTTAGCGCAGATGGCCACATCAATGCGTGGGACTGTAGTGTGGGTACTGATGGCCTTATTCCAGACCAGGACTTGTACAAGCCTAAGACAAAGAAAGCAGAGGAAGAAGGGGATGATATTCCTCACACTGAAGAAGAGGAAAATGCAACAACTAAACAACCAAAGGAAGAAAGTATGTAGTATTTTATATTTGTTGCCTGGTGGCCATCAGTGTGGTGGCTTTCCCATATCATGGTCACCTGACTAAAGATTGTAGCTATAATCTATCATGCGTTTTCACCATATTTTGTTGCCGAGGAAAGTCATAATGGGCTCAATCACAATGGATTGAACTGGCACACTGAGCACGCCACTTGCAGCCGCTAACCGCTCTGCCACCTACTCCCCATATTATAAGCCATAATTCAGCAGTAGTATTCGGCTAGTGTTAGTCATGGATTAAAACATTGCGAAAGTTATTTGTTTGTGTCCGTATGTAATTTTGCACACGCTAGATTTATGGTGTAGGTAACTTTGTGGTGATGTTGTATGCCTAACCGTTGCCAGATATATATAAATTCCATTATGAGGAAGTGTTCAGTGTATTTTCTATTGTTACAATTGTCACAGGGTTCATGGGTGACGTGCAGTAGTGTATTGAAACTACAGCCTAGCCAGCCATCCAGACAAAAGCACATTTTCGCACCAGTTGCCCCTCTTCACAATTTGATGTCTCCAAAGTGGCTGCACCCAGAGTCATGAAGATTATTTCATCATGATGAGGAGAGAAGAATAGAGAGCACGGTGTACATTTCTTTCACTCCTTACTCACAGTTTAAGAGAAATCTTAGTATAAATATAAGCTGTTGCGTGAAGACTGTTGCGTGGACCTCAGCAACGGAATTCCTTTATTTACTTACCCAGGCCTTTAAGAGTGATGTATTCCTACTTTCCTAGATGATAAAACAATCTCATATTGCAGGACACTTAAAATTTTATTATTATTATTATTTATTTTTTCTTCAGTATTTTGTTTTGCTATCCCCAGGTGATCCAGAGCACCCGCAGGTGTTTTACAGGCGTCGCTTTCGTGTTTTCATGGACAGTCACTTAGGCCGGAGGGTGTCTGTCACGTCTGTCCAGTACCACAAGCACATCAGCATGTTAGTGGTGGCCTTTGCTTCAGGGGACTTTGTGATGCTGGACATGAATGACAAAGGTGCCGTGGTGCACTCCCTCAGTATCTCCAAGCAGGTGAGGCCAGCAAGCTAGATGCCATTGGCCAATGTCATATTTGCTCATTTGACTTTGAGGAAGATTTTTGTGACTGGCATAGGATATACCACACAGCAATGCAAATGATTTAATGATTAGTAGTTTATAATCACTATGCATCACAACCTTACCCTGCCAACCCTCCATGGCTACAGCATCATCCATTGAAGGTGTTTGGGAAATCTTGGCATTACCCAAAGATCTATTTGTGAAGATTCCTCCCTGATTTTAAATACTTATCTTCTTCAATTATAGAAAACCCTAGAAAGTGGCAACATTGCCTTGAAATTTCTCCTCCAGAACCCCAAAATTTTCAATTAATTTTATTCTGGGTAAATTACTTCTGTTCCCTGAGCTATACACTTTTGGAAATATTTCTAACCTAAAAAAATTATTAATTTTCACAAACACTAGCACAAAACTAACTTACATTTCCATCAACAAAGCAACTATAAAACTTGGCCATTGCCTCTAAGCTTAATCTTATTATCAAGTACATGCCCCTGTATCTCCTACATCAATCATGTCATGAGAGGAAACTTTTCAAAAAATGTATCAAAGGGATACAGACAAAGGATGGTGAACTTCTTCCCCCTGACTAAGAATGAATTCTTTCCCGAGTGCCACCTTGCATGTACAGAAAGTAAAGTGTACTATGCTAGAAATAAGCTTATAGAAGACAATGAGGTTAAGATTGAATTTTACTGTAGATCAGCTAAAGTGTTTGATGACCAAACCTATATACTGTTTTAAATCATGTTTCTTTTATATTTATTTTCAGACCATCACAAGTGTGGCCATGAATCTCAGTGGAGATTGGATAGCCCTTGGTGTGTCTTCCCTTGGGCAGTTAGTGGTGTGGGAGTGGCAAAGTGAAAGCTTTATCCTGAAGCAGCAGGGGCACTTCAACAACATGAGGGTTGTGGAATACTCTCCAGATGGTCAAAATCTAGCAACCGGTGGGGAAGACGGAAAGGTTAAGCTGTGGTCCTCTCAATCTTCCTTTTGCTTTGTGACTTTCTCGGAGCACACGGCAGCAGTGACGGGTTTGGCCTTTACTCAGAGTGGTCGGGCCATCATTTCATCCTCCCTTGATGGTAAGCTGCATACAGTTGTCCTACCTGCACGTGGCATTGCACCTATGCTTCATTTAACGTAGGCTGGCACAGTAGGTCAAGGCGTGGTTTTGTCTCGACGGAGACGCTGGAGAAAATCGAGGAGAGTCGTGCTGCCAGGCTGGCTGGGAACCGGGACCAGCACAGGGCTCTGTCACGCCGGACTAGAACCCTCCTGAGGAGAGACAAGGAGAGGTATGTCAGGAGTCTCGCTGAGGATGTCGAGGGTCATTTGAACGCTAATGACCTCCGACCCGCCTACCGAGCCCTGAAGAAGCTCCGTTCCAAGTCTCCTTCTCGGTCGAGTGCTATTCGAACAGCAGATGGGCGCCTCGTGTCGGACATGGATGGGCAGATGGCTCGTTGGGCTGAGTACTTTGGGCAGTTGTTTACGGGGGACCCTCCAACTGAGCAGCTTCACACCACTGGGTTACAGGCAGTGGATGCCGATCCTCCCTTTGACGAAACCGCACCCTCTCTTGACGAAGTCAGAGAGGCTGTAGCAAAGTTGAAGGGGGAAAGGCAGCTGGTGTTTGTAATATCAGTGCGGAGCTCCTCAAAGCTGGGGGTGAGGCCATGATCCGCGGGTTACATGCTGTCCTGACTGCCGTGTGGCAATCACGTACCATTCCTCCTGACTGGAAAAGGGGGCTGGTCGTCCCTATCTGGAAAGGGAAAGGGGACCGTCTGGACTGCAACAATTACCGCGGTATTACACTGCTCAGCGTACCGGGCAAGGTGCTTGCCCCATCTATTGCTGACACGAATTCGCAGTCATCTGGTGAAGCATCAGAGACCTCAGCAGTCTGGGTTCACGCCTGGTAAGTCAACAACGGACCGTATCCTAGCGCTTTCGTGTCCTGGTGGAACGCCGACGTGAGTTTCGACAGGGGATGCTTGCAGCCTATGTTGATCTCAAGAAGGCGTTTGACTCAGTGCATCGTGAGTCACTCTGGGATCTTCTGCGGGCTTCGAGGGATTCCTGCAAGGACTATTGGTTTGATAATGGTCGTATTCTGGGACTGAGAGTGCTGTGAAGTGTGGGGCAGGTGTATCCAGCTTCTTTCCTGTGAATACAGGAGTGAGGCAAGGGTGCGTCCTTGCCCCATCACTTTTCAACGCTTGTATGGACTGGGTATTGGACAAGGTTGTAGATCAAAGTGATTGTGGAGCATCCGTCGGCAACACCAAGATCACTGATCTTGTTTTGCCGATGATGCAGTAATCTTTGCTGAGTCGCTGGAGGTCCTGGTGACGGCTCTCGAGGCGCTGCACGAGGAGGCAAAGCCTTTGGGACTTGAGGTCTCCTGGCTCAAGACCAAGGTCCGGGTGTTTGGAGACTTACTAGATGAAGCAGTACAGTCTGTTCTTTGGCGTGTGGCGAGGACATTGAGATCTTGGAAAGTTTTACATACCTTGGTAGCGCAGTCCATAATGACGGCGGGTCACGTCAAGAAGCCTTACGGCGGATTGGCATAACCCACGGTGTTATGGACTCGCTCAGCGGGAGTATTTGGCGTTGTCGGTACCTGTGCAGGAGGACAAAGATCCGGATCTTCAAGTCGCTTGTGATCCCTGTCTTACTCTATGGTTGTGAGACATGGACACTAAATAGTGACTTGAAGAGACGAATCAATGCCTTTGGTAATAAGTGTCTTCGCAGAATCATGGGGTATCGCTGGGATGATTACGTGTCAAATCAGCGATTGCACCGTGAGACTGAATTGAGGCCTATTACCTGCATAGTCCGTCAGCGCCAACTTCGGCTATATGGACATCTGGCACGCTACCCTGAAACCGATCCTTCCCATCGGGTTGTATCTGTAAGAGACAATCCGGCGTGGAGGAGGCCAAGGGGGCGCCCACAAGGCTCGTGGCTGGGGCAAGTTGATGTTTCTTGTCGAGAGCAGCTTGGTATGGGAAAGGAGCCTACATGGGAACTCGCGCGTGGTGACCCCGGGAGTGGCGTCGTAGGGTGGGCAAGGCGACGCGCCCCCCGGCGTATGCCCCGAATGATTGATTGGCACAGTGAAAATTCAGAGTTATGCAAAAAAATATTGTACCATAATTTGTTTAGCGCCTATAAAATTTGAAGGTTCACACAAAATTGGTGTACTGCAGGTTACAGACTATGAACATGACAGTAGATCAATTTTATTGACAGGAATATTGAAGAGTGTGAGTCAATGATTTTTTTATCCATGTAATGGAATTAGCTTTGCTGCATCCCATACGTCAGTCATAAATGATTCTCAGTATTAAATTTTCTCTTTCCCCTCAGGTACTGTACGAGCGTTTGATCTGACGCGCTACAGAAACTTCAAAACGTTGACCTCTACACGTCCAACTCAGTTTTCATGTGTCACTGTTGACAGCAGCGGTGAACTTGTGGCCTCCGGTAGCCAGGACAGCCATGATGTGTACCTGTGGTCACTCCAGACTGGGAGATTATTGGAGGTAAGTCCCCATGATGGTGCTGAGACATGGGTGTGCACTGGTTTTGGACTACATGCTTTAACGGGGTTGTCCGGCAAAAACAACCAGTCAAATCTCAAGAATATATAAAAATGTGAAAACTCCCAGCTTTGTAACATAAATTGCCACCTGTATGTGAAATTTGTGGGGTATGAGCGCGAGAGATGTGGGTTCACGCGGTCTAGCCCTTCAAAATTGGCATGCAATGACGTCACGTCCCCTTGACTCGTGCATAAGGTTTTGCATCGTGAAGAAGAGCTTAGAGATTTACAGTATATTTAAGGAAAACATCAGCTGTGAAGAGTAAACTTATGTCCACACAGCAGCCTTGATGATCTTATACAGAGCAAGAACTATTAACTTATATCTTAATGGCAGAAAACTACTCTCAAATGGAAGTTGTTGTTTTTACATATACAGGAGAACCTCATTTAACCGGCATTCAAAACAACGGCAGCCTCAAAACAACGGCACTAATCGACCCAGGCCTGCTTGCTTGCTTGCTTGCTTGCTTGCTTGCTTTTTGCTTTTTTTTTTTTTTTTTTTTTTTTTTTTTTCTCACTGATAAACTCTGGAACTCTCTTCCTGTTTTTATTTTTACACTTTCCTATGACTTAGATCTTTTCAAAAGAAGAGTAACAAGACACCTCCCGAACTAAATAGGCTCACCCCTCTTTTTTATTTTATTCTCTTACTGTCTTCTTTATAGGGACTGGCAACTAAGCACTCTCTAAACAACGGCAAAATGAGTTATCCGGCATGCGCTCCCCCCCGAGGGTGCCGGATAAACGAGGTTCTCCTGCACAAGTCTTTCTCCCGAACTTGTTGTAATGGCTTAAAACCCGGAACAGCTCTTTAAAAAAAAAAAAAAACTAATACATATTCAAAATGTAGAAAATGATTCCTATATAATTTAAATGAACCCAAGAAGATTAGTATGAAGAATTCTATAAACACTAGAACATTGTAGATGCTAAACCATCACCCGCACGCACGTTGTTTCTGAACATTGGCTTACACATACGAAAATCAACATGTCGAACAAAACACGAGACGGCGGGAGCACATTACCACGATATTTTCAATTTTTTGATATTTGCAGGTGTTGGCCGGGCACGAGGGTCCTGTTGTGAGTGTTCAGTTTTCCCGGCAACCCGGCAGCACTCTGATGGTCTCCACTGGCTGGGACGGCACTGTCAAGGTCTGGGATGCAATAGCCAACACCACAGCCAGGGAATCCATTAACCTTTCTTCAGATGGTAAGAAGTACTTTCTGTCAATGTATGCTGGCCATATTTGTCAATATTTGACTGTACACTAGGGTCCCACATAAAACGAGAAATTGGTCGATAAACGAGGTCGTTTTATGTGAATTCACTCTTTGTGAAACAACCTATGGGAAAAATTGATATTGGTCGATCAGTCCTCCCGCCCGTACCCGTACATTTATACTTGTTCACACCCATGCATACCATAACATGGTATTATTTTACACAAGGATCGAAATTCCCTACACAATTGGGATTATGGTTTCTGTTTATCTTATTGGATTCTAGGAAATATTCTTTTGGACTCAAACTTTTGGAGATAATGACATGTTGTTCATAGGGAGGTGAGAGACAAGTGGTTGTTTACGTGCGGCGTGCCTCTCACTCTTCTTCCTCTTGTGACCTACATCGCCTCTGTTCTTCCTTTGCCGCGGACACTTTTAATGCAGATTTGGCTTTAGTTAGGAGGTTAAAGCGTGGGATAAGGTTACGTTAGTGACTCAAAAGCAAGTTGCCATAAACCTGGCTTAACTCTCGCTTGCGTGCCTAGCCAGAACTGGCGGGGCCCGATCACAGCTGATAACTTGTAAACACCAACGACGACAGCAAAACACAATGACGATTTGTCAAAGGCCGAGTGGATGACGGCCAAGATGGCCTTAACAGAGGTAAACACGACCCCCTTCCCTCTGCCGCTCTCCACAGCCACACGCCTCATCTCCCGGGTCTGCCACTCCACCTGGAACAATACGCTCGGCGATGCCCTCCGCATCATCTCCATGGGCCAATACCGCAGTGACTCTTCCCTTCAGTCGTGGATACGGAAAAAGTCCCGCGTCCTGGATGTCGCTCTCACCCGCCTCTGCCTGGGGCACACAACACTCACTGCTCACCTACACCGCCTCTGTCTATCCCCTGACCCCCAACTGCCCCTGCTACAGGAACGTCTCTGAGCCTATTGAACACTTTCTGCTGCAGTGTCCGCACTTCCACTCCCACCGTGTAGTGCTACACGCTCAACTCCTCGCCCTGAACGTCACTACCTTTGACCTGCCCACCCTGCTGGCAGCGGCTGGCGTCCCCCCTTCCGGCAACACGCCGTCATCCGCCTCACCTGTGCCTTCCTGAGGAAGACAGGTCAACTACAGTGCCTGTGATAGCATCACAGGACATCCTCAGGGCTCATGGTGTTCCCCAAGGGATCCTCGCAGCCCTAAAAGAACAACAACAACAACAACAATGACGAGTGTACCTTCGAATGGAAGCCATCAATAAATTACGATAAGTGACGATATTGTGAATGGATCACAACATATATCCTTCACAAGAATGTTTTTTTTGGTAATATAATGGATGAGAATTTCGCGGTCGCTACCGCCGTTGCTACTCACTCACCCTTGCCACGGCTTGCGCTGGCTTACGAAAAGTGCCTCGAGTTAACAGAAAACGCAAGCTGCCGCAAGCCTTCTTATGGCGGCCTTGCTCACGTTATGTACGATATTTCGGCTCTCTATATGAGAACTACTCGGATTTGCCCTACTTTGATGGCGGAATCGTTCTATATGGTCAAATTCGTTCCTAACGAAAATTTTGGAATTTTATTTATAATTTTTTGTTTTTGTTTTTTTGGTAAATATTTTTGGTCGTTCGCTTTATAGGGGAAACGCTTTATGCGAACACGCTTTATGCGGGACCCTAGTGTATATGTAGTCGTGCTCTTAGTTTTATGTTTTATATACATGTTTAAACCTTTCAATGAGTGAGTTGGTACGGTATGATTTTTAGGGATGCAACGCCCGGCTAATATCTGACACCTTAAACAGTAAGCAGTATGTTGCTGTCCCTTGTACTTTTTATAGTTTTGTAATGTTTCTTGAAATATAGGTTTCATACCACTGCTGTGTGTGGGTTCCTGTATATGCGAGGGGAGAGCAAGAAGAAGAGGGAGAGGGGGAAGGAGATGAGTGGGAGAAAAAGGACAGGGGGAGAGAGAGAGAGAGAGAGATTTTCATTCTTCAGCAATGGATAACGGCTCGTACTAGGTTTTGTGATAAATGTACAGACATAAACCTGGTTTTGCAGGTCTTTGCTTGTGCATCCGTCCTGATGGCAAGCAAATTGCTGTGGCCACCATGGATGGGCAAATCACCATGTTCAATCCTACCACTGGTCATCAGGAAGGTAACATTGTTGGAAGGAATGACCTGGGAGCTGGCAGGGCTGATGCTGATAAAGTTACTGCAAAGAAGAACCTACAAGCAAAGTATGTTTTTTTTCTTCTGCAAAACTGTTTCTTTTTACAAATACTTTGATGAATTAGCTGACATTCGTATCACAGTATGATCGCTGTACACGAGCATTCGTTAAATGGGAATTCAATGATACGAGCTTGCTGATTTAGCATTCCAATTTGCTGCAGTATTTTCTTGATACATAATACATATATTTAGTGATTCCTGCCTACTTATTTTTTTATGATTTTGCACCTATGTAACCTTTTAATTATTTAATAATGTATTAGCTATCTGTTGTTTGCATGTATGCGTATCCTTGCTAGAAAGTAATGTATGTGTCATATAACATGCCCAGTGGTGTAGAGGTATAAATGGGGGTCAGTATCATGGCAGTAGCATCGTCACTGAAGGGGGCACCACAAACTTGACTGGCTAAGGGCAAAGAAACAAAATAAACTAACAAAAAGCTTGCTAGCTGTCTGTCTATAAAGTAGGGATAAAAAATGGGTAGGCCAGTTTAGTTCGGTAGATGTCTTGACACCTCAATTTTTTTTTTAAAGTCATAAGAAGGGGTAAATATAGAAATAAGAAGAGGACGTGGCACAAGGAAGAGGAAAGTGAAGTAAGGTGGACCTCACTGAACCTCATTACTATCACAACTCCAATTACAATTTCAATCCAATTCAAATACCTGTGACCATAGATAACAGTAGAACTGGATGTGACACTTAAATTCACCGTTTTGCAGTAATGGCCCCATAACCGGAAAACGGCCCTTTGCGTTCTATCCTAGTCATCTCGGCTCATAATTGACAGAAATCGATGAAACTAATGGTGATAAAAGCTAACAGTCTCTACTTCAATGTCTAGAAGTGTTATATGAATCCGCCAAAGCGTTCAGTCATACCAATCAACACAAAAACAAAATGCATCTAACATACTTGCAGTATATAGTATATTTTATTCAACATGTGATCTAGCATCATTGTACAACACAGGAATGTCAGTTCTTTTTCACACCTGTCAGCTTGCGCCACTTATCGTCACTTTGCGACCTAGTCACACGCTCTGTGGAAGCACCAGCCTTGTGCTTGGCGTGGACATCGCTGTTGATGTCACGCACCATGTTGCCAGCAAACAGATTGAAGAGAGCACCAGCCATTTGTCAGATGAGCTTGTCCAAGCCGTGCCCTTTACAACAGGAGGCCCCAGTCAGCTGGCCATTCTCGCTTGTGTGGGCATTCACCACCTCCACGAACACCCTCCTGGGCAAAGAACACTCCAACAGCTTGCGTCGAGTGGTCTTCTCCTTTACCAGACCTCTCCAGATGTGGCAGATGTCCAGCGTGATGTCAATGGCAGTGGAGGACCAGGAGCTTGCCGCGATCCAACAGCTCGGTGAACGACCTGTAGATGGCCTTCACCTGCTCACCAGGGTTCTCTTCGAAACTGACATCCAGCGGTGCAGCCTCTCTGTTGACCAGCAGGTCAGCACAGGCACCACACTTGTTGCCTCTAGTTGATGAATGAGCCAGGTACCCGGCAATGTGACCCAAGGCAGCTTTCGTAGAGTCTTCCAGCTCCTCACGCTCTGTTTGGCCCACCACCTCCACCAACTCCTCTGCCACCTGCATGTCCTCGACCTCGCGCTCCTGCCGACAAGCAGTCATCTTACCGGATAGATCACCGACGCTGTATCCGGACCACCAGATCAGACACCTAGTCCTGATCACTGCCTCATTCTCCATGAATTGCCGGACGCTGGCCCAGTAATTATCGCCTGCCAGCTTTCTCAAGTGGCCAAAGTGAGACTCGATCCTGTCTGACTGGACCTTACCCAACAACACATAATCCAGGATAGCATTATGGTTGTCGAGCAGGTACCTGACCAGGCCCACCAGTCCTCGTGAGGTGTTGTACACAACCCAACCAGGCACGTTTCCTTGCTGATTTTGGCAGAGACCGGGACTTCACTTTCCTGCCAGCTACGCATGGAGTTACCGAATTCAATCAGGAACTTGAGAGACCTCTCACTGTCGTCACAGTTCAAGCGCAGCTCCACGCGGTCTTTATCGTTGAGACGGTGCGCCATGAAACTCGACTTGACGTTGCAGATGTTGAACCATCGACGTACAGACTCCAGGAACTCTGCCGTGTCGATGAAGCCCTTGCAGTCAAGCCTGTGCTCAGCGAAGTGTCGCAAGGCCTTGCAGGTGCTTTCATGGGTGGCTGACGCAGCGAGCCCAACGTGGACGCGCTCCAGTGCTGAGGGCTTCAGCACTTTGTCAGTCAGCTTGAAGGCCAGCTTGCCTGGATGATCTCGCTCCATGTTGTACAGCTTGGTCAGATGATTAAAGTTGACATTAAGCTGACATGGGTTCTGAAATAAAATAAACAATTATACAACCACCAAGTTTTTGTTAAATGTCAAACTAGGCAGCATGAAGAAGAGAAGCAACAGAGGAAAGGAAACTCAATTACCTATTTTAATTCTACTTTATCAATGGACTTACAACTCTTGGTCATCCAAGAGTTGTAAACAAAGAAGTGTTATTTCTCACCTCAGAGCTTGTGAAAGGAGGTACAGTGAGCGTCTTGTGCTTCAGAAGGCCGTAGTACATGTTCTTAAAGATGTGGACCGTATCATACATAGTATAGATATGGTCCTCGTCTGCAGAGTAGGGGATGAGGATGAACTCTGGGTGGCGGCCGTCGCGACCAAGCGAGTTGTGCCAACTCTGGTTGGTGCGGTGGTTGTCCGTGGTCACCGACACAACCTTGTAGCCCAACTCCGTCAGACCTTGCAGCACCTTGCTGAATGTCGTCTCGATGTCATTCTTGGTCACGTGTGGCACCGGAAGCATGCTGACTATGTCTTCGCACTTGCCGGCCACAGAGTTGATGTGCGTGCAAAACAGGGTTTTGGTGACCAAGCCTGCGGTCTCGCCATACACCCTGCCACCGGCCATCTCCACGGACTGGGCTGTGTACACCTTGTCCATGGCCAGGTTGACGAGGCGCTCACGCGGCTCCAGCTTGGCCACCCTCATGCCCAGGTAGGTCATGGTTGAGCCGTCGAGACCGCTTTCCATTCGCAGCGCTGAAGTGAGCCGCCGCAGAGTCCTGGGATGCGGCAAGCAGAACAGGGTGCAGTTGTGCATCATCCTGTATAGCTTGGGACTCGTCCTGTCCCAGACGACAGCGTTTCCCAGGAGAAACGAAGAGTACTGCCTGCCATGAAGAGGCTTAGACACCAGTCGCAACTGTTCTGCTGCAAAAGTGGCCACCAGGCGGACTTCATCTTCAGCACCGTGATCTACCAGAGCGTCCAACATGTTGGCAGCCGCCTCCAGATGGTCATTGGTATCAGCAACCAGACTCTTAAGAACATAAGAAAATAAGGAAGCTACAAGAGGCCGCGAGGCCTACGCGTGGTAGTTCCTGTCGCCTAACACTACCTACATCCACCTTTCTTCCCCATCCATGAACCTATCCAGCCCCTCTTTAAAGCTCCCTAATGACTCCGCACTAACTACCTGTCTACTGAGACCATTCCATTCATTCACCACCCTATTTGTGAACCAGTTTTTCCCTATTTCCTTTCTAAATCTACGCTTTTCCAGCTTGAATCCATTACTTCTTGTTTTACCCTGGTTCATAGCCGTAAGAACTTTTCCTACCTCTCCTTTATTAAATCCCTTATCCACTTAAAAACTTCTATCAGATCGCCCCTTACTCTGCGTCTCTTGAGTGAGTGTAATTTTGATAACTTCAATCTCTTCTTAACTAAAATTTAGCACCCCTTGTATCATTTTGGCATCCTTTCGGCACTTTTTCTAAAAAGGTTAACATCCTCCTGTAATATGGAGATCAAAACGAACCGCATAGCCCTAGGGGGGCTGACTAAGCCAGAAAAAGCTTAGAATAACTTCTGCACTTTATTTTAAAACATTCTGGTAATGAACCAATACTCTATTCTCTTTTTTTGGCCTCAATACTACATTGTTCCTGGTCGAGGTCTGGGCTCACCTACTCCAAATCTTTTTTCACCTTCTATCTTTTCGCATACATTGCTTTGGTGTATCTTTTATCAGGGTTTTTTCTCCAACTTTCAAAACGCTGCCTTATCAATTTTAAAATCCTTTTCCCATCTGACTGCCCATTCGTTAATTTTATCAAATTCTCTGAAATATGTTTTTACATCAGACTGTGATCCAATAATCCTCCCCTCCTTAGTATCATCGCAAACTTGCTGATATCATGCTAACCCCACTATCCAAGTCGTTGATGTAATAAAAAAATAGAAGGGACCCAAAACAGACCCTTGTGGAACTCCACTTGTCCCCAGTCCCCATTCGATTTAAAACCTTAATTGAACCCCTTTGTTGCCTATTACTTAGCCAACCTTGACCAAGAAAAACCTTCCCATCTTTTCCCATGAGCCTTACCTTTATTTAAGAGCGCTTGGGTGGTACTTTTCAAATGCTTTACTAAATCCAATATTTTACATCATAACCTTTATCTTTATCTCCCGTTAAAAAAAATTTCCTAAAAAAACCAAAAAAATTGGTGGGACATACCTACCCTTGGTAAATCCAGTTGGAATCTTTGATCAAACTATGTTTACTAAGTGCTCTCTAATTTTTTTTGAATAAAAATCCAAATTTACCCACCACGACGTTAGATTTTCGGGTCGATAATTTGACTTTTTGTCCTCTGTCTCCCTCTTAAATAGGGGAAAAACATTTCCCTTTTCCCTCCACAATAAGGGCACATCGCCTATCTCAAGTTTTCCCAAAAAAGTGCACAAACGACTCACTAACAACTCCTGCATTCCTTTAATCCCCCGGGATACATTCTTTGGGTCCTGGCTTTTTTAAAAATTCTTCATTTTATCATACCCTCTTCCCCTTTCCCCCTAGTTTCACAATTCTTTTGATTTTCCCCTCCTCATCATTTCCCTTTGAACATCTGTTCACTATCAGGTTCGTCGTGTATCCCCCCGTAAAAACCCCAAGAAAAAATCATTTAGACTTTTCACAATTCTCGTATTTAAGCCCCCCCTTCCTGACCTTAATGCCCAAAAATTCCCTTGTCTGTTTTTTTATAACCTGATGGAACCCTTTGGGTAACTTTTCGCCTGTCCTGCTATTTAATCTAAATTGTTCTTAGAAAAACCCCGTTTTTTTCTTCACGCCCCTTGCCATCACGTTATATGTTTTTGTTTTACCAATCCTCCCTTGAACCTTAAAAAATTTTATTTTACCCCAAATGTTGTTTTTTAATTAGGGGTTTCATCCTTTTTTGGGTTACTCTTTCTGGACCTTATTTTCCCTAAAGGGAAAATATTTTTTTTTCTGTCTGTCAATTATATTCCTTACAAAAGGGTAAAATCTCCTCAACCCCGCTTTAAAAAACCCCCTCCCCCCAGACTTCCAGTCAACCCTCTTTTTACCCCTAAAACCCCGCCCTCATTTCATGTCAAAACCGCTTTTAATTCCCCTCCTCAGCCCCGACCCATTCCAGTTTAACCCGCTCAAATTTTCCCTCCTCACCCCCGACCACACTTCCCTTCTAACAGCTCTAATTACCTCCGGGTTTCCTTCCAACCCTTTATAATTGGCCTTCCAGCTGTCATGCCCTGTCCTTACCCTGGGAAAATTTTTTCCCCCCCCCATCCACACCCTTTTAAAAAACCCCCAGGTGTCTTCTTAACCCTGCATAATTGGCCTTTCTAAAATTAGGTATTCTTTTTTTTTGCCACTTAATTTTCCAACTTCCATTTTAAGCTAAATCTGATCCATAAGGGTCGTATTACAAACTTTCCACCGACTTTCACATCTGAAACTAAATCTTTCTTTTTGCAGCATAATTAAAAATTTTTCTCCTCTAGTGGGCCCCCTTTGATTGTTTGACTTAGGAAGTTACCCTGGATTTATTTAAAAATTATCTGCGTCACTGTCACCTTGATTAATCCCAGTTTTTCATAATTAAACCCCCACCACCATAGTCGATTATATCTGAGGGCCTTGTTTTTTTTCTTCCCATAAGAAGCTGAATCCTCTTTTCAAAATTTTGGGGGCCTATACACTACACCCAAAACCCTTTTTCTACCCCCTGTAACCCTACCCATATAGACTTATGTTGCATCTGTTTTTTTAACATTTTTAACACAACACTGCAATGCATCTCTTGTATAAAACGCAACTCTCCCCCTGCCTGCCAACTCTGTCCCTTTGAAAAACTTATACCCGCTATCTCGCTTTTTGGTCAAAAAAACCTTTTCCCGCATATCCAACCATGTTTTTTGTTTTAATGCATTTATCAAATCCTCCAAAATATTATTCCTCTCAGAAATCTTCTTTTTAAAAAAAAATCCTACATTTTTATAGTAGACCTTCAAGCAACTCCTCTTTTTTTTTGTCCATTTTCCCTTTATCTTTAACAAACCCCTACTCTCTCTTTCTTCGAATCACTTTAGTTCCCTGCCTTCAAAAATCTCCTAGGTTTGCAATTTTCCCTACCCCGACCCCAGCCCTCAGGGTGGCAAGGTTGGGAGAACGTGAGCTCGCAATTGCAGCGTCCCCGTGCATTTGGTCACGGTTCGGTCCCCCTAGTTTGTGTGACGGGCGGCGGGGTATAGTCAAAAACCTTTTAGTTGGTACTTGCAAAGTGTCTAGAAAGGGTGAAAATCTTCTATCTTACCCCCACCCCCAGTGTTTCTCCTCTGTTCTCTTTTTTAAAAAACCTGCAGTGCACCTACCTCCCTTTCAAGGGATTCAAAAAAATCTGAACTCCTTTCCTTGAAAAGTGCACCCCGTCCCTCGGAGAGGTGTTTTGCCCGAAAAGAGGTTTCCCGCGTCGATAAAGGCCCCAACCATTGCTTTGAATGAAGTGCCAGCCGGAATTTTAATGCAATAGCCCCGGAGTCCCCCAAATCTCAACAAAGCATCTTGGAAGGGACCACACACCCCGGGAAACCCACCCCGTCCCCAACTTTTCCTACACTTCCTTTAAACCGCCGTAGCAATTCCCATTTTACACCTCATCATTTTTCCCCCCGCACTCGGCAGACGTGGGTTTTTTTGGGGCGCCATGCCTCAACATCTTTCACTAACATAACCCATCCCCTTCCCTGGGTAACTCACCCACTTCAACACATTTCCCTTTCCCTTCACAGAAACCCCTGTCGGATGCCTAACCTGACTTCACCAAAAACCAAAATTTTTCCTTGGGTGATGATGTATCTTCTCTCGTCCCTTTCCCCCGTTCTTCCTCTTGCAGCCCCGAGGTACCCGAAAAAGCGTTCGTGCACACAACAGGTCATTGTTTCCCTTTTTTTCCTTTTTGGGGTTTTACCCCAGCTCAACCCCCTGCCATTCACCATTCCTTGGGGACTTACTAGGCCCCTCCTTTATATAGCATGAGGACGTCCCCCCTTCGGCCCCCCCATCCCCGCGTGTCCTCCCCTCATCCACCTCCCCAAAATTAAAATCGATCTTTTATCTCCTGCTTCCCCACCACGCTTTTTAAAGTTTACTTACTTACAATACCTTTTTAGGTCATCGATCGCCCCCCAAAACAGGCTTAAACGCCACTGCACACCTTTATACCTCCCCCTGACACTTCTCCCTCCATCTACCACACCGTTCCACCCCCGGCCTCCTTACTTTTACCCCCTCCTCCACTTCTCCTCCCACTCCACACCTTCCCCAACACCCCCCTCCCCAAAACTAACAACACCCCCCTCCACTAGCCATGTCACGCTAATCTCTCACCTCCCACTTAATGGACCTGACCAAGCCACAGAGCGCCCCTCACACGTCTTCCTCTCCAAACGACAACGACTGAAGAGCTTGAGCTCTTTACCCTCGCCATGACGTTTAACACCTCTCCCGTGTAGAAAACTGACCAGGCGTGGCGGTAATGTCGGCAACCTGGAAATCAAATATATTCCTTGAATAGACACCTGTAATTAGTATTTGGTCATAGTTTGACTTCATAGAAGAAAGTTGACAATTGAAAATACTGTACTGACCTTTCTGAGAGACTACTGTTCTCCATTTCGGTGAATCACGAAGTTGAGGTTGGCGTAAATTGTGACGTTGCTGAGAATAATCAGTAGGCCGGTCACCTCATCGAACTCCTCAGTCCTAATGGTCATTAACTTTTCACCTCCAGGAAGCTGCATCATCACAGGTCTGAAAAATAAACACATTTTTATTTAGGTTGGTATACAAAAGTTATGCATTTAAGACTGAAATAATTTTTAGTGACTACACAACTACATATAATGAAGTGTGATGTACTTCGTACATTCCATGTTTTAGTACCTGAAGCCAGATGGCAGCATCTCTGTGGATAGCTTGTTGAAGAGGTCATCCAGGCCGGTGATCGTGTCCTCATCAAAGAACTTCTCAGTCTGATTGTCGAGGACTTGTTGCTCGTGAGCCAGGCGAGCAGATGATGAGGCTCGGAAAGTTGGCCGCTCCTCCACTACTGCTGGTCTTGCTGTTTCTGGGTAGCTGTTGAACACTGATGGGATGACATCACGCTTGAGCCTGAGACGCTGTCGTTCCGTCTTGGTTCGAGGGGCGATGCCCTTGACAAAGTCCTGTGGCTTGAAGTGCAACTCGCAGACACCAGAGTGGTCGGGGTTCAATCCACTGTCTACACGTCGGATTTTGGAAACCCACTGTGCCCTGATTTCAGCCTTTTTTGGGAAGGTAAAAACATGCTTCCAGCATGGAGGGGTCTCCCCCCTCTCAATCATTACTTCTTCCTGCTTGGTGGGCCTATAGCCCGATCTACAGTTGAAGGCTGCACACTTCACCATAATGGCAACAATAGATTCAATCTGAAAACACACCACACACTATCATTATTTTTAGTTAACTTACTTGTAAATATGCTTTTTATGCCAAAATAACACAAGCCACCCACGGAGGTGTGTTTTCCATCGAAACAAGTCACTCCGGCCCCTAGTTCTTCCGGCCCTGGTCATTCCGGCCCCTAGTTTCTCCGGTCCTAGTCACTCCGGCCTCTCAGAGGTTCAACCCAAGTCACTGCGGCCTCCCAGAGCTGAGTGTACAGTAAAACCCTTATAACTCGGCACTGTATAACTCGGAATTTGATATAACTCGGCATGGCAAGGCCACAGTTTTTTTATTTTTTTATTTTTTATTTTTTTATAGAAAAGTAACTGTGTGGGAATCACAATGAGGTTATTTTCAAGAAAATCCTGTAGTTAGTTTCGGAGCTACAGCCATGCGTAGAGGGCCGCCAACCTGCCGAAAAGGGGGACGCATGGGGAATATGCCACTCGGTGACGCTAACCACTCTGCTAACGCCTCACCTAAACTGCATCTCATGGTTTTCACTCGGCATATCATGCCCTCACAACCTCTTGTGTGAACATGTAAACAGAAAGTCGGCAAAAAATAATGTATCTCGGCATATTGATGTTATAACTGCATCTCTTTGCTTACACTCGGCATATCGTCAGTCGCATAAAGTCGTGTTTTTGTCCTTTTGACCCTTTCCTGCAGGCTCAGACTCTTCAATTTCATTCCCTTCCTGCTGGAGACACCCTTGCGTGATGGAGCTGACATCTTGAAATACAGTACTGTATGATGTAATCCCAAAACACGTAAAATAGGTGGCAAAGTAAAGCAAAGGTTGGGAAGCAGCGTGTAGGCTGTCAGCTGAGCCGTGTTTATGTCGTCCAAGCACCGTCTTGGATACGAATTCCGTTTTTTGTCAAAATTGAAAAAGGATTGGTTTCTGCTTCAAAAACAACAAGCTTGGTAGGAGCCGAAATAATAATTAATGCAAAACATTGCAAACAATATCACAAAGTAGTATAACACACATTTCAGCAAGTGTTATTGGATTGGGATTCGTAATCCAAGACGGTGCTTGGACAACAAAAACACGGCGCAGCCTACGCGCTGGTTCCAGCAGGTCTCTGTCCAACTCTAAACTCCTAGCAACTCCTAAGTTTAAGAGTTCCTAAAAGTTAGCTCGGGTGTTGCTGTGAGTTGCTATGACTCTTAGAAACTCACAGCAACAACCCGAGCTAACTTAGGATCTCTTAAACTTAGGAGTTGCTAAGAAGCTTTATGAATTACAGCAAGCTGCTGACCTTGCTTTACTTTGCCACCTATTTTACGTATTTTAGGATTACATCATACTTTACTGTATATCAAGATGTCAGCTCTATTACGCAAGGGTGTCTCCAGCAGGAAGGGAATAAAATTGAAGAGCCTGAGCCTGCAGGAAAAGGTGAAAGTGCTGGCAAGGATGGATGCAGGTGCGTCCATGCGTGCTATTTGTGCTGAGTTTGATATAAAATCCAGCACATTCTATGATATCAAGAAAGTAAAAGAGAAGATTTGTGCCCAGGCCCCTTACTTTGAGGATCCAAGCACCTCCAAGACTACCAGAAGAGGATTAAGCCAGTTAAGAACGTCCCCCTGGATGCAGCAGTGTACAAGTGGTACAAGCGGAACGAGCAGTTGGAGTTACTGTAAGGGGGGTTGACCTCCAAAACGCCGCTGTAAGGTTGGCCAAGCACTTAAAGGTGACCAATTTCAAGGCTATGCTGGGTGGCTCTTCACTTTTCGGAGTCGCCACTGCCTAGCCAACCGAAAAGTGGTGGGAGAGAGTGCTAGTGCTGATCAAGCATCGGTGGTGCCTTTCCGTCAGAAATTGGAGAAATTATGCAGGAGTCTGGCCTCCTTCTCTCCCAACTCTACAACGCTGACGAGACGGGCTTTTTTGGAGGTCTATGCCCGCCAACACCCAGGCATCAAAGCAGGAAAGGCACATTCCAGGAGGAAATTAGCTAAGGATCGGATCTCCATTATGTGCTGTGGAAACGCGACGGTCGTACAGGCTGAAACCCATGGTTGTAGTCAAGGCAAAAAACACCACGGGCACTCAAAAACGTCATGGTAACCTGCCTGTTATCTACAGGGGCAACCTCTCGGCCTGGTTTAACCGTGAACTCACCAGTGAATGGTTCCACCATTTTTTGTGCCTGCTGTTATTAATTTCCAGACAACTGTGTTGGCAATCACAATGGAGAATGTCAAGGCATCCTCCTACTTGACAATGCCCCAGCACATCCGAGCCCAGATGAACTGGAGGCCCATGGTGGTAGAATTAAAGTAATGTTTATGCCACCCAACACCAGTTCCCTAATCCAGCCCATGGACCAAGGCGTGATCGAGGCCTGCAAGCGACACTACAGAAAAAAGCAGCTGGAGGAGTGCCTTGTGGTAGAAGAGGTAGAGGGACAAGAGGACACAAGGGGGGCTCAGTCG
Source organism: Chionoecetes opilio (assembly GCA_016584305.1). Taxonomy (NCBI): domain Eukaryota; kingdom Metazoa; phylum Arthropoda; class Malacostraca; order Decapoda; family Majidae; genus Chionoecetes; species Chionoecetes opilio. Next base: position 57,625 of record JACEEZ010011460.1, read on the forward strand.
CTTGCGAATTTCAAAGCGTACAACTTACGCAACACTGTGTATAACTGGGCTGAGGCGTGGAACGGGCTCAAGTCCACCACCCTGAGCAATGCATGAACAAGTTGCTGAAGGGGACTGAAGTAGAAGTGGACTTCACTGGGTTTGGTTTAGAAGATTTCACTGCAACAGTGCATAAAGGTGGTGAGCCCGAAGTCACCGAGGAGAACATAGTTGAGTGGCTGGAGAGTGATGCTGGGGCTCTGGGCCACCATCATCAGACAGAAGAGGACATAGCAGCTAGTGTTGTGCAGGGGGCAGAGGCTGCTGTTGAAGCTGACAGTGATGACGAAGCTGACCAGCCAGCCAGCATGAAATTGTCTCAGCTTCGTTTTCACCTGGACAAGGCTTTGGAGGGGTTGATGGAACACCAATTTGATGCATTCTACTCACCTATGAGAGACATAAGAAATGCTGTTATCAAGAGGCAGTGTACAAGTCAGAAACAAACAAAAAATTTCAGCCTTCTTCAAACCAAGCCACACGCCAGGGAACCTCAGCCCTCTACAAGTAGTGAGTCTGGTTGCAGCTTCCTGAACAGTACTCCCCTGATCTGCCAACTCACATTTTCGACAGCAGCACTGACCCCGAGTGACATAAAAATATATTCTGTACATTAGTGATTAAGGGCTGTTTCACAGTTTAAGGTACAAGTATAGTTGTTGCAGTAATTAAGTGCTTAAAATGATGTAAAATAAGTTTACAGGTACAGTACTGTATACAATACAGTCAGAGTTGTGATTATAGTGATTAAAGTGATACCAGTGTTAAATGCGACTGAGTCCCCCTAACATCTTCTACATGTTACAACAAGGCTCCCCTCTCCTTGGATTACATGCCTGATGCTACCCGTGCATTGGTAAGTGTAGTTTTTATGCTTTTACAGTACTGTATGTACTTATTTTTTTTTTTTTTTTTTACTCATATCAGAGGAGGACATTGAATAATCGGCACATTGAATAACTTGGCAAGGCCAGAGCCCATCGTGCCGAGTTATAAGGGTTTTAATGTATGTGTCTGCGTGTTCGAGCCCATGAATTTTGTTCATGTTGTTTTTACTTGGATGCATAATTTTATTTTTCTATACAGCTTTATAATTATATTACAGTAAAACTCTTATAACTCGGCACGATAGGGGCTCTGGTCCTTGCCGAGTTATTCAATGTGCGAGTTATGCAATGTCCTCTGATATGGGTAAAAAAAAAAAAAAAAAAAAAAATGTAAAACAGTACAGGTTGAAGTTCCTAAACTCGCAACCTCGGGACCAGCGCCGAGCCGAGTAATGGAATTTTCCGACTTTTAGAACGTAGATATATTAAGGGTGAAAAAAGCATGAAAATCACATGAAAAAATCACAGGAAAAAATTATTTGGATTCTAATACGGTAATACTGTTCCTGGACGTTTGGGAGCCATAATACCAATAACAGACCTGTAGAAGTACACAAAATAACAGTGTACACAACTCTACAGTCACAACACCACTGAACAATAACAACAAACAAATTGCGGGAGAAACCAAGCGCCTATTGTGGTGGCACCCAGCGGCCGACCCGGCAACTACGCGCCGGGTTTTGGGTGTTCTGTGCCGTGTTTTGGAAAAATCCGGAACATAGCAGAGTTTTGGGTGTTGCCGAGTCTTGGGATGCCGAGTTTGGGAACTTCAACTCTGTACAGGGAGGTCCCGAAGATACGAGCAGTTAGGTTCCACCTGGCATACTCGTAAAGCGAAATCTCGTATAACGAAACACATAACTAATGGTAAAATATAGGTTTGGTTCCAGGACCCCATCAATTAAAAAAAAGAAAAAAAAAAGAAGACTTGTTTTTCAAGCTAAAATGAACTATAGCAAACACAACAAACTCTCAAACTCAAATATAGGGCTCTATATACCACACCACCACAGCACCACACAAAACACACTGAATTAAGAGTGTGACAGCACAGTAGGACAGAGCACAAATAAGTCACAATTAACCACTAAGTAAACCACAAATCCAAAATTGACTCACAAGCCAAGTAAAATCAAGCAACAAAGACATTTGTATGTACTCCTTCGGGACGCCGCGTGATACACTAACCGAGAGGTAGGGTAGAGAAGGACAAGGGAAGGTCCAGCTCTTCCACTGCCCACAAACTCTCCTGCGCACTGAACATTGTACTCGTCCACTGGGGGAAGCCACGAAGCCTTCAATCACCTTTTTTTGTTAGGAATCCGACGTCGGTCGTAACGGAACCCACAGCGGGCAAGTCGTGGTTTTGGTCAAAACCCCCGTGCACACTGCCAACAACTGCTCCGGACGGGTATTAGCAGAGGTAGGAGTCTCCAGGCTCGCTATTATTGCTGGTATCTATGAAATTAATTTCTCTAGGTGAAGTGACATTATTGCATTTGGAGGGTATTGTCATATATTAATAAGAATGAAATCAAGCAAGGGTCTCATCCACGTCTGGCAGCGCGGCCCCCTTCGGCAGCAGCAGCGGCGCAGCAGCATGAAGCCTGTGAGGTGGATATCAACACCAAGGGATAGATGTCTTTGGTAATATTGCGTAGGGGTGCGAGAACCCCTTGAGGATCCTATGACCCTGGTGATATCCTATGGTGCTATCACATGTGTGGGAGCTGACCTACTTCTTCAGGAAGGCAACAGGTAGCTACAGCTGATAACGGGTGTTGTGTGGGTGGCGGAATGGGCCTCGCTCGCAATTCCCCTGCCAGCTAGATCTCCTTGGTAATTATTTAGTAGGGGAGGCGAGGACCCTTTAGGAATCCTATTATCCCTGGTGATATCCTATGGTGCTATCACAGGCGTAGGAGCTGACTGTCTTCTTCAGGAAGGCACGGGTGGGGCGGATGACGGGGGTTTTTTGACCCCAAAAAACTTTTGAGAGGCGGCGGGCGCCACCTCCGCCAGGGTAGGGTTTGAGCAGGCTTAAACGTCTTATTACTCCGTTATTATTCAACTTAGTGATTATGGTGAGATGTTATATACACGTGTCATTATCTAAATCAATGTAGCACCGTGTGTCACCATAAATAGGGGATTTAATTGTTATGATAAGGTGATGCCTGGCGGGGGCAGTGAGTGACGGAGAAATTCTTGCCGCGGGGCCCCCCCCAAAACAAATATTCACTATTTCAACCCACATACACCCCTTCTACCACCAAAACACTAGCAACACAGGCTTCTTACTTAAAATATCTTACTATTTGACACATTAAATCTTACTTATATATCTTACTATTTGATACTTAAAACTCATTAAAACGCAAGCATTCCAAAAAACGATAATTAGTTTGAGATGACGGGGAAAAGAAGGGGGAGAGAGGCAGTCTGGCATGCCATTCTTGCCCGAAATATGTCTCGCTGGCTTATCGTAAAACCTTAGGAAAAAATCATATATCAGTAAATGACTTTATAATTTTAGTAAAAAACTTTTAATTTACTTTAGTAAATAACTTGGTAATTTTACTCACCCCAGTTTGAATGTCGTAGCATTGGATTTTCGATCTCGTTATTGAAAATAGACCCTAGTTTTACACATCTCGTATCATGGGATTCTCTTTATATCGAATGCTCGTATAACGGGACCTCCTGTACTGTAAAAGCATAAAAACTACACTTACTAGTGAACGGGTAGAATGTGCTGGATTTGATATCAAACTCAGCACAATAGGCATGCAGGACGCACCTGAAATCCATCCTTGTCGAAAACTTTCACCTTTTCCTGCGGGCTCAGGCTCTTCAATTTCATTCCCTTCCTGTTGGAGACACCCTTGCGTGATGGGCTGACATCTTGATATACAGTACTGTATGATGTAATCCCAAAACACGTAAAAAAAAGGTGGCAAGTAAAGCAAAGGTGGGTACCAGCGCGTAGGCTGAGCCTTTTTTTTGTCGTCCAAGCACCGTCTTGGATTACGAATCCCAATCCAATAACACTTGCTGAAATGTGTTTATACTACTTTGTGATATTGTTTGCAACGTTTTGCATTGATTATAATTTCGGCTCCTACCAACCTTGTTGTGTTTTTGAAGCAAAAACCAATCCTTTTTCCAATTTCGACAAAAAACGGAATTCGTATCCAAGACGGTGCTTGGACGACATAAACACGGCTCAGCAGCTGACAGCCTACACGCTGGTTCCTGACCTTTGCTTTACTTTGTCACCTATTTTACGTGTTTTGGATTACATCATACATTACTATATTTCAAGATGTCAGCTCTATCACGCAAGGGTGTCTCCACAGAAGGGAAGAAATTGAAGTGCCTAGCCAGCAGGAAAAGGTCAAAAGGACAAAAAAAACGACTTTATGCACTGAGGATATGCCGAGTGTAAGCAAAGAGATGCAGTTATAACTCAATATGCCGAGATACATTTTTTTTTGCCGACTTTCTGTTTACATGTTCACACAAGAGTTTGAGGGCATGATATGCCGAGTGAAACCAAGAGATGCAGTTTAGGGGAGCGGTAGCAGAGTGGGTTAGCGTCACTGAGTGGCGTTCTCGAAGACCCGAGTTCGATCCCGAGTTTAACCCATAAATCCACTTGAAATCTTTCTGCACCGTCGATGGCCTAAGACCCCACATGCCCTGTCCATTAACTCTACCTTCGACTGCGAGTGCATGGGAGGACACAGGGGCGGCATGAGCCTCTAATTTACAGGCGTCCTATAAGAATCCTGGCCTGCGCCACCATGGGCGAGGGCCAACCATCATAGCCCTCTATTGAGCCTCCAGGGCCTACCATCCCACCCCTGGAGCTCACTGCCTACACGCGCTATAGGCATAGATGTAAAAAAAAGAAGAAGAAAAACTGTCTTTGCCTTGCCGAGTTATATCAAATTCCGAGTTATACAGTGCCGAGTTATAAGGGGTTTTTCTGTATGTGTAAATGACTATAAATACTGTAGATAACACTATAGTCGTCATCTGCACTAATGTCGCCAGGCGTCATATATTACGAATGATAGCATCACTACTGATGTATATGTGCCACTGAAGATGATACACAGTAGTTTAATCATGACTGTATAATCTAAACCTGTGTTTTCAGCATTGTTTTAAAGCTTTGTATCTGCAAGTATAATACGAGTATATACTTGTCTTCATATAATATGAAGACACAAAATGACACAGACTCTCCAGATAGCCTCTTCTAACTTTCCTGAAATCATGGATATAGAAATGTAAGTATGAACGCCCCCCACATGTCTGTACATCGAAAAAAACGTTGCCTGATTACTTTAGTGTTATCTACTGTACTTTAAAAAATTAATGAAGTGAAAGCCTATTACGGTACTGTTCCTTATAGCCAACATCTAAAGTACTAGTGTTGGTGTGTGGCAGCATTGCAGAATAAACAATGTCACTTTCCACCAACATTGCTTCATATTTTATTGGCAGCCGGAGTGACCAGGTGGTAGGTCGGAGTGACCAGGGTGGTAGGCCGGGGAGACCAGAGGAGGGGGGGGGGGCGGAGTGACGGAGGGCCCGGAGAAACTATGGGCCGAAGTGACTTGAAAAACTGTAAGCAACACATCTCCACGGCTGGTGAACTCTTGTCTTATTTTGGCGTAAATAGGATGTTTACAATAAGTTACCTACAAAAAAATGATAGGTATGATCAAGAGATAATTGTAGATGAATGTGATATAGAAGCCAATGACAAAACTTAGTGAAAAAATAAGTGAAATTACTAAATTGCCGTATGGAAACTATTTCAAGTCACTTTGGGCCCCTAGTTTTCTCCCCCCCCCCTCCCTGGTCACTCCGGCCTACCCCCCCCGTTCACTCCGGCTGCCAAAAAAATTGAAGCAATGTTGGTGGGAAAATGACATTGTTTAATTCTGCAATGCTGCCACACACCAACACTAGTACTTTAGATGCTGGCTATAGCACATGCTAGCACTCACATTCATCTACAATATCTCTTGATCATACCTATCATTATTTTGTAGGTAACTTACTTGTAAACATCCTATTTACGCCAAAATAAGACGAGATTCACCCGGCCGTGGAGATGAGTGTTTACATACCCTAATTTCACTTATTTTTTTAACTAATATGTCATTAAATTCTATAAACACTTCATCTACAAATATCGATTGATCACATATTAAATTATTTTTTTAGGTAACCCTTTTAAAAATCCTTTTTATGCCAAAATAACACGAGAGTCGGTCACCACGTGTTTCCCGAAGTAGATTTTTTCACACTTCACAGCGTTGTCAGCGATGAACAGCAACTTGTACACATTACCATTAGCATTGTACTTCTTTTGGGAAAATTTAACGAATACAGTTGTGCAAGCATATTATTATATTTCCTAAGTCTTACCCCAAAGTAGCCTGTTGGACGTAAATGTTACGACGTTCATGAAGCATTGGCGTAATATTTGAAACACACCCAATATGCTGCCAAACACTAAGCGCCTGGCGTCAGTTGGCCATGGGGCCAGTACTGCAGCTTCCAACGCGCTTCGTTGCGGAGTGTCACATCCAGTTCTACTGTTATCTATGCTGTGACTTAAAAAAATTCATTGTGAAGTACAACCGCAAATGTATCTTAAACTGATCGAACAGAAAGATGGCAAAAGAACTTAAAGAAAAAGGTAAATAGTTTACGGGCGTTTTTTCTTGACCCGCGTGATTTACATTAGGGTTTAGTACCCATCAGTAGTTATTCATTAATCCATCAAATGCAGCGCACTCATCATTGCAGATGTTGATCATTTGTGTTTGTTATTTTATCTCTTGTTTTGTTTGAAGACGATCACACTAGTTTAGACCATGTACAATGGAAAATGCTTTGCAAATTTTTTTATATTGTCCAGATTTATACTGTACATAGTCTGAGACACTGCCAACCATTTTATATATTATTTTTTTTTTAGGCAGTAAAAAGCCTGCTGAATGCCAGTCCCTATAAGTATATAGTATGAAACATCAAAAAGGGAGGGCCAATTTATAATTTGGGGTATCTCAAATTCTCAACACTTCTCTCTTGAAGCAATTAATGTTGTAGGAAGGTGCAAAAGTAGAAACACAAGAGTTCCGAGCTTACCGGTGTATAAGTTTTATTTATTGTTTATTTATTAATTTATATTTTGTTCTCTTAAGTGCCTGTAGGCAGTTTTTTGTTTGTTTTTGTTTTATAGCCCGTAGGAAAGATTTTGGCACCTGGCGGGAATCTTAACTCGGAACACTGAGCTCACCACATGCAGGTGGTAAGCTCTCTGCCACCGCCTGCCCAGTATAGCCATGGTTAGGTGATAGCCCTTAGAAGACAGACATTATGTGGCCTATCCAGTGCTTAGCCAGGCTGCCCAGGGCTGACAATTTAACAGAAACAGACTTGCTGGTCTGACTTAGCATGAATTTATTAGTTTAATTTTATGTCCTGTGCATCCATGCATGTTTACATACCTAAATCATGGCAAATCTTTCTTTCCAGAGCATTTACCAGTATTTGCTACAGTTCTGATGGAAAGTGCCTTATAGCAGGGGGTCAGAGCAAGCATGTCTGCATATACAGCATTGACGATGAACTCTTGATTAAGAAGTTTGAAATTACTCAGACAGATCATTTGATGCAATGGATGTAAGTTGGCATAAGATACCGAGTTCTTATTTTCTTATTTCTATTTTATCATTGTTTGTAACCGCCTGCATTTGTAGGAGGCAACCATGTTAGAATTTAAAATAAGGGACACTAAAAAACAATGATCTTTGCAAGATTTTAATTTTCAGTGACATAGACATTCTTTGGCCCCATATAGTTTCTGATATGTATGTTTTTTGTGGATAATGTAAATATCAATGATAATGCAATGTTGTGAAAAGTTTAATTCCCTTGTGTCCGCCCTAAACACATGGAACTCTTGCCTTCACAGGAAATCATAAACAGGCGCAAAATGGCAGAAAATGGCATCAACTTGGCATTAGTTGAAGAGAGGGATGATGAGAGAAGTGAGAAGGTGGCCATCAAGCTGCCTGGAACACGTCAGGGAGACATGTCCAGAAGAGCTTTCAGGCCAGAAGTCCGCGTTAGTTATCTTACGTTCTCCCCAACTGGTAATTAGTACTTTGTTTTCTCGTGACATATAAAGTATTGATATTATTGAAGCCATTTATTAATAAAGGTAACATCATTACCTAACCTTTTTCCTTTCACAGTAACAAATATATACACTGGGGTCCCCATGTACGAACATACGTAGTCTGTTCTGAGTCCCGTTCATTAAAAGTATATTTAGTTTTTTGAGTTGTCGAACCATGGTATTTTTTTTAGCTAAAAATATTATGAAAATATTATTACACCACCTGCAGGCATGATCAGTCAGCTGGCATGTTCATTGTTTTAATTTAATTCGCAATGCAAATTTAATTTCCTTCAGTTAAAAACATTAGTTATTATTCATATGAAAGTATAGTGTAAAGTTTGTATATGGGGATCTCAGGTATACAACTATACATATATGAGGGGTTATCAAAAAGTTAGTGGAAAAATAGCTTGTACATTTTTAAACAAAGATACCAGCCTTTTACTCTATCCCTACATAAGTGAAGGTCTTAGGATTTTAACTATGTCAAAGCAGTCTTTTTTACAGAATCAGCTGGTTTTTCACACCGAATCAGCTTGATCAATACTTTATATAACCTGTATGCGTGTAGTATTTGTGATGGCCGCATGTACGTAAGTGTAGAAACTTTCATCTAATTTAAAGAACAAAGTTCATTATACACGAAAATTGTCTGAATAGCAAACTTTCACCTCATATAACGAGCAAAGTTTGTTATATGCAAAAAGTTTGGATTCCTTGGATATAACAGATTTTTGGATATAACGTCACCCCCCTTCCCCCCAATTGGTTCGTTAAAGTGAGGGTTTACTGTAACACAGCAACACAGTTGTAATCAAACTATTAGGATTGGGTTTTCATAATTATTGTTTGTTTTTCACTGTTCATGCTAATAATATGATATTATCTTTTGACTTACGTTTATTAACTTCTAATTATTTTTTCTCTTAGGGAGGAGTTGGGCAGCCAGCACAAGTGAAGGCCTCCTGGTGTATTCCCTTGACACTGACTGGCTGTTTGACCCTCTGGATCTTGACTTCTCCAACACACCCTCAGCTGTCAAACAAAGATTAAAGAAAAGGACTATTCAACAGGTAAATGATAGGATACTGTTATCATCATTATCATCATAAATAGTTGCCAGTGGTAGTTAATATTTTATGGCTCAGTTTTCTGTATCTAAGTAGAGGATAATTCTGTCCAATTATCATCATATGTATATGTATAACATGGTCACTAGGGCCATGTAGAGACACCATTGGGCCCTGCTGCTGTAAGGGATTCTGGGCACCTCAAAATCCACGGGTGAGCGCAGTGAGCCAATTCAGCTGTGGGGTTCAGGGGCTGTCCAGGCCCCTCCGAGAATTCTGAAAATTATTCATTATAAATTATATTATTGCCACATCATGCCCTATAAGGCTGGGCCCTGGTGCTGAGATACCAGCTCCCCCCCCCCCTCTCCTGGGCCTGATGGTCACCCCAAGATTTCTCCACAACTAGGCCCCCGTGCTTGTGGCTTACCTGTTGCCTGTGGTGGTATGTGGAAATTGTGCATTATGCGAAAAATACGTGAAATAAATTTTATGTTCTTATTGATTTCATAAAATTTAAGAACAATTTTATGCATAGCTTTAAATTTTTCGTGCATTTTGCATAACTCTTAAACTTTCATTAAGTGAGGTTGCATTAAATTAGGTATAGTTGTAGTTGAAAATTAGCACGAAGTGGCAGTCTGGCTATGACAGGATCGGAGGGGAGGGTTGCTGTGTTATAACATGACTGTATGTCTACACTATGTCTAAGATTATGGAGTCACAGGAGAGCACTGCCTCCCCAACAAAATAATGCTGTAGTGTGGGATTGAACTGACAATCTTATGGTTGGTAGTCCAGTACACTACCCTTAGTGCTGCTCTGCTCCCCTGGATGAAATGCAGATGCCGTTGAAACTCCATCCTTATGTGTTTGCACTTGTTTAATCTTACTATAGAAATTCCAAATCCCTGCTAATTAGCAGAACCGCACCTAAATACTACTTGCACATCAGAAATAGAATGTATTAGATGTTATGATGAAATATTTACACCAAGGCCATCTAGAAAAAACTTATATTATTACAGCTCTGATGATGGCTGTTCGGTTGAACATCAACTCCTTAAAACAAGAGGTTATTGAAACAATTCCCGTACATTCAAGTGAGTATGAAAAAATTTGATTCACTGTATTAAATAAGATTATGTAATGTAAACTTCACATAATAATTTTAATTTCTTTATCTATTTGTTGAATCATCGTGACTTGCTGGAATAGTGGTGTATATTCCTAGTTGTAGCATTCAGGGAGTGAGCTATAACTCGTGTGGTCCTGCTCCGTATATACATGTATGTTTATCAAGTTTTTCTTTAAACTGATGGACACCTTTTGCTGTTATTACTTCTAGTCCATTCCAGGCATCTATACTATATAGAAATCTATATTTCATTGTGGTTTTCAAACATCTTTCTTTACTTAATTCTTCCTTGTGGTCCTGTCATATATCCAGCCTTTTATTCTCTTCATAATCACAGGTCTTTTGTGTCTACTTTTTCCAAGTCATTTATCAGTTTATGTGCAGTAACTATCTCTTCTCTCCTCTTCTTTTTTTTAAGCGTTAGCAATTTCATTTCATTTAGTCTTTCCTCGTAGGTTAGATCTTTTTAATTCAGGCCACCATCTCAGTTGCTGTCCTTTGTATTCTTTCCAATATTTTGATATTATTTATTTTGTGTACAGTCCAACCTTGATATAACGGACTAAAGGGGGGGGGAAGGATGGTCCGTTAAAGCCGATTGTCCGTTATAGCGAGGGTATTTTCCCAAGGGTGGAAAATATATGAAAAAAACTATGAATAAAAATATATGGAAAAATTGTGAAATAATCACAAACACAACCAGACTGTTTAGCTATGTTGGGAGGTAAACAGTGACTGGCACTACATGCTGAATTTGGTCCGCTCCTCCACGTGAAATAGATGAGAAATAATCAGAAACACCAGACCGTGAAAGCTAGTCAAGCTCAAGCTCTAGTGAAGGTAACAAATTACTACGAGCCAGATTCAGCCGTGGCTTCCAAAGGTATTGCTTATTATCATGACTAATGCTCATTATTATATATATTATTGGTTGTGAAGTGCAATTCTATACATGTGTCCCTATTTAGGTCAGTGTAGCACTGCGTGTCACCTTAGATAAGGGTGATTTAGGGTGTTGAGGTGACAGGGAAACGTAGCAGCAGCCATGCCATAACACTAATAGCCCACTATTTTAAACAATACACACCTTCTACCACTAAATCACTACTGTAGATAACAGTGAAGTCGCCAGCTCTACGTTTCTTTGTTATTTACAGACGTGTGGTGGCGTTAATACTTACATTTCTACATCCATGATTTCAGGAAAGTCAGAAGGGGCTATCTGGAGAGTGTGTCATTTTGTGTCTTCATCTGTGTCATATTAGGGCTATAAATGAACAAATTACAAAAATTAAACCGAGTGGCGACCTCACTATACCTACTACAGTAAAGTCGCCAGCTAGTTTTTTAACCCAACAGTTGAGTCGCCACTCTGGGAATTCAGGGAAAATTAGAGGTAAGTAAAACAAGTCTCTATATATATTAGCTGCGGAAGATGCTTGGATATATAAAAATTCCTCTGCCAACGTGAAAATAAATTCTATTAAAGTTTGAAAGATCTGGCAAGTCTGCGTCCTGTCGCCCGAAAAGCTACTGTTTACTGTCTGTCATCGCGCGAAGAAAAACGTGAGAAACAAATGCGCAACAGTTATATTTGCAGATACAAAGCATAAAACAACGCTGAAACAGGGTAGATTATACAATCATGATATAAACTACTGTGTAACATCTTCAGTGGCACATAAAAATCAGTAGTGATGCTATAATTCGTAATATTTGGCGCCTGGCGACTTCACTGCAGGTGGCGACTTCACTGTTATCTACGGTAGCAACACAGGCTCCTTCCTTATATTATTATATCTTAATATGTGATACATCAAAACTCCTTAAAACCCAAGCATTCCAAAGTAAAATGAGAAAATAATAACTATTTTGAGTTGACAAATCGAGCGGCGATAAGCGGTCTAATATGAAAAAAAAAAAGAAAAAAAAAAAATTGTCACGCAAATGGAGTCCGTTACATCCGAAGTCCGTTACATCGAGGTCCGTTATATCGAGGTTTGACTATATATATAAAATATATAACCATGATAAGATTTGATAAATTGTTTATTTTCAGTCAATGTTGTGGTGAGTAACTTGACACAGTTATATGTGGAAAAGATGCTTGCCTACCTGGCAGAGGCGATAGAATCTACCCGGCACATTGGGTTGTACAGTCAGTGGACCACAGCACTGGTGACCAGTCATGGCCACACCCTGAAGACTCGGTCCCCTCAGATCATGAGTATCCTTAATGGCTTACAAAAATCTCTCATTCTTCACCACAACAACCTTACTAAAGTGTAAGTATTTATAACTGTTTTTAGAAGAACATATTTTTCCTCTCTTTTTCCGTGAATGAGAATTTTAATAGGGGTCAAAGGCAAAAATCAGTAGTGATGCTATAATTCGTAATACAGGGAGGTCCCGTTTTACGAGCATTCGATATACGAGAATCCGATGACACGAGATGTGTAAATTAGGGTCTATTTTCAATATACGAGATCGAAAATCCAATGCTACGACATTCAAACTATCAACCTCCCTGCCTTCCTTGTTGTGATCTCTATTATTGTGTGTGTGTGGGTGTGTGTGTGTTTTACCTACCTTTTTGTAGTATACAAAATTTTGTCCAGCACATATTGTCCTGCCTTCACAACCTTCACTTTTATCCAGCTTATTTAACTACACTGAAATATCTCTTATCTACCGTAGATAACACTAAAGTCGCCAGGACGTTTCTTTTCGATTTACGGACGTCTGGTGGCGTAAATACTTACATTTCTACATCCATGATTTCAGGAAAGTTTGAAGGGGCTATCTGGAGAGTCTGTGTCGTTTTGTGTGTTCATCTGTGTCATATTATGGCTATAAATTAACAAATCAAAATATCAACCGCGAGTGGCGACGTTAACGGCTACACTAAGGTCGCCAGCTAGTGTTTACGTCCTCCTGCCAGCTGCTGTCTGTCGTCGCCCAAATAAAAAACGAGTAGTGAAATTTGAACAGTAAATACTTGCACATACAAAGCATAAAACAACACTGAAACAGGGTAGATTATACAGTCATGATATAAACTACTGTGTATCATCTTCAGTGGCACATAAAAATCAGTAGTGATGCTATAATTCGTAATACAGGGAGGTCCCGTTTTACGAGCATTCGATATACGAGAATCCGATGACACGAGATGTGTAAATTAGGGTCTATTTTCAATATACGAGATCGAAAATCCAATGCTACGACATTCAAACTGGGGTGAGTAAAATTGCCAAGTTATTTACTAAAGTAAATTACAAGTTATTTACTAAAATTATAAAGTCTTTACTGACTACACGCCTCCCTCATTTAACGCATGAGTTACGTTCTTGGGAAATCGTGCGTTAAGTGAAATGCGTTAAACGAATTCCATTTTCCCATTGACTCCCATTATATAAGTCGAGATACGTTCTTACGAAAAAAAATCACAACCTAACCCTCTCATAAAATGCAGTCATACATTAATTTGTGAGCATAGACATATGAAATATAATTAATATTAAAGTTAAATGATATATAGAAGTTGTACTCACTATATAGAAGAATACTTGAGGCTTGAGGTGACAAGATGGTGCTGGGGGTGTCGCAGGGGAAGTCGGAACGTAGAAGTAGAGCT
>JACEEZ010011460.1:71997-121997 GCA_016584305.1 Chionoecetes opilio
ATTTTCTTAAAATTTTTGCTGGCCCTGGTGCTGAGATACCAGCTCCCCCCCCCCTCTCCTGGGCCTGATGGTCACCCCAAGATTTCTCCACAACTAGGCCCCCGTGCTTGTGGCTTACCTGTTGCCTGTGGTGGTATGTGGAAAATTGTGCATTATGCGAAAAATACGTGAAATAATTTTATGTTCTTATTGATTTCATAAAATTTAAGAACAATTTTATGCATAGCTTTAAATTTTTCGTGCATTTTGCATAACTCTTAAACTTTCATTAAGTGAGGTTGCATTAAATTAGGTATAGTTGTAGTTGAAAATTAGCACGAAGTGGCAGTCTGGCTATGACAGATCGGAGGGGAGGGTTGCTGTGTTATAACATGACTGTATGTCTACACTATGTCTAAGATTATGGAGTCACAGGAGAGCACTGCCTCCCCAACAAAAATAATGCTGTAGTGTGGGATTGAACTGACAATCTTATGGTTGGTAGTCCAGTACACTACCCTTAGTGCTGCTCTGCTCCCCTGGATGAAATGCAGATGCCGTTGAAACTCCATCCTTATGTGTTTGCACTTTGTTTAATCTTACTATAGAAATTCCAAATCCCTGCTAATTAGCAGAACCGCACCTAAATACTACTTGCACATCAGAAATAGAATGTATTAGTGTTATGATGAAATATTTACACCAAGGACCATCTAGAAGAAAACTTATATTATTACAGCTCTGATGATGGCTGTTCGGTTGAACATCAACTCCTTAAAACAAGAGGTTATTGAAACATTCCCGTACATTCAAGTGAGTATGAAAAAATTTGATTCACTGTATTAAATAAGATTATGTAATGTAAACTTCACATAATAATTTTAATTTCTTTATCTATTTGTTGAATCATCGTGACTTTGCTGGAATAGTGGTGTATATTCCTAGTTGTAGCATTCAGGGAGTGAGCTATAACTCGTGTGGTCCTGTCTCCGTATATACATGTATGTTTATCAAGTTTTTCTTTAAACTGATGGACACCTTTTGCTGTTATTACTTCTAGTCCATTCCAGGCATCTATACTATATAGAAATCTATATTTCATTGTGGTTTTCAAACATCTTTCTTTACTTAATTCTTCCTTGTGTCCTGTCATATATCCAGCCTTTTATTCTCTTCATAATCACAGGTCTTTTGTGTCTACTTTTTTCCAAGTCATTTATCAGTTTATGTGCAGTAACTATCTCTTCTCTCTCTTCTTTTTTTTAAGCGTTAGCAATTTCATTTCATTTAGTCTTTTCCTCGTAGGTTAGATCTTTTAATTCAGGCACCATCTCAGTTGGCTGTCCTTTGTATTCTTTCCAATATTTTGATATTATTTATTTTGTGTACAGTCCAAACCTTGATATAACGGACTAAAGGGGGGGGGAGGTGTCCGTTAAAGCGATTGTCCGTTATAGCGAGGGTATTTTCCCAAGGGTGGAAAATATATGAAAAAACTATGAATAAAAATAATGGAAAAATTGTGAAATAATCACAAACACAACCAGACTGTGTAGCTATGGTTGGGAGGTAAACAGTGACTGGCACTACATGCTGAATTTGGTCCGTTCCTCCACGTGAAATAGATGAGAAATAATCAGAAACAACCAGACCGTGTAGCTAGTCAAGCTCAAGCTCTAGTGAAAGGTAAACAAATTACTACAGAGCCAGATTCAGCCGTGGCTTCCAAAGGTATTGCTTATTATCATGACTAATGCTCATTATATATATATTATATGGTTGTGAAGTGCAATTCTATACATGTGTCACTATTTAGGTCAGTGTAGCACTGCGTGTCACCTTAGATAAGGGTGATTTAGGGTGTTGAGGTGACAGGAAACGTAGCAGCAGCCATGCCATAACACTAATAGTCACTATTTTAAACAATACACACCTTCTACCACTAAATCACTACTGTAGATACAGTGAAGTCGCCAGCTCTACGTTTCTCTTTGTTATTTACAGACGTGTGGTGGCGTTAATACTTACATTTCTACATCCATGATTTCAGGAAAGTCAGAAGTGGCTATCTGGAGAGTGTGTCATTTTGTGTCTTCATCTGTGTCATATAGGGCTATAATGAACAAATTACAAAAATTAAACCGAGTGGCGACCTCACTATACCTACTACAGTAAAGTCGCCAGCTAGTATTTTAACCCAACAGTTGAGTCGCCACTCTGGGGAATTCAGGGAAATTAGAGGTAAAGTAAAACAAGTCTCTATATATATTAGCTGCGGAAGATGCTTGGATATATAAAAATTCCTCTGCCAACGTGAAAATAAATTCTATTAAAGTTTGAAAGATCTGGCAAGTCTGCGTCCTGTCGCCCGAAAAGCTACTGTTTACTGTCTGTCATCGCGCGAAGAAAAACGTGAGAAACAAAATGCGCAACATGTTATATTTGCAGATACAAAGCATAAAACAACGCTGAAACAGGTAGATTATACAATCATGATATAAACTACTGTGTAACATCTTCAGTGGCACATAAAAATCAGTAGTGATGCTATAATTCGTAATATTTGGCGCCTGGCGACTTCACTGCAGGTGCGACTTCACTGTTATCTACGGTAGCAACACAGGCTCCTTCCTTATATTATTATATCTTAATATGTGATACATCAAACTCCTTAAAACCCAAGCATTCCAAAGTAAAATGAGAAAATAATACTATTTTGAGTTGACAAATCGAGCGGCGATAAGCGGTCCTAATATGAAAGAAAAAAGAAAGAAAAAAAAATTTGCACGCAAATGGAGTCCGTTACATCCGAAGTCCGTTACATCGAGGTCCGTTATATCGAGGTTTGACTATATATATATATATTATACCATGATAAGATTTGATAAATTGTTTATTTTCAGTCAATGTTGTGGTGAGTAACTTGACACAGTTATATGTGGAAAAGATGCTTGCCTACCTGGCAGAGGCGATAGAATCTACCCGGCACATTGGGTTTGTACAGTCAGTGGACCACAGCACTGGTGACCAGTCATGGCCACACCCTGAAGACTCGGTCCCCTCAGATCATGAGTATCCTTAATGGCTTACAAAAATCTCTCATTCTTCACCACAACAACCTTACTAAAGTGTAAGTAATTTATAACTGTTTTTTAGAAGAACATATTTTTCCTCTCTTTTTCCGTGAATGAGAATTTTAATAGGGGTCAAAGGCAAAAATCAGTGTGATGCTGGTAGAATGTCGTAAATACAGGGCAGGTCCCCTTTTGCCAGCGATCGATATAGCGAGAATCCGATGAAACGGATGTGTAAATTTTAGGGTCTATTTTCAATGGACGAATCGCTAATCCTGCTACTACATTCAAGCGTATCAACCGCCCTTGCATTCTTGTTGTGATCTCTGATTCAATTGTGTGGTGTGTGGGTGTGGTGTGTGTTTTACCTAGCGCTGTTTGGTAGTAATACAAAATTTTGGTCCAGCACATATTTCCTGCCTTCACAAGCCTTCACTTTGTGATCCACTTTCTTTAAACTACCACTGAAATTCTCTTATCTGACCGTGAGAACATAAAGTCTCCAGGGGAAACTTTTCTTTTCGATTTAGACGGACCGTCTGGTGGCGTAAGATACTTTACATTTCCTACCTCCATGATTTCAGGTGAAATTTGGGACGGGGCCTATCGGGAGAGTCTGTGTCTTTTTGGTGTTCATCGTTGTCCTATTATGGCTATAAATTAAACAAATCAAGAATGAGTCAACCGCGAGGGCGGACGTTAACGTCTACACTAAGGTGGCGCCAGTCTATTGGGTTGTCGTCCTCCTGCCATCTCTGTCTGTCGTCGCCGCCCAGGGAATAAAAAAACGAGTAGTGAAATTTGAAGACAGGTGATGGTACTTTGCGGCATACAAAGCATAAAACAACACTGGAAACAGGTAGATTCTACAGTCATGAGATAAACTAACTTTTTATCAGTCTTCGATTTGGCACATAAAAATCAGTAGTGATGCTATCATTCGTAATACGGGAGGTCCCGTTAACGACATAATCGTATAGCGAGAATCCGATGACAACGGAGATGTTAAATTAGGGTCTATTTTCAATATACCAGATCGAAATTGCGCATGCTGACGACATTGTCCCACTGGGTGGTAAATTGCCAAGTTATTATACTAGATCAATTGCAAGTTATTTACTAAAATTATAAGTGCATTTACTGACTACAAACGCCTCCCTCATTTAAAGCCCTGCCGAATTGATTTACGTTCTTGGAAATCGTGTGCGGTAAGTGGAAAATGCGTGTAAGACGGAAGTTCCATTTTCCCATTGACTCCCATTATATAGAATAGAGATACGTTCTTACGGGTGTGAAGAAATCACAACCTAACCCTCTCATAAAATGCAGTCTTTGACATTAATTGTGAGCATAGAGCAATATGAAGGGTAGTACATTAATATTGAGTTTGAAAAATTATATATGAAGTGGTGTATCCACTTATGATATGAATATGATTGAGGCTTGACGTGGAACAAAGATGGTGCTGGGGATATTCGCGAGAGTTACTGGGGGGGAGTGCGGTGTGGTGGCATCATCGGGCGGAAGAACGTAGAAGTAGAGCTGTCTTGGTGATGTTTGCAGCAGGGTTTAGTGAAGAATGCTGGTTATAGTTTGTGTCGTGTTGTGCTTGTTGACTTTTTCTTGATGAGCATGCTTGTAGCAGTGGAAGACGCTTCTGACTGGTGTTTTCAATTTAGACTTGTGCGTCAGCGGTTGGTGCTCGTTGTAATTCCAATGTCATGATGCCACTCAAATTTGGGAATACATCAGCTAAGGATCTTCCTAGTTAAGTGAATCTGCTGCTTCTGGTCAGTCTTCCTCTGCAGTTTTCCTCCGTCTATTGCTCATTGACTTGTTCGAGTGGCCATTAAGGCTTCTTTCTGAGGTTCCTCATCATTGAGACTCGTGCCCAAAGCTCAACAATATGCTGTTCTAATCTCCCACTTCGTCCGATACAACCTTGTATTAGACAGTTAACAGATTTCTGTTCTCGGCACGACAGGAGTTGGTTCAGGAAAACCTTTAAAGTTGTTTGACACATTCTGCCACAATTTCTCCCAACAGCATTCATGGAATTGGATGGTGTGCCGCTCATTCCCCAGGATTCAGCAATGTTTGTCCAATAGCTATTCTTGAGTGTTGAATTCCTTCCGAAATTTACGAATGGAGAGATTTTCGTGCAGCGTGCCCAGCATTATCATTTTTCTGGTAAGGTACGGAGACGGAGATAATAAGCTTTAAAGGTGGCAATTGCCCCTGGTGTCCATGTTTGAGAGGTTAAATGGATTTGGTTTTTGGTTTGTGTAAAAATCAACAGTCGAATGTGTTCAGGGACAAGTCAGAAAGTGTGTTAGTGGGTGGTGGGGCGTTGTCATGAGTAGGGCAGTGTGGCTTGTGGAGTCAATATTCTTCCTCCTACAATAGCGCTCGCAGCAGCAGGGCAAGAGTTATTTGGTGAACCCAATCCTTGAAATGTATTGGTTGGTCCATGACGCTTTTTGCTAAAGCGGTCAATGACTGGCGAGACATTCCTTGAGCATGACCCTGTTTGAAAATGCCGCGAGGGGTGTTTGTTGATTGCCAATGAGAGCGTCTTTAGCTTGAAATCACCCTCTTCATTGCCACCAACCAGCCAGTGACGTCTCTATCCTTGGGCTTTAGACCTGGTCTTCTTCTCCTCTACCTGGATATCACTGTCCTCTTTGGCATTCTCTTCCAGTAAGTCGAGTGTTCATCAAAAGTTAACACTTTGGTCTGCTGTGACCCCCCGTCCTCGATAATTTTCTTGAGCACTGGCAGATAAGCCTGGGCAGCTCGTTTGTCAGCCTAAAAGACGCTGCCGAGTCCCCATAGCTGTGTTTACGAGTGCAATGATTCCCTGGTTCGTGAACCTTTCCAACGCAGCGCCTTGCGTGCATTGATGGTGAAGGAGTGCAGCAGCTCCACTAGTTGCCAGCCTTGCCTCATCCTTACCGTAATCATCATAGAGTGAGCGAGCTTTGTTCCTGCGTCAGATGTTTCGTCAATTGGCGAGTCGTCACCCGGCTGCCATGTTCGTCCACGCCATATGCAACAGTCCTTTCCATCGCTTCCGGATGATAGTGGGACGTGCCGTTGTATCTAACTTCGGCTGTCCGGAGTAGCATTCTTGCGCACCTGTGGTTTTAATTTTGTCCGTTGCCTTTTAAATTGTCACCGGACAGTCGGAGGGGACGGAGCAATGTTGAACAAATTCGCGATGTCTTTCAATATCGCAGTCCCTTCATCACTTTTCTTCAACGGCTTCTAATTTAGTTCTAAATTTATAGATTTCTACACGACTTTTTTGGCTTATGGAGCACAGCACTCCACTAGCCCAACAACAACCACCGCTTAGTAAGACTTGTTGCATCTTTTCCTCTCGATAAAGGGGGACGGATATAACAGTAGCACTGGAAAGGCCACTGTTTATCTGTACCTGCGCAGAAACAGTAAACGAAACCATACGTGGGGAGGAAGCTGAGCTGTGCTGGGCTTGTTCGGTTGGTTCTTGTTACTAGTGTTAGGTATCTTCATAACATATATTTTATTTGTGGGTTGGTGTACAATTTTCTTCTTTTTATCATTTGTTTGCATAGTTTTATTGATCGTAAATTTTGTGCGTACTTCGAATTTTTTATATGTTAAGTGATCGATTTTTGGTATACAAAGTTTTGTGTCGTAACTCTGAATTGCTTTAATGCGCGACCTGCGGTGTCTATTACACGAAAGGTATGAGTGTGTCTTGATTTTTACCTAAGGTTTTTACGATAATCATCTGAAAAATGATATCTGGTGGCTCTGTACGGACAATGGGCCTAGCAAAAGTTCACATCTGCTGACATGTAGTGGGGTTTGGGATTACATACACTTTTTTTGTTTAAGTGATCAGAAAAAAAATTGAGTGAAATCGGAATTTTTTTATTATGTATTACAATCTATGAATAGTATGGTGAGCTCCCCTTATGTGATCAGGGCACAACTCTTCAACTATCATAAAAGCAACTAAAAATAGGCCCGAAAAAAAAACTAAAACGTGACGTGCAGCATCCCTAGTGAGACGCTCGCATGCGGGAGATAGATTTATCGATAAGTAAAATAAAAAGTTGCAAATTAAAAAATAAGCACAGTTGAATTAGTGGGCCAACATATTTTCAATTAAGATGGACCCTTGTGATGAAATCACAATCAATTTATATAGCAATATAATTAGGTTCAGGCAATTATTAAATCAATTAAAAATGAAAGTAAAAAAGTGAAATAAATTTTTGGACTTTGAAGTTCCTGATTTTTTTTTTTTACTAATAGTATTTTCAATCCTATTAATACTTTCTGTTACGCCTAACATAATGTACTAATCAGTTGAAGTGCTTGCTTAGCACTTCCAGAAGGATACATAAATTTAAATAATTATTTATAATAATTCAGGTGATTTTAATTGCAATATTTGGCATATTTTTATTTTGTCTTGAACTTAACACTGCTTGGAATTACCTTTAGAATTAGATATAGTTCTATAGCCTAGTTTTCATTAGGCTACAACAATCTTGACGAAGCATGGTTGAACCTAGTTTGATGCACGCTAACCACCTTATACCTAAGTTGTAGCCTCTTAACGAGTGTGCCAATTTGATGAAGGCCGCTGATGAGCCTAGCGGTTGGGGGCTGCCAAAGGAAGCAGCAAGACCCGCTGTCGACTTTATCAGAGCTCTATTTCTGCTATGCCTCTCTCCCAGGAAAGATGAAAGTGTTCGTTCACCCATTTTGGTTGGATCTTTCCTTAGGATACTACACATAAACTTAGTGTGGTTTTCGGCACACTTCAATAATTTTTGCAACATAATTATGACAGGAGTGCCCTTCTCTTCCCTGACCTCGCCTTTGTTCACCAAGATGCAATCGCCCCAACTTCCCGTGAGGCCTTATTTTACGGGAAATATCTAGCACTTTCTTGCAGTGTTGGTGGGGGGGTCATCGGCAAAATCTTCGTCTGAATATTCAAGAGTCATCAGTTCCATCTGAGCAGCCATGCCCTGAACTTTCCGGAATCGTGTTCGTAGTGTGGGTGTCCTTTTTTGGGTGGCCTTCCTTCTGGGTGAAGCACACTTCTTCTCTTTCCGTCGCCTGGGGTTTTCTCTCAATCCCCTCTGGCCTCGCTGTCTTCCTTCAAAATACGTAGTTTCACTTTTTTTCCTCCCTTGCCAGGGTCCTTGGGGAGGGCCTTTGATATTGGCGGCCCTGTTCAGGGGGTAGTATTACTTCCCAGGAACTTGTGTTTCATTGTTGTGTTGTTCTGTGGATGCTTGTTGGAGTCGTTGATGTCGAGTCTGTGGAGTTTTGTGTATCGTTGCTGTTCGTCGTGGGTAGTGTGTTTGTGGATTGGTGCTGTCATTTTCCGAGACAATCAGATCGACCCATGCCTCTGTCTCACGTCCTGGGCTTCATGATTCGCTCTTCGGTTTCAACTATTGGTTGGTACCTCGGGGGTGGTCTATTGGTCCGGGGGGTCGTTTGATGACTGTGCTGTGTGTATTCTGGCAATGGGGGGAGCCTCTCTTTTCACTGACATAGTGATCCAAGAGTATCAATGTCTGTGAAAAATTTCCCGCGATTTCAGTGGACCATACTGCCGTGTGGCTCTTAGACCAGCGATAACATTATTGGCTTGCGTCAATGCTCTGATCCGCCTTGGGAACCTTTCAGGATGTTTGCTCACTGACAGGAGGTGTGGGGTTATTGAGCTGGTATTCCGGACATGTAGCACACGATTAGTGCAGGACTGTGAAGGGGGCCATAACGGACTTACATCTAAGGGTGTTGACTGCTTTGCAGTTGTGTTGTGGGGAAGAGTCACAATGACTAGCCATTGTTGATGGCGATATTCAGTGCAGGGCGATTTTCATGGCATGGCATCTGGCGTTGTCATTATGAGAATGATTTTGTTGTCTTGGACTACAATAAGGTCTTGTTTTTAATATCGCAAGTTGTTTCAAGTAAGCACTCACCATCATGGCCACCCATGTGGTTAAAAAATTCTTCTTGAGCATCTGAGTTGTCCCTCGCATAAAATGCGGTCGTTCACGGTCGCTTAGGAGAGCGAGGATTATGAATACGGGAGGTATGGTCTGTATTGCCGCCGCGACGCTTTTATAATCCGACAAAGTCATGCAGTAGTTCCCTGGGGAAATACTGATGTTGTCCAACAGGCTGCCCTTTCCTGGCACACAACTTTGATAGGCTTTGACTCCAGTGCTTATCTCTCTCAAAATACGAGTTATAGATTCTGTCGGGGCTTAAACTCATATTTGTCCATAGCATTAGTGTTAGCTTTAAAAAAATGTTTCCACATTTACTTTTGGTTGAAGCGTATTATTTCGAGCAATTTACATTCCGTTCGGGTACTTTTCAGAGACATGATATTGAGCCTATCCATGTAAGAGTAATACCAGTTTTCACTATCCAGATTTCTCGTTGTGCACACTTCTTGGGCTGCGCGGGGGCACGTTGATAGCTGCAAAGCGTACTCAGTAGGCAATGTGGGTGGCTTAATCCTTCCTGGGGAGTCCAGTAAGAACAAACTTTGGCCACCTTTATCAAAACAAAAGCGAGGCAGACGGACTGGATCTTGCTGTTCTGTAAATTAAATACCTTATTGAAGTTGGTTTCTAATTTAAGCGAAGGTAATGCCGTCCGAACTGGCCTCGCTTCTCTTGAAGCCTGAAAGAAAGAAACCTCTTTTGGTAGGCCATTTTGCCATATAACATACATATTAATCGGCCTAATAGTAATATTATAATATTTTAACATGCCTAAGTGTTATGTGTAGTAGTAAGTAATGGATCCCTCAACATAATATTACTAATAGTTAATGTAATAGCCTCAATGTAAATGTTAAATGGAGAACTAATATCCCTAGGCTAGCTACCAGGTTACCAGTACACGAGTTACCAACTATATTGCTCCTCTCTCTCTCTCTCGCTCGATCTCTCTCTATCTCTCTCCTCTCTATCTCATCTCGTCCTCGTGCTCTGCTCAAAGAGTCTCTCTCTCATGCTCCGTCTCTCGCTCACTTTCTCGCTCCTCTCTCTCGGGTCTGTCTCTGGCCGGGCGTCGGTCTCCTCTCTCTCTCTCTCCTCTCTGCTCAATCTCGGGGCTTCTCATTCTCTGCGTCATCTCTCGTCTCTCGTCGATCGTGTCGTGCTCCGTCGTCTGCTCTCTCGTCTCTCGTCTCATCTTTCTCAAATCTCTCATCTCTCGTCTCTCTCTCCTCTCACCTCGAGTCAATCTTCGTCTCTACTCCTCTCTCTCTCTCTCTCTCTCAGTATCTACGGTCATCTCTCGTCATCAATCTCTCTCATGCATCGTCGTCCGTCTCTCTCTCCTCTCCTGGGGGAAAAGTCTCTCTCTCATTCTACTCTCTCTCTTACAAAAAGCAGGCTCTCTCTCTCTCGTCGTTTAGCTCCTCTCTCATCTCTCAATCTATCATCTCAGAATCTGTCTCTCTTCTGCTCATCTGCGTCGTGCTCTCTCTCTCGTCCTCTCGTCTCTCGTGAACAAGCTAACTCTACAAATCTCTCTCTCTCGTGCTCTCGTCTCTCGTCTCTTCCCACGGGGGTCAAAAAGCTCTCGTCTCTCTCTCTCTCTCTCTCTCTCCCGCCTGCTCTCTCAATCTCGTCATTCTCTCTCTCCGGCTCTCTCTCGTCTCTCTCTCTCCTCTCTCTGGTCGTCTTCTCTCTCGCTCTCTGCTCTCAAACAAGCCTCTCGTCTGCTCAATCAATCGTCCTCTCTCTCTCTCTCTCGCTACGGTCAAGCCTCTCGCTCATCACCTCCTCGACTCCCTCCTCGTCCCCTGCTCTCTCTCATCTCGTCTCAAGATCCTCTGCATCTCTCTCTCGTCTCGCATCTCGTTATCTGACATAAATTGACATAACCAAAACCTGGCAGGTCAATAACTTTGACGTGAACTCTGCACAGGCCCTCCGGATGCCTGCATTTTGGTTGGCAACTCTTATGTAGTGGAAGGCTTTCTCAAGGTTTTGCTCGGTCCTGTCTGAACCAGAAAAGCCAACTTCTGACAGTGACTTCCGTGTCATTCCTGGACCTTAGAAATGAACCATCAAAATTTGGTTTGGTATAATGATGGTTTAAGGGCAACATCTGTGGGGATGGACGTAACAGCAAGCTTTCATGATGTACGGTACAACCACATGTTTACACAAGGCATTTAAAAATAAATAATAAAACTTGTAAACATTATCTAATTAACCAACTGATGTTTGAACCAAAGGGTCAGAGGATGTTTATTTGATATGCACTCCCCTTAATCTAATGTATTTTTTATGTTCTTGTTCAGTTACTAAACACCAGAAACATACTGGCTAAAAACACCATAAGGTTATGAATCAGATGAATGAAATACTACAGAAGTGATCTGTGTCACAATACCTTATATTAATGTTTCTGCAATCCTACTTAGACTTATTGAAAACACATAACCCATACCCAAAAAAAGAATTTTAAATTTTTGTTTACAATGGTGATGTTAGCGGTAATTGAAAACACACGACTGTAACGGAAGTTGTCCACATGACGCCATTCACAGTACATCAAGCATTACGGGGGTACTTTCGTGAGTGAGAGGGTGCTGTAATTTCTTTATATCCCCTTGTGGTTACATCAACGAACTGAACAACGATTTCGATAGCTGTAATACCTTACCGGCTCCACGTAGCTGCTGGCGATATCAGTGAACACACGAGACCATGAGAGTGAGGCCAAATATACATGGGACGTTCAAAGAACAACAAACGCTCAATCCCTCTAAATGATCAGCGCCTACCATCCAAATCTCTCGTCCGGCTCGAGGCTGGATCTAAACCCACATTTTTCTCGTTTACTACATTTAGTACGGGTAACTATGCCTAAACCTGATAAATATGGCCAAGGGAGCTTTGTACTTACTCCATAGTACGGTATCTCCCCAACACCACCCTACAATGATTCAGATGCGCAAAGACGAGTTTGTGGCAGTGGGCCGAGTCTGACGCACGACCCTCTCCTTGTCCCTTGGTACCGTACCCTAGGGGGCCCTCTCGGATTCTATTGTATCATGGCGTGGCAGCCACAGAAGTATCTTCCTCTTGCCCAAAGCTCCCCTTCACACTTCCCTAATCGAGCCAGGTCGCGGCCACCAATTTGATTATGTGGACGCTGGATCATGAAATTTAGACCACAGAAAAGCGCAGACCAGATGCGCCTCACAACATGTCCACGCTGCCTGTTCTTATGTGTCCATGAACGGCCGTAGGATGGTCACGAATAGAGTTCTGACAGCTGGTAAGGACTATGGCTGCATATTCCTAGTCTATCCAATTGCTATTACCACGTAATGTTAGAATAATACTACCGAAGATACGGTCAAGTTGCGATCATGCACTTACCACGATTGCAAAATCAATTCTATTCATCGAGAAGGGGCGGAGACTTAAATTGTAGTGCAGGTCCCTGGAGTCAAGATTACAACCGATGAGGAACTGCACATGCAGAATAAAATATTACCTACTAGTCCTGCTTTACCGCAGCATATTACTATACAATGATGCTAAATTACATTTTACGGAATATAATTTGGGTAGTTTTTTTTGGGGTCTCCACTGTTTTGTACCGGGGATATATTTTAACTTATAATGTATCAACCGGGGGTGGCAAGCCTGAAATTATACCTCTGCTCAAAGCAGCGGTACAAATATAATCGTATACATGGATTTTGTGAGAAGATACTTTCTTCTATCACCTAAAAAGCGTCTATACCTTGATTTGCATTATATATGTATTTTGAATCATATACATATCGCCTACCCCTTACTATATACATGTATTGGTATTGTTCCTGTACAACCACCGCTCTCTGTAACACTGCTCGAAATGTAAACACTACTGCGACCAGCTGTTTTTGTTAAATAATATCCCGGTCCCCAGCGTACGGCTGTTTATGAATCAGCGTACGTGTTACATTTCTAGCGTTTTTGCCCATACTCCCCCCTTTCCCCAAGCAAGCTTGGGTACCTGTGGGAATGCGGGTTTGGGTGGGAAGCATGCTGTTCGGACACTTGCGAAAATTACAAATTTAATTTAAGATTTAGGAGTTATGTAGGAGAGCCAGAAATCCTTAGTGGCTAGGGAAATTTACCGCAACCTATATTTACCCTAACCTCCAGCGGGAGAGCTCTGCCGCCACCTAGACCCCCGGTAATCCTACTTAACCAAAGCAATTACCGTAGATTGTTGGCCACGCATAAGACCACCTCCCGCATAAGACGCACCCCTATTTTAATACAGAGAGGTTTTATCAGCAAGAAATAAAATACTGGTGTTTTTGGAGGGGAGAAAAACAAATCGTAAATTTATCAAAAGTTATTAAGAAGAAAAAAGGATTTGTAGGAGAAAGCAAATGATTATAAAAGATGTACCTAAATACAATATTCACAGTGCAATGAATGTGAAGGGAAAAATTATACTAGTTAAAATGTAAAGGAAAAT
Source organism: Chionoecetes opilio (assembly GCA_016584305.1). Lineage (NCBI taxonomy): Eukaryota > Metazoa > Arthropoda > Malacostraca > Decapoda > Majidae > Chionoecetes > Chionoecetes opilio. Next base: position 85,590 of record JACEEZ010011460.1, read on the forward strand.
GAATGACGGATAATCAAAATCGGTCATAATATATTGCAGGATGCCCCACAAATTTGATATTCTAAATTTTGCTACCTATGACATGTAGCTTAGATTTAATGTTGTGGGTAGCCTTTGTTGCTTTTCTGCTATGTGCTTAGACTTGTGGAAAATTGCAGTATGATTTTGGTATTATTTTGGTAGTGGGCTTTCAATAGTCCTAGAACTCTTACCTACCATCATCGTGAAAGCTTTCTTCATTCTGAGTATTTTGAGCCCCATTTCCCATGGCGAAATTTGAATATAATGGAATTACACGTAGTCCCCCCCGAAAATCTACAGTTATTTCAGCCAAAATTAAGTTAGGTTAAATCAGATTAGGTTAAAGGGTTTTAGAGGTGGGGTTTGGTTTAGTAACAGATGATATAGAGAAAAAACCAATTACCAATTATATGGCAGTGTGAAACGTAGCAATGTTGCGGGGCAGACCTGGAGGGCAGGTTGCCCCCTCCTCCACCACCATGTAAACAAACATTGATGTCCGACAAAAACGAGACCAGATTAATTCAAAAACAAAATCAAAACTATTCAGGAGGGACTAAGTTCGGCCTCGAAGCGGTGGTTGCCCAATAACAAATATTTACGAAGATATTTAGGTAACACTGTCTGTAAGGTAGCCAATCTCTACCTTGTGTTATTGTTGTAATTGTTGAAGGGCACCGTTGTCGGTATCGACAATATTGGCCCCTGGTTTACACCTATGAATCTATCACAGTCGCGAGGGTTGATTAGTCTTCTTCAGGAAGGTACAGGTGAAGGGGGTTTTTCACACTCTAAAAATCACGGGCAGCGTTCCCGTCAGCCATGCCTTTGTATTCACACTATTGTCCGGTTCTGTCATTTTTGGAAAGTTCCTGCTCACCCTCTAAGCGGGAACATGGTGCCTCAGAGGCTATGGTTGAAGAATTTGCATTAATAGCACTTTTGGTGAATGAAAAGAAAGAGGAGGAACTCTAAAGACACTGTTTTGGGTACATAAAGCCTTAAAGAAAAACGATAATTATCAGCACGGCACAGTCTCATTACGTTAAAATTCTTTCCCCAGAAAACCGTTACGTGACAGGACGGTGGTTTATTGGAGCCGGGGACGGCGGCGCACCGTTAAGTGTAACCGTCTATTTTGTTTAAAATGTAAGAAATTTCTAACGGATGTGATGAGATGGTGCCGTGTCCCCATGATGGTATGGTGTGATTCGGCCTTGATGCGGACGATTTTTGGCGCCTTTGATGGGTCTTGGTCTTGGTTGCACCTTTTGTGGAAGACTTTTGTCCCGTTTAAAATCTACCGTTGCAGCCTTTTTACTAGCACTCTTTCATACAGTTTCCTTATCCGTGGGAGGTACGGGGGTGAGGATTGAGGGGTCGAGGTGGTACAAAGGCCTATGCTGTCTCCTATCCCACCTTGCTTACCACTGTAGCAGCGCTAACACAAACTCACACACACCCCTTTGCATCGGCCCTTAGGCCACCCCCCCTGTCTGGGAACAGGATTAGTGGGTGACCTGACGCTGACCCTTGACTTGTCCTCGCTGACACAACTGCAACACCAGCCAGGTAATTCAGTCACCACAGGACACACATAGACACACACCGGCACCTCTTATCCCCACGTTGTACAATGACTCGCTGTCAAATAAACTACAAAGCCACGACGCCCCTTTTCTCCATCCTTGTGTGTATGGGACAGACTCCCCAAGATACTACACCTTCCTCTCACCGCTCAAACTAAAAAAAAACCTTTAACACGCTTTTTGATTCACTTCCTTTTATCAACAATACCAGTCCGGGCGAAAATTCCCATCACCATTTTCTGCCCCCCTTCTATCATCTCCTTCCAACTGTTGTGTCAACTTGTGTGGCCCGAGTCGAATGGGGGTTAAGCTACATCTAATATGCGGGATGTTTGTCTTTTCCATGGGTGCGGGGGGGAGTCTGATGGGTAATGACCATGGTGGGTGCGCGGAGGGCGTCGCCGAGTGAAGTATCCCTGGTGAAGCGGCAGACCAGAGATATCAGACGTTTTACAATGGAGAGCAGCAGCGGGGTGTGGATGATGTTTACATCTGACACGGCCATCTTGGCAGCAACAATCGCTATCTTGTTGCCCCAGCTCTTGTTTTCTCTTAAACTCCAACCGATTCTTAGTATTATGCATTACTGTTGATAACACAGTTACTAATTTGTGCTCAGTGAACTACTGCTGAACACAGATAACTCCAGACCCCTTTAGTAATACACCACCGGCTGTTCTGCATTCTCTGCCCGACCTCTCATGCGCTAATATGGCCGCATTAGACGCAGGGTGAACTTTGCATTCCTTTTTAAAGGAAAAAGCTGCGTCTTATGCGCCGGCAAATACGGTAAACCTAACTTCCTAGCGTGGGGCTCTGCCCCTTAGACCCCCCGATAATCTAACCTACCTTCCTAGCGATAATCACCCGATAATCTAACCAACCTTCTAACGAGGGGGGGAATCCGCCCAACCTCGACCCCCCCCCCCCGGTAACCTAATAGAAGTTTACCCTACCTCTTAGTGGGAGGGGTGGGGGGATTCTCAACACTGATCATCATTCTGTTTGTGAGGAGCGTAAAGTTCCCACGTCTCTGGACTTTAAAAAAATCCAATCAATTTTCACTAGATCTAGGGAAGTTTTACGCTATCCCTAACTCAAAAAAGTATTTTGTACCCCAGATGATAAAAATGGACGAGGAATACGCGGTCATTTTCTTAGGACACGGACTAGTTTTTTAACCTAACCGACCCTTAACCTAACCTCCTAAAGGGGGGGGGGGGCCTCCAGATGGGGAGGATGTGTCTGTATGCCCTATTAGACAACTATATAATTTCTTCGATGTGTATATAAGTTTAAAGGTTATGCGGAAGGGGATTGATACTGCACAGTATACTGAAGAAAAAAAAATACAGAAAACTTAACTATAATAACGGCAGTAGCGATCGCGCAGTTCTCGTCCATTATATCTCCTCAGCCAAATACCCCGCATTCCCCCAAGCTTGTTTTGGGGGAGAGAGGGGAGTATGGACAAGCACTAGAATAATACCGAACAATTGACGGCGGGGAAATTTTTGCCAACAGTTCCACTTAGTTGAAAAGCAGGAATAAAAGGTTTTTTATAATTGGCCACCACATTTTTCGAAGACATTATTTTCTATTTAGTTTTGATGTGTTTTTAATAAATTTAGCTCTTGTTTACAGCGGGAATTAATATATTTTCTTATACCGCCCCATCATACCCCCACAAGTTGTAATTTCTGTCAGTAACGATTAGGTTAGGCTACGGTCAGGTTAGGTATACAGAAGCACAGGTAAAAGCTTATTAGATATATAGGTACATTTTCGGTTGCGGAACAAAGAATACGTCGGAAACAATTCTTTTTTGAGGTGTAAGAGTCTAAATAACCTATATCTAGGTTAATATCCCTAGATCTGGGTTAATTTCCCTAAATCTAGATTTTCCCCCCTGGTTCTATGGATTTTTAAAAAAAACCAAATTTAACCCAACCTCCTAGCGGATTTAACCTAACCTAACCTAGCGAGGGCTCTGGCTCCCTCGACCCCCAGTAATCTAACCTAACCTCCTAACCTTATCAAATTTAACCTAACCTACTAGCGGGGGTCTCCTCCCCCCTCAACCCCTCGGTAACATGACCTTACCTCCTAGCGAGGGTGTTCTCGACACTCCGATTATCATTGTTTGTGAGGATCGTAAGGTTTACACGTCTCTGGACTTGGAAGAAATCCAATCCATTTACTCTAGATCTAGGGAATCTTTACAACCCTAACTCAAAAACTGGTTGCGACGCCTATTTTGTACCTCAGTCAATATCCTGCATTCCCTCAGGTCCCCAAGCTTGTTTTCGGGAGATGGGGGAATATGGGCAAACACTAGAATAATACTGATATGTATATCGAGTCCTAGAAAAAAGTAATACTTGACGGCGTGAAATGTAGGATTTCTCGCCGATGGGAACGAGAAATCCGGTAGACTAGAGTACCGTACCATAAACCTGGCCCAAGGGCTAAAGATTAGTTTTTGTGACCCTCTCCTTTTTCAGTTAATCAGATAGATTTTGATGTGTTTTGAAAAAATCTGACCTTTGTTTTTCTTGGTAATCACTAGTTATTATTTTACCCCCTTGACAGAAGCAAATTGTTGCTTTGAAGAGTTTGATTAAAGAGTCATCACAATAAGGTATGGTAATAGTCAAAATAAGTTACATCACTGGGAAGCCTGAGGTTTTTAAGGTTGGTTAGGTTAGTTTAATTAAGGAAAGGGGGTCCTTTGGGGTCATGTCCTCCCATGTTAGATTAGGTTTAGTTCCGTTTTATTCGTTTAAACTATATTTTTTCTGGTAGATTTATGTATTTTGGAACAATCTGAACTGTCTTTTTGAGATTGGCTACGTATCCGAACTTAACTGAATCTCCCCCATTAGTTTACTAACCTAACATGGACATTAGTTACCTAACCTAACCTAACCGATCAAGTTATTGCTGGTATTTAATCAATGAATGCAGAAACACCGGTAAAAGTTTAGTAAATGTTTATACTGAGTACTATAATATCAAGATCAAGAACTAGAACTATCGCAGAAAATTAGAAGTCCCGCCACTGTGAAAAAATTGTAAAAGATATATATTATATAAGATATTTTTAATAGGAAGGCGTATACATATGAGATATGAAAATCAAACTAACCTAACCCCACCTTTTGACTCACTAACCTAACCTAGCCTAAACCTAACCTAACCTAACCGCACCTTTTGACTCACTAACCTAACCTAACCCCACCTTTTGACTCACTAACCTAACCCCACGTTTTAACCTCCAAACTAAAGCCCAATCCTCATTAAAAAGTGTCCACGGCAAGGGAAGAATCGAGGCGATGCAGGTCACAAGAGGAAGAAGAGTGAGGCTGATGTAAACACTTGTCTCTGTCCTCCCTATGAACAAGTCATATCTCCAAAAGTAATTATTTGCAACGAAAGCTCATAGAGAGAATGTTTCCTAGAATCCAATAAGTTAAACAGAAACCAAACTCCCAATTCGAGGTATCACTGTTAGCAGTTCACCTCACTTCTCGCCAGATGTCCATAGTGTCGTCTCTCAGAAATAAGGACAAGGTCCTTTAAAGTAATCAATTAGGCATTTTTATTGTTTTGTTTATCAGCTGATGCTGTACTTTAATGAAGTTTTTAGTATCCAATGTATATCATAATATGCATACTCTAATATTAATAAACTAATTTCATCGTTGTGTGAAAACAAAAAAAATTATAAGGACATTTAACAAATACCAATTGTGAGGCCTGTTACAATGTTAAAACAGTCAGTTCTTACAGACATGCCAATGAAATGCAACTAGGGACTATATTGAGCCAACTCCTGAAAGGAAAACACATGTCATTGTCTGGAACTATTGAAATAATGGCATACATTATAAAGGCTACGGCTTAAGTGGCAACCATATGCCGCAGCCTTTCACGCTGCCAGGCGCACGATAGTCGCACGTCGGGCTGGGCCAGCTGGCTATAAACATTAGAAGTACGATGACTTGTGTTTGTGTTAACTGAACCAACACACACACACTCTCTCTCTCTCTCTCTCTCTCTCTCTCTCTCTCTCTCTCCTCTCTTCTCCTCCTCCTCCTCTCTCCTCTCTCTCTCTCTCTTCCTCTTCTCTCTCTCTCTCTCTCTCTCTCTCTCTCTCTCTCTCTCTCTCTCTCTCTCTCCTCCTCTCTCCTCTCTCTCTTCTCTCTCTCTCTCTCTCTCTCTCTCTCTCTCTCTCTCTCTCTCTCTCTCTCCTCTCTCTCTCTCTCCTCTCTCCCCTCTCTCTCTCTCTCTCTCTCTCTCTCTCTCTCTCTCTCTCTCTCTCCTCTCTCTCTCTCTCTCTCTCTCTCTCTCTCTCTCTCTCTCTCTTCTCTCTCTCTCTCTCTCTCTCTCTCTCTCTCTCTCTCTCTCTCTCTCTCTCTCTCTCTCTCTCTCTCTCTCTCTCTCTCTCTCTCTCTCTCTCTCTCTCTCTCTCTCTCTCTCTTTTCTCTCCTCTCTCTCTCTCTCTCTCTCTCTTCTTCTCTCCTCTCTCCTCTCTCTCTCTCTCTCTCTCTCTCTCTCTCTCTCTCTCTCTCTCTCCTCTTCCCTCTTCCTCTCTCTCCTCTCTCTCTCTCTCTCTCTCTCTTCTCTCTTCTCTCTTCTCTCTCTCTCTCTCCTCTCTCTCTCTCTCTCCCCTCTCTCTCTCTCTCTCAAATGATTAGATTTAGTTTTTATATTACAATAAACGATTTGTTATCTATCCCCCCTTTAATTTTCCATTTAATCTTCTTCTAGCTTTTAGTCCCTACTCCAGTTAACTTACAGATAAGAGAATTTGCTCATCTGTACTCGATGATGAAGTCTCGTCGGTCTCAGACGAAGATCCACCTCGTCAGAGCAGATGAAAGATTGTAAGTTTATTATAAATTAAAATATAAATGTAGAGAGATAGTCAGGGTTTTAAGTCTTGATCAGTACATTAAAAGATTATAATAGATTAGCAAGACATAATAAAGAAGAGAAGAGAGAGAAAATGCGAGATGAGAGATAGAGTTTTCACAATATTTTTTTGAGAAGAGGAGACTTAGGCCACCACTCTAGAAAGAGAAAGCAGTGAGGTGAACTTTTTAGCTACACCAAAGGGAATGATGATACCTCAAATTGTGTAGTGAATTTCGGTCCTGGTGTAAAATAATACCACCTTTGGTTCTAATTATTTGGTAGCTACAACCCATTAACTAGGATATACGGTGACTTGCAATTACACATCATTATAAACTAAGCACATGAGCCTGGATACCAAGCTACATAATCATCAATCACGATTTAATACAGGTAAGAAACGTCAGGAAGGTGGCTAATATATTTCCCGGATGCATGAGCTATATTTCTGAGATAAGACAGCTTCACCTACTTCCTGCTACGCAAAAAATCACGTTATATTCTAATCATTCACACTATTTTATATGTGAGCAGTAATGTGGACGATATAAGCTGAGTACAGCGTTTACGCAAATCTACTTCCAGGCGGTGTCGCCAGCTTGGCTAAGATTTTCACGGTATCACAAGTTCTTCTATGCAACGATAAACATTCCATAATGAACGCATCAAAGACTTCATTTAAAGTCTGATAAATATTTTTGGAGGTTATTTACATCAAATAGCATATGAACAAAAACTTAGGATCGTTTGAATACTTTTTTGTTTATTGTAAGGCATCCATCGCATGGTACCAGTATCGTTTGAATACTTTTTTCTTTATTGTAAGGCATCCATTGCATGGGCGGTACCATGCGATCAGCATATTGTATCGTTCCAATAATGAATGCAAATACTACGGACTGGCAAAACCCGCTTACCATCATCATTTGCATGGAAATGACTAGGAATATCAGGCTATGTCACGAATGGAAAATAAACGGTCATTTTGTCGTCACAATGGGCCCCAGACATAACTACGTCACGGTTTGTTTACATCGGTGCATTGTGGGGATAAGGCGGGGTCGCCGCGGGTGGACCTACGAAGGGAAAACTACGGCGATGGAAGAATTTAGAGTTATTTTGCGCGAAATTGATATTCCAGGTGCTATATTACTGTGCTCTGTTCTCCCTGAGAACACTATAGAGAAGATCTGAGATAATGGCTGATGTGCAGAGGCTTCTAAACCAAGAAAACAGAGTCATAACAGCCTCGTCAAAAGGTAAGCAACTGGTAGGTACGTAATGTGTCCCTATCACTTGCTTACTTCTTAATGAGACTCTGCTGTGACTGTTTCCCTGGTTTAGAAGCCTTTGCACATCAACCATCACCTCAGGTCTTCTCTATGTTGTCAGCGAGCACGGAAATACAGCACCTGGAATATCAATTTCGACCAAAACAACTCTAAAAATTTTCATCGTCGTAGTCTTCTCTTTGTAGGTTGTACATATTCATGGTTATGATAGTATTAAAATACCTCATTGATTGAGTTCCTTTTGTTGTCTTTCCTCATAATAAGTAGTGGTACATCATGGTTTAAGTGTTACTTGACGAGCCAATGAATACTATTGGTTACCGGTCATTTCGCCCACACGTCAATTCGCCCACAAGACATTTCGCCCACATGTAAGAGTCAATTCGCCCACTCTTAAGTCAATTCGCCCACACGATGGGTAATGTCACCATGGTTATGCAACTTGTTTATGGATGGAGTAATAAGATAAATCAAAGCAAAGGTTGTTGATGTTGGTATAGACTCAAGAGTATGGTATCCGGTCATTTCGCCCACATGCCATTTCGCCACACCATGGAGTCATTTCGCCCACACTATGGAGTCTAGGAGCTAGGAGGCTAGGTTATATTTGTTTAGTGTGTCGAGAACCCCCCCAACCCCCGCTAGGAGGTTAGCTAGGTTAGTTTTGTTTAGGTTAGGTTAGGGTAGGTTGGATTTGGGTAGTTTAGGTTAGATATGGTTAGGTTAGGTTAGGTTAGATTAGATTTGGTTAGGTTCGGTTATCGGTGGGTCAAGCCCCCTGCTAGGGTAGGTTAATTTTGGTTAGGTTTGGTTAGGCAATTTTCTCTAGATATAAGGAAATTACCCTAGATCTAGGGAATTTTACCCCCCCTACACAACTCTTTAATTACGTGTTTCTGACGCATAATTTGTTCCCCAACCGAAAACCCCGCATTCCCACCGGTCCCCAAACTTGTTTGGGGGAAGTGGGAGAGTATGGGCAAACACTAGAAATTTACCGTCATTTCGCCCAAGGTTACTGGTGGTTCATTCCATTTCTGCCAGAGGAAGATATAGTTACATGACTCCATGACATGGATCGTGTGGGCGAATTGACTTTAGAGTGGGCGAATTGACTCTTACATGTGGGCGAATTGACTCTTACATGTGGGCGAATTGACGTGTGGGCGAAATGACCGGTAACCAAGAGTATTCATTGGCTCGTCAAGTAACACTTAAACCATGATGTACCACTACTTATTATGAGGAAAGACAACAAAAGGAACTCAATTAATAAGGTATTTTAATACTATCATAACCATGAATATGTACAACCTACAAAGAGAAGACTACGACGATGAAAATTTTTAGAGTTGTTTTGGGCGAAATTGATATTCCAGGTGCTGTATTTCCGTGCTCGCTGACAACATAGAGAAGACCTGAGGTGATGGTTGATGTGCAAAGGCTTCTAAACCAGGAAAACAGTCACAGCAGAGTCTCATTAAGAAGTAAGCAAGTGGACACATTACGTACCCACCAGTTGCTTCCCATTTGACGAGGCTCTGTTATGACTCTGTTTTCTTGGTTTAGAAGCCTCTGCACATCAGCCATTACCTCAGGTCTTCTTTATAGTGTTGTCAGCGAGAACAGAGCACAGTAATATAGCACCTGGAATATCAATTTCGCGCAAAATAACTCTAAATTCTTCCATCGCCGTACTTTTCCCTTCGTAGGTCCACCCGCGGTGACCCCGCCTTATCCCCACAATGCACCGATGTAAACAAACCGTGACGTAGTTATGGGTAGGGTCCATAGAGCTACGATAACCACAACAGTGCCATGATGGTGCCATGAACGTACCACGATAGCGTCAAGAGCTAGCCCCACACGTGGGTGGGGGTTGCCATGGTGATGGAGAAGGAAGGGGGACTATAGAGATGAAAGTGGGAGAAACAGGGTTGTGTTGGTGATGGGGAATGGGGGGAAACGGGGGAGGGGGGTTGTAATAAAGAAGGGAGTGTTGGTGGGGAAACGGTGGGGGGGGGGGGTGGAGAAGGCGTGGTGTTGGTTGGGGTGTTACCATGTGCTGATGGGAGTAGTGGGTAGGGAGTCACGGGGGGAGTGTCATCACGTGATGGTGGGAGTAGGGGGAAGGTAGTCGAGGGGGGAGTGTCACCATGTGGTGGTGGGAGTAGGGGGAAGATAGTCGGGGGGGGGGGAGTGTTATCACGTGGTAGTGGGACTAGGGGGAGTGGAGTCGGGGGTGGGTGGAGGTGAATGAGAAAGGGGGGGAAGGCAGGGATGAAGGAGCGCGTAACTATTTCTTATCGTCACGATAAACATACGACGATCATGATAGTGTCACGAAGCTGCTACATAGATAACGATAGCGTCACAATAGACTTACGATACCGCTGCGTTGGGTACGAAAATTGGGGAGCTTCCTGATTTTTTAATGCATGCACTAACTTTTCGCGGCCTCGGCCGAGCGCGTCACGAGCGTCACGAGCCTCGGAGAGAGAAAACAGGGACTCTCAGCTGGCTACGTGCCAGCTTCCTGTCTCCCCACACAACATTATCACTTGTGAGTGTTATGCATGTTTTATGTTTAATTAATGTGCAGTTATGTTATTTTGTGTGCTATTTTCTCTTTCAGAATGCTTTTTCTACAGAATAGGTAGTACAGTGTGGGTAATATAGACGCTGTGTGTCTGTTATAGTTTATTTTAGCTTGAAAAACATGTCTTTAAAAAAAAAAAAAAAAAATTGATGGGTCCTGGAACCAAACATATATTTTACCATTAGTTATGTGTTTCGTTATACGAGATTTCGCTTTACGAGTATGCCAGGTGGAACCTAACTGCTCGTATCTTCTGGACCTCCTTGTATATGGCAGCTGGCGACATTAGTGCACCGTGGCGACTATAGTGTTATCTACAGTAGACTATATGGTCCAAGAAGTGCACAAGTGGTAAAAAAAAGTTAAGAGAAGTTCGGTAGGGAGAATAAAAAAGTAACTCATTCGGTCGGGTACTCTTGTGTTTCTATGCTCAAGTTAGCATACTGATGTGAAAGTGAATGAATTATGTTGTGATGCCTAACATCATTAGTTGCCATGATTAAAAAGGTGATTTTCAGCTTATGGGGACTGCAAAGGAAAGCACAGTAAAAAAGTGGATGAATAAAAAAAAATTATACAATTGTACAGATTTACATTTATTTTGCAACTTAGTAGTAATTTGTCATGTGACTGTACCACGACCATGACAATTATGGGGTGTTTGCCAGTTTTTAGTGCATACAAGCATTCTCTAACTTATGTATGTACATAATTGGTTCCTAGGGTTCGTTTATAACTGGAAATGTAAGTCCATCATTACTCTTGTCAATACAAAATATTGTAAACACCATTGTAAAAATAAGTTTATACAGTACAGTTATCCCATAATGATACTAATTAGCCTAAAAAGCTAGAGTTCAAAGCCTCTTGCCATCACCATTATCACTTGCTCTATTCTTTTTCTTCTCAAGAACTTACAAAATAGTGCAGTGTTCAGAATTTGGGTTCTTAGATAAGGTTGTACCTTTTTCTGAAAGTTTGTAACATGAACGTGCATGAGTAGGGGAGTGGCTGCACTTGAACTCCTATCAGGAGGCACTGAGAGGGCGATGCAGCACCTTGATGCTCCCCTCACGAGCCTGAGCGTGGACTTATTGGAAGACACTGGAAAAGTCCTCTTTGTGTCCAGTACAGGTATCTTTTGTTTAATCATACACGTCAAGGTGGCACCAAAAAAAACTGTATTGTTATATAATAGTCTACTAGACTAAAGGTGGTCTGATTTCCTGACAGCAAAATATGAAAATAGTTATTTCAAAGATGGGAACATTCATGAGTGAACATTTAAATACTCAAACAACTGGTTGGGATAAATCAAATTCAATGCTGTACTTAATTCTACTCCTCCACTTCCACATTGATTGCATATTTTCAGTTAATCAAAGTTGCTGATTCGGGCCACGTCCAAATGCAGTATGGTGTTAAATGTTTACCTCCGTGATTAACATTTTGTGGCCAACAGGGGTGGATCCATGAATCTTTGATGGGTGGGGAGTTTGGAAAGACATTTGACTAGACACAATTTGGTGCACTCTAAGGTCATTATCACTTAAGTATATTATGAAGGAGCAAAAGAATTGTCATTTTTTAGTACTATTAGAATACAGAGAAACAAGACGTGAAACCCCACGACAACCATTGGGAATAGTTTCTGTGGCAAAAATTTGAGCAAATGTTGATTATTTTAGATAATAAAAAATACAAATCAAATGTGCAAATCCAGTAATCTTGAAACCACTATATTCGGGGTTCCACTGTAAGTAGTTTATTTTTTTTGTTTTGTGCCTATGTAACTTTTGAAATTTTCAATGGTTTCGTGAATAATTCTTAGATTAGATAGACAAAAAATAAACAGGCATGTGGGACCGACTATCTTCAGTAAAGATGCCGCCGCTCCATCACTAACCACAGTTTGTACCTGTTCACCACTGGCCATGTCACAGATAAAAATTATTATTATTATTATTATTATTATTATTAATAATAATATATATAATATCATGTATTATTTTCTAACAAGGATAGACATACATATGTACAACAGAAGGATAATGTCTGTTGTTATTTAAAGGTTTAGGTTAAATCCTATTTTTTTTTTATTTCCACCAGATGCAGCCACAATGAATACATGTTGAGCTATCTTCTGTCTCAAGCAACTCTAAGAAAGAAGCAGAAAACTGATATCTTCATAAAAAAGCAAAGTGAAGATGAAGACTTCCATGTTGTGCCGGATGAGGAAAACATGCAGGATCTATTTGATGAAGACTTATGATACTTGTAAGTACCTATGTTCATGCCCTCCCTATCTAACCTAACCTTGGAAGTATGTATGTATGTAACCCGTACTTATTATACTGGTGTAGCAATACACAAAAATTGCAGGTAATTTTAATGTATCTTTCTATAATTTTGTGTTTGATGGATTTATTTCCTTGCAGTGAAGGTTTGATTTAGACAATTAAATATCATGTCTCCATGGTTATTTAACATTACATGGAGGGAGTGGTGAAGGAGGTAGAAGTAAGGGGCTAGACTGGTTTATAGAGATCAATCAGTTATAGTGCCTGTAGGCAGGGCTCGGATGGTAGGCTCTGGAGGTTCACTTGAGGGCTGTGATGGTCCTCGCCCGTGGTGGCGCAGGCAGGATTTTTATAGTGACGCCCGTGTTTAGAGGCTCATGCCGCTCCCCTGTGTCCTCCGATGCACTCGCAATCGAAGGTAGAGTTAATGGGCATGTGGGTGTTCTTAGGCCACTCGACGGGGCAGAAAGATTTTGGCTTTCGTCGGGGATCGAACTCGGGTCACCTAGAACGCCACTCTGAGACGCTAACCACTCTGCTACCGCCTCCCCAATGATACAGCACCTGTTGGAGAGAGCAGAATGAAGCTACAAAGTCTAGTTACAGAATTGGAAAAGTGTGTAACAGAAGAAAGCTGTAAGGCGGGCGTCGCACATTAACTTCATTGATCCCGACATGCCCCAAAATGCGAGACCCCAAAAAGTCGGCAGATTTCAGCAAGATGACATGTCAGTAAGTAATTGCCACGTAGCCTGTACGGAGCCACGCATAGCCCTTACGATGCTTCTAGCCATTTCCATGAAGCCCCTATGAAGTCCGCCGACACGTTGGGTACATTTTTAGAAATAACATTAATTTCCGGTGCACTAATAACCCGCACTAAATAGCACGATAGCCAAGCAACAGCTGTACGTTCTATGTACGATGCCCTCACAAAACTAGCCTTGCCTAAAAAAATATTAAAATCTTGCGGAGTATATAGGGAGCCAGCCCTACACACCATCTGCGGCAATTTCCTAGCCGACTGCCACCCAGTACACGCCGCCCTCTCTGTCACCATGAACTTCACAGACATTTTACCCGGGATCTACCAATCTGCAGGCGGTGGTGATGTTACTGGAGTTGCAAGTGAAGTACAGGGAGGTCCCATTATACGAGCATTCGGTATACGAGAACCCGATGATACGAGATGTGTAAATTAGGGTCTATTTTCAATATACGAGATCGAAAATCCAATGATACGACATTCAAACTGGGGTGAGCAAAATTATCAAGCTCAAAATGCGCGCCCTACCACTCCTGGGCTGGACAAAGGGGGATTTGGTTGACCCCTGTGGTCACCCCTAGCAAGCCGTGACCTGAAGGGTAATTAAGCATATGGCACGGCCTGACATTTAAGGGTAATTAGCAGGTGTGCGGCCCCAACCTTGGGACCACAGTCAGGTCACCCCTAGCAAGGCGTGACCTGAAGGGTAATTAAGCATGTGGCACGGCCTGACCTTTAGGGGTAATTAGCAGGTGTGCTGCCCCAACCTTGGGACCGCTACACTACCTTCTCTTGTATCACGCTGCGTCCCCTACATTACAACGTCTTTTTTGCAACATGTTATTTTGTGCTATTTTCTCTTTCAGAATGCTTTTTCTACAGAATAGGTAGTACAGTGTGGGTAATATAGACGCTGTGTGTTTGTTGTGTTTGCTATAGTTTATTTTAGCTTGTTTTGAAAAACATGTCTTTTTTTTTTTTCTCTTTTTTTAATTGATGGGGTCTTGGAACCAAACCTATATTTTACCATTAGTTATGTGTTTCGTTATACGAGATTTCGCTTTACGAGTATGCCAGGTGGAACCTAACTGCTCGTATCTTCGGGACCTCCCTGTACATTGATTGATCTTGAGATGTTTCCTCTGCGGCTTTGGCAAGAGTGGAGGAAAAAGGGCTAACCGAGGTTCCTGCTCTTCGTCCAATGTCATGTATTTTTTGCGTTTGCATGGACCTGCGATAATACGCCAACCTCTTCAACATCCTGTGTCTCCTGCGATGGCTGGGACGCCTCCATTTCCTGCCTTCCAAGGAAGTCCTTGCCCAGAGGGCATGTTCGGAGTGTCGACGTCTTTAACTTCTGATTCAAACAAATCTTGGCTGGCTTGCTGTACAATCACTGTCTTTCGCACATTATGAAGGTTTTTGGGGGTGGCCATGGTGTAATACGTTGGAATACAGGCAAGTGATGAAGCACGTGGCACCTTGGGCGTATGATGGCCTTTGGCATGGTACGATAGCCAAAGGCACGGTATGCCAAAGGCATATCATGCACACCGCGTGGGTAGTACGTGCCTGGTCCAGGAGTGTTCGAGTGGATGTCGAATCCTTTGTGTCCATCTCAAGTCAGTGTCTTGTCAAACGGTCAAAAATATGAGGGAACACTTCCCAGTTTTTTATATGTCGTACGGGTTTCATGGGATTTCGTAAGGGCTACACGAGTGTCTCGCAATGGTTTTTGTGGAAGATACCAGTACGAAACATCACGATCCCCGTACAAAATAGCTGGAAGCCGATATGAAGCAAGTACGGACATGCTGACAAAGCCATGATAATGTCCAGAGAAGTGGGTCAGCCATGACTTTTGAGCGCGAGGGTTCAAAACTCCGCTAGCTTGCCGACACCTCACGAGACTGCGATGAACATGCCGACATGCAACGAAATGGCGTATGAGTGTCGTACTGACCCGATATCGGGGCATGTTATTGTAATGTGATGGAGTACAAAAGCAGGTAAATGAAGTGCTGATATGGTGTTAGTCGTCCCTAAGGGGAAGGGCATATTAGGTGAGAGAAGCCTCACTACATTTCCAACATGTTCAATTTTGAATAGTGATGAAGAGGCAGCCATAATCCAAACAACACCCAAGTTCCCTGGAGAGTTCCCTTGGCACCGGGGGCCAAACTCTATGAGTATATCACTCCCAAGACTTCCTCTCCACCACCTCCTCCTGGTGATGCACTTTGCTCTTAGGCCCCTTTCAGACGGGGGGCCACTTAGCAGTACTACCGCTTGCAAATACTGGAGGGTTAAATGGAGGCATTCACACGCAGCCACAACCACAAAAAAGTAGCACTGCTCGTCACGATACTGGCATTCAATTGTAGCTTTTACACGTAGCTGCAGCTGTGCCATTTTCTTAGCAGCGTGTACGTGGCATGACTGTGGCGCTGCTAACGCCCCACTCGCCCGACACTCCCTACCCCAACATCGCCAGACTCAATTCAGACCAATTTCAGCACCACCACCAACATTCATGATTAGCGGTGCTGAAGCGCTACTCACGAGCCACAGAGCAACACTGCTAAATGCTGCCCCGTCTGAAAGGGCTTAGTGCTCCAACCTTATATTATTTTCTTCCGGTGCAGCACCAACTCTCCACCCTGCCCTATGTCACTTTCTTCGATCACAAGGAGATAAAATTTGTTACCGGAGACCAACCCTCACGTCTCCATGACTGTCAAGCTGCTGGGGGGTTATCCTTTCAAGCATCTCTGCCATGTTACTTTTTTTTTTATACTTCTGTACCTCTAGCGCCTGTAAGCAGTGACCTCCAGGGCTTGGATTGAAGAGGCAAATAGATGCCTTTGGTGATAAGTGTCCGCAAAATCATGGGGTTTTGCTGGGATGATTACGTG
The DNA here is from genome assembly GCA_016584305.1 of Chionoecetes opilio. NCBI lineage: Eukaryota > Metazoa > Arthropoda > Malacostraca > Decapoda > Majidae > Chionoecetes > Chionoecetes opilio. The sequence continues at coordinate 101,992 of JACEEZ010011460.1, forward strand.
TCAAATCAGCAATTGGACCGTCAGACTGAATCAAGGCCTATCACCTGCATAGTCTGTCAGCGCCAACTTCGGCTATATGGGCATGTGCGCTACCCTGAAACAGATCCTTCCCACCGGGTTGTATCTGTAAGAGACAATCCAGCGTGGAGGAGGCCAAGGGTGTGCCCACAAGGCTCGTGGTTGGGGCAAGTTGATGTTTTTTGTAGAGAGTTGCTTGGTATGAGAAGGGAGCCTGTATGGGGACTCAAGCGTGGTGACCCCCGGGAGTGTCATCGTGGGCGAGGCGACGCGCCCCCCGATGTATGCCCCCAGTGATTGATTGATTGACTTCTCTTCCATTCCATTGAGGGGCAAAGCTATCAGGAAGGGTTCCATAGCTTTTATCTTTCAATGATAGGCTGCCCTACTCTAGTGAATGCATGGAAGTGTCGACTTCCGAAGCATGGCCAGCTTGCTCGGAGGCATGGCCAGCTGTCGAGCCTTTCTTGTACTTTCGTACTTAGTGACTTAGATTCCCCTGAGTGAAAGTGGCGAGGTCCCTCCTGCTTGCATTTTCCTCATCAGAGTGGCCAAGTTCTTTCTTCAATGCTGCTTTCCATTCCTCTCACATGGCTGCTGAGGTGGTGGATATTGCGTCATTGACTGCACCGCCGATAACTTTGCACCATGTGGCACACGTTGCTCAGTTGCAATTTCTTGAAACTTGCAGTGTAGCTCGAAATGTTACAGCCAGTTGTTGATAATGTTGTCTGGGTTGAAGGGGCTTTGTGTTTGGCCAGTCTGAGGACCACTGCTGCCAGGGTTACATGGTTCCCTCCGAGGGCCAAGGAAATTGAAACCTTAGGCTGGTGGCTTTCATTTCCAATATTTACGACGTTTTAAAGTTGGCAATAGTGCAGACAACAACAACACCCCAACATGGGTGACCAGAGGGAAGAAAGCAAACAACCAGGAGTTGGTAGTTGTGCGCTGGGGGTCCTTATGGAGTCTGGGATGATAAGTGGCCTTATGGGGATGGTAAGCCCTCACTGATGTGGCCCCTCCAGCTCGGTGACTTGGAAACGGGAAGCTGCAAGGAGAAGCTGCAGCTGCTGTGTGAGTGGCCTGCCAAATTTCAATACTATTCACTACTTATTAACTAGTTTCACCCATAACATCTATTGCCACTTATTTGTTTTTCAACACTTCTAGCTAACAATGATTTTTACATGTAAAGTAAAACACTTGTAACCAGTATGATTAAACAAAATTTACAGACATGTTTCAAGCACTGTTAGGGTGTGTAGGTGTCATCATATGAACTATTCAGGACAACAGATACACTGACATGTGCAACAATTCAAAGTGATGGGCGTATCTTGCGTGTGTCTATTGATGCACCCCAATGCTGGTGGATTAAGGAAAGGACATCATAATTGAAAAGAAAAAAAAATTACTCCAACACAAGGCACTATCTAATTTCTTCCCAAGAAACTACTGTCGGTGAGTTGTTGACTCCACCGTAAAGAATTAGCTAACAAAGCCAGCTTAGGAATACACAGTTACTTCCAGCAACTTGTCAATTTCCTATGCCTGCAACACTGAATTCCTGTTATTGGTATGGAGATCAACCCATCAAGCCACACTATTGCCTGCCCAATAATATGTTAATGGTGGAAAGTTAGATTGGAGTCTCTCTCTCTCAAAAAAAAAATCTGGTTCCAACATACCATGTCACTCACCAGTCATATTTACAGGACTTTCACTCATAATGACAACTCCATCATCCTCCGCAGGGTTGTCACCTTCTCCCGTGGTTTGCCAAGCCGGGCTCCAGCCGCCATCTCATACTGGTCTAGCTGCAACCACTGCTTGAAGGACACTACCTCTACACCTGCAAAAATGTTGTTTTGAGTGTTATTTGAAAGAGAGAGAGAGAGAGGGAGGGCACTCATGAGTGCATACCTCTGCCAAGGATGAACGAGCCAATTAAAATATGATATATAAGATATGTTTTTCTTGTTACCCTAACTTCATGATCGCTAAAACAGTCATTGACTAACAGTAAAATGATTACTTGCATTGTTAATAACCCATACACCTCCAAAAGCCAATCATCACTAGGTTGGCCCAAAATGTTGGGCCTCTGGTGAAGTTTTCATGCAGATCTGTCATAATTTTTTGCATAATCCTGTTCACACACCACACATAGGCAGAACTAATCACATTATAAAAGGTAATAAAATGGCATAATAGTTTAGTTTAGTATATAAGAAAAAAATCTTAAGTCAAACTGAATAAATATGTATATAGTAGTCCCTTGTAGGATGTGGTCAATGTAGCATTGAAGAGGTGGTTTGAAGGTGCTGAGAGTAAGGCAATTAGAGAGAACTGAAACTCAAAATGCCAGTGGTCGCTGGCAGTTTTAACAAAGACATTCTACAACAAGATACCTCACTCCGGGGTGCCCAGTGGTGCGTGTCAAATCGACCTCCGCCGTGCGGCAGGAGTTAACCCGTCCGCTGGCCCATTCACTTGCTGCATATGACTATCAATGAAAATCATATAGACTATGGTTTATCAGTGTATATGATATACTGTTATCTTCGTAAATGTTTGTTCTATAATATTATAAAATAAAAAACGGTAAAAGACGCTAAAGAAATGCCATTACGAGACTGAAGAAATATGCATGAACTCACTTCAACTCTTCACCATTTAAAACTTTGCGAGTCAACATTTACCATGAAACATATCAATAGAAGCGCAATTTTATTAGCTTTCCATTGAGATATTTCGTTTCCTGATAAATGAATTAGAACCATGCATACATTACCGTTAACTGGATAAATAAAATCATCAATCGGGTAATTTTCCCGATTGATGATGTTATTTATTTAGTTAATGCTAATTTATGCATGGTGCTAATTTATTTATCAGAAAACTAAATATATGTGAATAAATAATAACATCATCAATTGGGAAAATTACCCGATTGATGATGTTATTTATTTAGTTAACGGTAATGTATGCATGGCTGTACAGTAAAAGCCTTATAACTCGGCACGATAGGGGCTCTGGCCCTTGCCGAGTTATTCAATGTGCCGAGTTATGCAATGTCCTCCTCTGATATGGGGAAAAAAAAAGAAGGTAAATACAGTACTATAAAAGCATAAAAACTACACTTACTATAGTCTATTCACTTAAGCTGGATTCCTGGGAGCGGCTCGATGCCTAGGCGAGTATGTAACGACGTCGCTGATTGGCTGATAGCCTCGGGCAGGGTGGCGATGGTGGTGGTACTTGCCTCGCCGCAACCCAAAACCCTTGCGTTGCCTCAGAAAAATATTCATATTTCTTGGCTTTACTCATCTCTTACACAAGATAGGCCTATTTTGTTTGCATCAGTAAATCAGGCAGTGATTGTTCAACAACAACACGCCATTCATAACTCAATAGGGTAAAAAATAAAGTCATGACTGACTATCACAAGAGTAGGCGGACTTTTAGGTTTTCAGTTCATTGAAATGTTGTACTCCTACCCGATATAACCAAGCTACCAGATAATAGTTATGAAAGCTGAGTTTACCATCGTGTTCATAATACATTGCTGCATATCATGAGCATAAAAAAAATACTGAGACGACACTAATATTAAGATAATTAAAGGAAAGTAAAAGAGTGTATAAACATTATTTCTTGCTTATTTTGCTTCAACTCGCTCTAACTCCATAAGTTTTGGTCACATTCAATTTTCAAGAACTGTTTCAAAATCCTTATACTTTTCCGCTTCCTGTGGTATGTAGCACGTACCAATAAGGAAAAGAGTAGGTGGTCAAAATGGCTAAGAAAGTTAAAACTACTACTGCAAACTGGCACAGTGACGGGTGAGCATTGCTCCCTATATAGGAGAGACTGTTTTCGGGAGAGCTATCAGAGGCTCCACCCGTCACGGCACCAGTTTGAAACAGTTTAACTTTCTTAGCCATTTTGACCACCTACTCTTTTCCTTATTGGTACGTGCTACATACCACAGGAAGCGGAAAAGTATAAGGATTTTGAAACAGTTCTTGAAAATTGAATGTGACCAAAACATATGGAGTTAGAGCGAGTTGAAGCAAAATAAGCAAGAAATAATGTTTATACACTCTTTTACTTTCCTTTAATTATCTTAATATTAGTGAAGTCTTACTGTAATTTTTTTATGCTCATGATATGCAGCAATGTATTATGAACACGATGGTAGGCTCAGCTTTCATAACTATTATCTGGTAGCTTTGGTTATATGGGGTGGGAGTACAACATTTCAAGCACTGAAAAACCTAAAATCCCGCCTACTCTTGTGATAGTCAGTCATGACTTTATTTTTTAACCCTATTGAGTTATGAAGGGCGTGTTGTTGTTGAACAATCACTCCCTGATTTACTGATGCAAACAAAAATAGGCCTATTTTGTGTAAGAGAGGGAGTAAAGCCAAGAAATATGAATATTTTTCTGAGGCAACGCAGGGTTTTGGGTTGCGGCGAGGCAAGTACCACCACCATCGCCACCCAGCCCGAGTCTATCAGCCAATCAGCGACGTCCTTACAAACTCGGCTAGGCAGGGGAGCAGCTCCCAGCCCAGAATCCAGGCTTAAGTGAATAGACTATAGGGGAACGGGTAGAATGTGCTGGATTGATATCAAACTCAGCACAAATAGCACGCATGGACGCACCTGCATCCATCCTTGCCAGCACTTTCACCTTTTCCTGCAGGCCCCAGGGCCTCAGGCTCTTCAATTTCTTTCCCCTTCCTGCTGGAGGACCCCCTTGCGGGGATGGAGCTGACATCTTGATTACAGTACGTATGATGTAATCCCAAAACACGTAAAATAGGTGGCAAATTAAAGCAAAGGTCAGGAAAACCAGTGCGTAGGCTGCGCCATGTTTTTGTCTTCCAAGCACCGTTTTGGATTACGAATTCCAATCCAATAACACTTGCTGAAATGTGTGTTATACTACTTTGTGATATTGTTTGCAAAAGTTTTGCATTGATTATTATTTTGGCCCCTACCAAGCTTGTTGTGTTTTGAAGCAGAAACCCAAACCTTTTTCAATTTCGACAAAAAACGGAATTCGTATCCAAGACGGTGCTTTGGGCGACATAAACACGGCTCAGCTGACAGCCTACATGCTCGTTCCCGACCTTTGCTTTACTTTGGGCCCCCCTATTTTTTCGTGTTTTGGGATACATCATAACAGTACTGTATTTCAAGATGTACCCTCCATCATGCAAGGGTGTCTCCAGGGAGGAAGGGGAAAAGAAATTTAAGTCTGAGCCTGCAGGAAAAGATCAAAAGGACAAAAATACGACTTTATGCGACTGACGATATGCCGGGGGTAAGCGAAGAGATGCAGTTATAACATCAATATGCCGAGATACATTATTTTTTTCTGACTTTCTGTTTACATGTTCACCCCAAGAGGTTGTGAGGGCATGAAAATGCCGAGTGAAAACCATGAGATGCAGTTTAGGGCCTCGGTAGCAGAGTGGTTAGCGTCACCGAGTGGCGTTCTCGAAGACCTGAGTTCGATCCCGAGTGAGACCCATAAATCCACTTGAAATCTTTCTGCACCGTCGAGTGGCCTAAGAACACCCACATGCCCTGTCCATTAACTCCACCTTCGACTGTGAGTGCATGGGAGGACACAGGGGGCGGCATGAGCCTCTAATCACAGGCGTCAGTCCAGGGCCGGATTAAGGGGGGGGGGGGGCTACCGGGGCTCTTGCCCCAGGGCCCCCACCATATGTATATTAGCTTTAAGCAGTAATATTAAAAACATTGGCAAGTTACAAAACCAAAACATATTTGTCTGTCTCTGTTTCATCCTTTATCTCTGAATACCAGTCTATGCATTAACAGTTCTTTGCCAAACATAGGCCTCAAAATCCCCACAAAAGTGCTTAATTTTCGTGCGAATATAGGGCCCCCACAAAAGTTGAGCCGCAGGGCCCCCACAGCTCTTGATCCGGCCCTGGGCGTCACTATAACAAACCTGCCTGCGCCACCACGGGCGAGGGCCAACCATCACAGCCCTCGAGTGAGCCTCCAGGGCCTACCATCCCACCCCTGTAGCTCACTGCCTACACGCGCTATAGGCATAGGTGTGTGTGTGTGTGTAACTTTGCCTTTGCCATGCCGAGTTATATCAAATTCCGAGTTATACAGTGCCGAGTTATAAGGCTTTTACTGTAATTCATTTATCAGAAAACGAAATATATCAATGGAAAGCTAATAAAATTGCGCTTCTAATTGATATGTTTGTAATTGGTAAATGTTGACTCGCAAAGTTTTAAATGGCGAAGAGCTGAAGTGAATATTCTTTGGTCATATGCAGCAAGTGAATGGGCCAGCAGGCTGGTACAACACCTGCTGCACGGTGGCGCCACCGTCGGCGGATAACAGAAGTTGCATTGGAGGGACCGCGAGTGAGGTATCTTGTTGTAGAGTGTCTGGTTTTAACTCACAAGTTGATAATAAGTTGGTCTACTGGAAAACAAAATATGGGCTTATTCCACTGCACTTAAAACACAAAAGTATAATACTAAGAACAATTTTCTTCTATATGTATATTGTATAGAAGCCTGATTCTGTAAAACTTGTATATAACCAAATAACCAAGTAGGTTATAGTTGAGGAGGCGATGAAAATGTTACTCTATGATATTATATAGTCAATAACGAATGTTTAGAAGTTAACTATACCTAGGCAGTCATATTTTCCTGTTATTATTGTGTATCAATTAGATAGAAAGCCTGGAAGTGCAATGAGTCGACACGTGAAGTCGCAATGTTTTGATTAAATTTTCCCGCCACAATGCGCGGCATGTCGCCTCCACAATTATAACCTACTTTGTCGCAGCAACAGAACTATTTCGGCATTCTATATTCTTCTTTTTTCCAAGGCATTGCTTATTGTATTTTGACAAGCGTTCGCCAGACGCAGCAGTAGTCTTAGAAAACATCGCATCGCCCCCAATAAAACATGCTACAATATACATGTAAAAAATATATTAAGCTTTGATACTCGAGGCGAGTAATTTGCATTAAATTGCTATTATAGAACGTTCCATTGTAATGCATGTCATCCATACAATTAGTAGAACAACAGAACTATATTTTTTGGTATTCAGATGCGGTGCATCAATATTTATTGCGAAATTGATTTATGACAATACGAGTCGCGGAGCCAAATCACAGTAGACCAGGGGTTCCCAAAGTGGTCGATATCGACCCCCGGGACCATCCAAAGGGTCGATGAATCGCCAGGGGGTGGAAAGGGGGTCAATAAATAGCTAGGGGGTCGATGAATGGCTAGGTGAGGAAAGTTTCAGTACGCAGCAGCAACCAATAACCGTTATGCGAGTGGTACCAAAGCCGCCTCTGAGTCACCCTGACATAGACGGCTTTGACTTGGCTCGGTGCTAGTCTGTGACATCACGTCGGATCTGTACCCCGCCCCTCGCACCCTCCACACAGATAGATAGATTAGATAGATTTATTGACCACAGCATACATATTACTGTATAAAATACATAACGTTTAACGTAATTTCAAGTTTGCAATAGTATAAATATATGGAATAATTCGCCTAAACTGTAGTCCACAAAAACTTTACATACAAGTATAGTTATATTACTGAGAGGTAGCTCATACACCCCTCTCTCTCCCCTCCTCTGTCCCAAGATCGTACCATACGTGAAATATTCCTGTCCGCTTCCCGTACTGAGCGAGCGAGCGTATTCCTCCCTCTCGTTGATGAGTGGACAGCTAGTAGTCCAGTACATTCTCAGCATGCATTACACAAGGAGTGGCGTCAATGAACTGATTGTTGTGACTAGAAATTTAATATAGCCTGTAACAGACATAATGGCTGCTGCTGATGCTAAGAGGAAGTGCCGACAATATTCACAAGAATATTTGAAATATGGATTCATTAGTTCGTTTACCAATGATATCATGCCAATGTGCCTATTGTGTGAAAACTTTCAGTAATGATGCCATGAAACCTTCATAGATGAAAGACCACCTTGAAAGGGTTCACTGTGATAAGAAAAACAAAGACCTTGAATATTTTAAGGCACTGAAGGAAAAAATGAAAAGTCGAACAGATATAAAGACTTTTTTCCTCTTTCATTATCAGCATTGGCAAGTGCTTTCACTTGCCAGTGCTGATAATGAAGGAGGCTTGAAAGCATCATACAACATTTCCCTCATCATTGCAAAGAAAGGAAAATCGCATACTATTGGTGAGGAAATCATTATTCCAGCAATTAAAGAGGTTATTGAAACTGTCATGAAGAAAGACTCTCAACTTGTTCTTAAAAATGGCTGATGATGTGGAAAAAAACCTTGGCATCTGAGCTTCAACACACTAAGTTTTCTCTAAAACTCGATGAGTCGACTTTCGGCAGCTCAAATCTTCTCATGGCCTATGTGAGGTATTACAGCCGGTCATAAGTGCATCATTGACGAATTTTTGTTTGCCAAGTATCTTAAAGCCGATTCAAAAGGTGAGACAATTTTTTAGTGTTTGGAGGAATATTTTGAGAACCACGATATACGTCTCAGTAATATTACTGCAGTGGCTGCTGATGGTGCACCAGCAATGGTTGGCCGCTACAGAGGATTTGCTACTTTACTCAAGGGAAAAGTGTCTGATATACGTACTGTTTATTGTGTATTACACAGACAACATCTTGTAGCCAAGAAACTCAGTGGTGAACTGCATGATGCCTTGAAAGTGTGCATCAGATCAATTAACAAAATCAAAGCACAGCCACTCAAATCATGATTGTTTGCAATGCTGTTTGAAAAGAATGATGAAATTTTTTAGCTAATTACTCTTGCACACTGAGGTAAGGTGGCCGTCTAGGGGTCACAGCTTGCAAAGACTTGTAGACTTATACAACTCAACTGTACAGTTTCTAGCAGATGTAGACCCATCTCTATGTGAAGAGTTAAAAAAGTGTAAGAATCCTCTGTTCTATTTGGCAGACCTATATTCAAAGTTTAATGAGAAACAGAAACATCTGCAGTGTAAAGATGTTTCCATTATTCAGGCCAGGACAATTCTACTGGGCTTCCAAGGCAAACTTAAGCTTGTTTAAAGCTTCATTGGCACGTAGAGATTTTCAGTATTTTTCGAACTTACAAAGTTTAGGAGAAAGTGAAAGCATTTCAGATGGTGACATAGAAACATACATAACTCACCTAGACAAATTAATTGAAGACTTTAAAGTAAGCTTTGAAGACCTGGAGAAAATGCACGTGCCTGAATGGATTCTTACACCATTTGACTTGGAAGTACAAAATGCAGACATAACTCACAATTGCAGGAAGAATTCATTGACATGACTATGGATCTCGAAGCAATTGCATTGTTCAGAAGTAAAAGCCTCCGTGACTTTTGGAGCAATTAAAATAATGTTGCTAAATACCCTCAGCTTTGTGCAGTGGTCGAGCCATTTTTACTTGCTTTCCCAAGTTCATACATGGATGAAGCAGCTTTTAGTCATGCAAATGCAATTCTAACAAAGCTGAGGGGCAGACTAAATCTGGAAGAGCGTGGCGACCTACGACTAAAACTCACTAAGCTCCAACCTAATATCAGTGCCCTTGCTGAAGCCCATCAGGTGCATCCTTCACATTAATGATTTCAACTTCAAAAAAAGGTATGTTATATTAGGACTGAAAAATATTTTTCTATTACTGCTTATTCCCTTTTAAGCATACTACTACTACCTATAAGTACTACTATAATTCCCCATATTCATTTCATCATAACATGTATTATATGTATTACGGTTTTTTTTCATAACATGTTATTTTCATTTAATGTTTGGGGGTCGATGAACAATTTGAAACTTTATTAGGGGGTCGATGAGCTGAAGAGTTTGGGAACCCCTGCAGTAGACCAACCTTTGAGTTAAAACTGCCAGCGACCACTGGCATTTATCGAGTTTCAGTTCTCTAGAATTGAGGTGGTTTGGGCACGTGAATAGGAGAGAAAGTGGTGAGGTATTGGGAAGAGCTGTTAGAGTGAAAGTTCCAGGTCACCGCCCACCGGGCAGGCCAAGGAAGACATGGAGGCAGTGTGTTGAAGAGGATCTGGCAGCATTGGGCATTGAAGAAGTTGAGGCAACGGATAGAGATAGTTGGAAGCGTATCATCAGCCTTCTAACCTCATAAAATATTATGGGAAAAACTGACGTTAACAGAAAGAAGAAGAAGAAGGTCAATGTAGCAGGTCAGTGTGCCCCATTTCCAAAATGTGTGCCTCTTGTACCATTGTAATGTTAAGGGCAGTGTCTGGGTTTCCACACTTGGTCTTATGGTTTTGATTTTTTAACGAGTTATGTTTATGCATATTTTTTACTTTGCTGTGAAATATCACCAAATGAAACTTTTAACACTTGCTAACACCATGAGCAAAAAAATATATTAATAAAAATAAACATCTTTGTCAATTCCAAAAATTGCACCTAGATACTACGCTAGAGGGGTATTTTAACTTTGCTATGCTATCTTTAAATATTTTGTAATGAAATTTTACCACAGGAAACATTAATTTAAACACTTGCCAGCACCATGAGCAAATAAAAAAAAATTTAATTCATTTCAAAATAATTGTTCAAAAAATCAAACATTGATGCTCCCCTTAATGCAGCAGCGAAAAATATACATAAAAGGGGGTTGGCCAATTAAGTTTGAGAGTTCACATGACACTCCTCTCTAAGAGTTTAAATCTGAATTGAATATTTTTAGATTGGCTTTATGGTTTGTTCAAATTGACTTTTATCTATAATTTTTTTAGAGGAATAATGAATATGGAAAATGTGAGAAAATTCTTAAAAGTGGATATACTGTCGGCGCAAAAAAACTTAGGACGCTAAAAAACCTAGGACGGGAATAACGTCCTTAGCTTTTTTGCCAATTTCGGTGGGATAGATTGATTTTTTTTACTTTTTTTGTATATCTAGCAGTGCGTTAGGGTGTTTGCTGTAGATTCCTCACTTAAAAAGAATGGTTGATGTCAATAATCATTTTGAGCAGTTGATCAGTCTTCTTTGAAGCTTTCTTGGTCGCCCTGACCCTTTCTTCCACACCAAAACAGTCTCTAAATCACCATCTTGCGCCCGCCTGCACCACACCGAGACGGTATGTTTGGAAGCACACATCTCCCTCGCTATCTGGCCAATTGTTTTCCCACTTCGATACAAGATTACTATATGTGTCTTCTTCACAATCGATAGAGATTTGCCCGGCATAATGCTGTAGTAGATAGACCTGAAGGAGGCGATAGAAGATGGAGGGACGAATGGGGGTGTAGGAAGGTTGGAGAACCAAACACGTAACAACCTCTTCCTATGATGACTTGGAAGATTCAGAGCGGGCAGTAGTGAGGAATCTACAGCAAACACCTTAATACACTGCCAGATATACAAAAAACGTTAAAAAAATCAATCGATCCCACAGAAATTGTCAAAACAGCTAAGGACGTTATTCCCGCCCTAAGTTTTTTGGCGTCCTAAGTTTTTTTGCGCCGACTGTATAAAAAAAATTAAAAAGAAGGTTTGATAACATCTTTTTTTAGATTGGCTTTACGGTTTGCTCAAATTGACTTTTTCATCTAATTTCTTTATAGGAATAATTAATATGGAAAATGTAATAAAATTATAAACAGTGAATATCGAAAAAAAGGGTTTTATAACTTTTTTTTAGATTGGCTTTACGGTTTGTTCAAATTGACTTTTTTATCTATAATTTCTTTAGAGGAATAATGAATATGGAAAATGTGAGAAAATTCTAAAACAATAGTGAATATCGAGAAAAAAAATGAAAAAGAGGGTTTTTAAACTTTTTTTTTTTTAGATTGGCTACTCCACTCCTGAAAGTGAAGTACTACCTATATTTGGACTTCAAGGTGAAGGAATAAAGTGAAGAATAGTGTGGGTGGTTAAATGCAGGACCGTGAAGTTGACCAATCACCTGGCAAGAACATGAGTGAATAAGACGAGGAAAATTGTGGCAGATATGATGGGCATGTGAAGAGGGGCCCGTGAACAAAGGAAGGAATATTATAATACACAAGAAAATGTGTGGGTAGGAGAGTAGAAAGATTGAATCATAGAAAGACGAAGTGTACGAGTAAAGCAAAAGAGAAAATCCACCATAAACTACTTTGTGGAAATACTATGAAACAAGTGTCAGAAAAGAAACATGGGGTTAATTCCACAAACCTTTTTCAGCTAAAACTCTCCCAATAGCTGATTTTCCTTCTTTGTGCTGGTCCATATCTATTGCTGCTGCCTTTATATCTGCCACCACAGCTTTTCCTGTGTTGAAGCCACTGGTCATGGTAGACAAGATGACTCCCACTGGTCCCGTGGCAATCCAACCGCTGACATACAACCCTGATAAACACATGATGTACTGTAAACTACAAGGAAATGAATGTGATTGCAAGTAATTCTCGACTACAGAATGTTTAGAATTTTAAGCATTTGTACTTCGAATGTTTTCAAGGTTGAAAGTTGTAGGAAGTCGGCTATCAGTTGCAAAAAAATAAATAAAATCACGTAAAACACTGTATATGTTGCAGACTTTGAGGGTTTTCTGATAAGCACTAGAAAGCAGGTTATTGCGCTCCTTCAATCTTACTCTGGTACCTCAGCTACATCCACTTATCAAGTGGTACTTAACCTGGGGTGACCCTTAACCCTAGATAGGAAAGCAGTATCCATTTGCATACCAGCCTTAGGCTATTTGCATTTCGTGCTTAATATTGTCCAAATATACATTGGGATCAGTACAACTTTTACTGTTTTACCCATCAGTACACAACCTACTTTTGTGGAGAGAATAGTTGCTTTCTCGATTCTCTTCCTCGTGCCTTCTCTGGAAGTATCCTGGTATCCATTTGGTACCAGGTTTCCTTTTCCATGACTTTTAGTGGGAAAAAAAGCCAAAAAATAGAGTGCTGCCATAGACACAAAGTTAACCGTCTAAACAGAACTCGCGCTTTGAGGTGCATCTTTTCACCTCTGTGCCTCACCACCCTGCGACAAATGTCGCATCATGTAAACGAACCTTTAGGGGAGCATAAGTAATTACTAGGGTGTGTGTGAGCCTAGTTAGAAAAGGGAAGAACTGTCCAGCATCTCAATAAATGTGGTCTCACTAAATCAGTTGGGTATACGCAAGGTCTTTATAAATAATCATTTGCAAAACAAAAATACTAAAAACACACATTCTTCACTTTTCTTTATGATTCAGGTGGATTTTGAAATATCTTGGTTGAAGAAGTGAGGGGTGAGGGGGAGGGGGGGCATAAAATCAAGGACCAACTATTAAAGGGGGCATGGTGGTGAAAAGGTTAAGAACCTCTGCACTAACCTATTACCATATTTGTTACGTTTTGCTTAATATGCAATGCCAAACTGGATACTCAGTTTTGGTTGGTTTCATGTATTTATACAAACATTTCTTTCAACATGTTTCTGAGGAGTAAAGAAGCTTCTTTCCTGAACAATACCAAAGACACTTAATATATCATATCACTCTTGATCAAACTACTGGTTTATGCCACTCATGTATGACTGTCCACACATATACAATACTCATTCAATCTTCTGTGAACTCATGTGCCCTCCATTGTCTTCAATCTGTTTATAAAACTTAAATCTCAACCAATTTTCAGTTTTATTTCCATCCATACTCTTAAGTAGCTAGCATATTTTTACAAAGCTTAATTAAATTCTGAATTTACCTGGATGGCCTGTGACCCTGCCCTCCATGTTGGCAATGGTGGCTGTGTGAGAATCAAACGGCAGCGCTGCATTCAAAGCGTGGCCGCGGTACCCAACACTTCTCAACACCAGCCCACACTCCAGAGTCTCAGTTTCTTCGGTGGCAACTGCTCTCTGCTGTCCCTCTTTTCCCTCCAACCTGTTTATGAGATGAGACAGTGATTCATATCTAATATATGAGAATACAAATTCATAGTGAGGAACTTAGTTTTAGTTTACCTTCACTAAACATGAGGATAATGTTCACGGTAACAGCTCCAGGATGACTCTCTCAAAATTGGACAATTAACCACAATTTACCCAAGAACTTACCCGTGCATTTGGACACTGACGTGAATCATTTTATTGTCTACATAAGGCATGTCTGTAGAGTGAAACAAGGCGAGAACTGATAGCCTATAATTATTCCCTACCCACTCTTATGTAGATATTTATGGAATGTGCATCAAAGGCTGCTAGATTATAAAACCACTGACTCACTCAAGTGAACTAGGAAAAATGTTTGAGCAACCTGTCATGAAATTCAAAACCTATTTTAGTGAAGTGAGAATTTCCTTCTTTAGTTATAACACTTCTTATTATATCAAACTCTTCAGTAACATATTGGTGGAAAAACATGACTGTGTTGTCATACAAGCCTATCATAGCAAATATTTACCCACTACATCATCGAGCGCGGAGTTTGAATACAGAAACCCTACATGTACCAGCCGCAGTGAACCCAGAGAGAGCCGAGAGACGGTTAAGACTGTATTTGTCTGCACTCTTGACACAGAGGTGCTATGTTATAGAATCACCAGCAATGCATATGTTAAAGTGTTAATCAGATTCAAGATTTCAGCAATGTTTATGCTTCTTGGGGGGCAGGTCCTTGCTTATCTTTTAATGTTCAAAATGGAGTGTGCAAAACTTAAGAGAAATGGTTGCAGATGTCATGAGTGAAAACATAATCTTGTTCAGCATGAAACTCTTGGGTCCAAACAGAACTCAGGTCACCACCATATTTCCATTCACTGCTCTACATTGTCTTTTATATTGAAAAGCTAGAACTTTCCCATTCACCGTATATTTATAGTTATAATTATAAGAATGATACTACAATCCATAGACCACTGTATACCTGGACTGCGCACGGAATATCGGCCCGTCGCACAAGGGCCCGAAGTCGGAGGGCCGCTCGGATTCATATATATATATACGGATCATATAGACTGGTTTATCAGTATATATGATATACTGTAATCTTCGTAAATGTTTGTTCTATAATATTATCAAATAAAAAACAGTAAAACACGCTAAAGAAGTGCCATTACGAGACTATGAAGAAATATGCATGAACTTAATATTCACTTCAACTCTTCGCCATTTAAAACTTTGCGAGTCAACTTTTATCATGAAGGGTATCAATAGAAGCGCAATTTTATTAGCTTTCCGTTGCTATATTTCGTTATCTGATAAATGAATTAAAACCATGCATAAATTAGCGTTAACTAAATAAATAAAATCATCAATCGGGTAATTTACCCGATTGATGAGGTTATTTATTTAGTCAACACTAATTTATACATGGTAATAATTCATTTATCAGAAAACGAAATATATAAGTAAATAAATAACATCATCAATCGCGAAAATTACCCGATTGATGATTTTATTTATTTAGTTAACGCTAATTTATGCATGGTTCTAATTAATTTATCAGATAACGAAATACATCAATGGAAAGCTAATAAAATTGCGCTTCTATTGATACCCTTCATGATAAAAGTTGACTCGCAAAGTTTTAAATGGCGAAAAGTTAAGTGAATATTAAGTTCATGCATATTTCTTCATAGTCTCGTAATGGCATTTCTTTACCATGTTTTACTGTTTTTTATTTGATAATATTATAGAACAAACATTTACGAAGATTACAGTATACCATATATACTTATAAACCAGTCTATATGATAGTCCATAGACCACTATATCTCTTTGTCGGGCGCCCCGCGGGCCCCTATGCAGCCCCGCAATTCAAAACATTGTCGCGTGAACAGTCCAGGTATACAGTGGTCTATGTACAATCCTATAAGGCAGCTCTGAGGATGTTATGCATCGATACATATAGTGTTTCCCTTTCAACTGAGGGATAGTAGCCTTAAGAGACTTCAGATAAATCCAGTTACCTTATGTCATGGCAGACTTAGGAGATCAGATAAGAGGCAACATTAGTTTGAGCCAATGACTGGTTTGACCATTACTGACACTTGAAGAGTGTCATTGTCTTTCATAATCAGCCTTGATGTAAACTCACTAAGTTTACTTTGGATGTAAAAGTTTCATCTCGACTTATTTTCTTTAGATGCTCTGACTTACCTGTTCTTGGCCAACTTCAACCCAGATACCATGTGACCCCCTGATGCCAACACCTCTACTGGGCTGCCAAGAAACTGTAGGCTCCACTGTCTTTCAGCAGAGGCATAAGCTGCTCCCAGCTTAGGGTTTGGCTCATCAAGTGCTGTCTTTGCCAAAAGCTCCAATAATCTCTTACGTGGTCGGGGCAAATCTGGTGAAGAATCCAGGCTGGCCTGTCATAATTTAATTGAATGACATTGTCTTTGAAAGATGCTGTTTGAAAGAAAAAATATATATATAAATTCAAAAAATGATATACTGTATTTTACGGCTTATAAGACGCTGCGTCTTGGAAGACGCACCCTGATTTTGGAACAAAATTTCTTAGAATTTTTTTTTTAAACAGATTTTCTACCGGTAGGCGGTAGTAAAATCTACCGATTTTCTCGGTAGGCGGTGGTCTGAAGTGTCTTTCTGCTGCTCTGTTCCCATGTTCTTTGGCTTATCGTACAACTTCTAGTTTGTATGCGAAAGTATAAGTAAATAGTTTGGTTGATTCGCCATGGGTGATAATTTCCAAGACTGAAAAGAGCTTGTGATACGTGTGACAGCCTGGTGGTAAATGATACATCAACACTAACAGACGATAGTTGGCGCTGTTGGTGCCAATCTGCCGAGGCGGAACGGCTCCTGCCAGTACCGTCATAAACATCACAGCGTGAGGACAGATTACTAGTTTGAATGTCTTATGGTATTCAAAATACTTGTAACAGGTAAGTACTGAGGTTACATCATATAAGAGGCTGAACTGAATAGCTACCTAAGCTCACCTCCTACAACATTCGTCTTGGAAGATACACGAGTATTTTTCAGGGTATTTCTTAGGGGAAAAAGTGTGTCTTATAAGCCGTAAAATATGGTAGTCAACCCAGCCTATTTTGAACCCTCGGGTGGGGTTGTGGTATTTCCGCATTGTTGTCATGTCACCCCGCTACTACCTCAGCCAGGTCACCACCCTCCTCACCTCTCTCTCTCTCGCTCTCAATATAGTTTAGATATTTATTTACATTGTAAATAACTTCTTTGGCTTGGCTGTGCAGAACACGAGTGCGATGTGGGGGAACCTTCCGTGACGGACGAATGACCATGAAATTATGAACGACCGGGTGGGTGCGCCCCGTGTCAAGGACACTCATGCAGCATCGTCGCGCAAGCTACATTGCCAAGTGTAATGGAAGGTATACAGTCATTGTTTTACCCTCAAATCGCAAGCCATTCATAAAACCATGCAGTCGTATTATAAAAATGTGAAATTTGAAAATAGTTAACGTAACAGCTAACAGTATGGGAGAGAGGTCGTCATCAGCCTGTCAAATGTGAACGTGATATCAATGCGGGAATCCCACAACCCCACCCGAGGGTTCAAGATAGGTTGGGTTGACTATACCTTAAATCTACTTCTTCGGATACAACGGATTATCGGATATCCCGGATGACCCCTCCCCCCAAACCGTCCGTTATAGCGAGGATTTACTGTACTAGAGAAAATTCAATAGATCTGTACAAAATTCATGAGTGCTGCAAGAAACAAAAGAACTTTGAAAGTTGAAGCTAAGATCACTCCCAAACAAGCAATAACTTACCTGGAATGAGTTTCCGCAGATGCTGATAGTCACTTGGTTGTAAACTGGGCCGACAGCCAGCCAAGTTGACCATCTCCCGCAGCTCCTTGATGGTGAAAGCCACGTGTTGTGGCCCGCGCCGGCCAACCAAAGTCACACGTTTCACCCTGCTCTGTGCAAGGCTTGCCAGGACACTTTCTGGGATATCTGTTTTCTGCCAATTTCACGATATTTGGAAGCTTAAACTTTCAATGCTGGCAAGATGCCAAGGTTCAAGAGGCTCTTGAGAGGCATAAATCACAAGATCTATCTAATTACTATGGTAAGACTTGCTCCCTAGGTTGGAGTACATATAGAAACTCTAATTAAGATGATATGTGACGTTCTGAGGTGCAGTATTCTTAGCACAAATTGAAGCCTCCCTACCATCATGAGTATACCTAAATATCATCCTTCTCATTTTGTTCTCATATTCAATCTATTTTAATACACCAGGACTTTTACTTTAATACTTTAAAGAAAAATTTATAAACAGTATATAGTACAGGGAGGTCCCGTTATATGAGCATTCGGTATACGAGAAATCAATGATACGAGCTGAGTAGATTAGGGTCTATTTTCAATATACGAGATCGAAAATCCAATGCTACGACATTCAAACTGGGGTGAGTAAAATTACCAAGTTCAAAATTCGCGCCCTACCATGTATGCATCTGGGCTGTATGATGATGTACAATGATTCAGATGAACAGAGACGAGTTTGTGGGCAGTGGAAGAGGTCTGCGCACCCCTCCCTTGTCCCTTACCTACCCTACCCTCTCTTGTATCACGCGGCATCCCCTACAGTACAAAGTCTTTTTTGCTTGTATGGTATCACGTAGCAGCTAGCTACGTGCCAGCTTCCTGTCTCCCACACAACATTACCACTTGTGAGTGTTATGCATGTTTTATGTTTAATTAATGTGCAGTTATATTATTTTGTGTGCTATTTTCTCTTTCAGAATGCTTTTTCTACAGAATAGGCAGTACAATGTGGGTAATATAGACGCTGTGTGTTTGTTGCGTTTGTTATAGTTTATTTTAGTTTGAAAGACATGTCTTTGATGGGGTCCTGGAACCAAACCTATATTTTACCATTAGTTACGTATTTCGCTATACGACATTTCGCTTTACGAGTATGCCAGGTGGAACCTAACTGCTCGTATCTTCGGAACCTCAATGTATATACAGTCAAACCTCGATATAACGGACTAAAGGGGGGGGAGGAGTGGTCCGTTAAAGCCGATTGTCCGTTATAGCGAGGGTATTTTCCCAAGGGTGGAAAAATATGAAAAAAACGGAAAAATTGTGAAATAAATGAGAAATAATCACAAACACAACTAGACTGTGTAGCTATGTTGGGAGGTAAACAGTGACTGGCACTACATGCTGAATTTGGTTTGGCTCCTACACGTGAAATAAATGAGAAATAATCACAAACACAACCAGACCGTGTAGCTAGTCAAGCTCAAGCTCTAGAGAAAGGTAAGCAAACAACAAGCCAGACAGCCCATGGCTGTCAAAGGTATTGCATATTATCATGACTAATGCTCATTATTATATATATTATATGGTTGTGAAGTGCAGTTCTATACACGTGTCACTATTTAGGTCAGTGTAGCACTGCGTGTCACCATAGATAAGGGTGATTTAAGGTGTTGAGGTGACAGAGAGAGTGTAGCAGCAGCCACGCCATAACACTAATAGTCACTATTTTAAACAATACACACCTTCTACCACTAAATCACTAGCAACACAGGCTCCTTCCTTATATATCTTAATATGTGATACATCAAAACTCCTTAAAACCCAAGCATTCCAAAGTAAAATGAGAAAATATTACAATTATGTCGAGTTGACAATTCGAGCGGTGATAAGCGGTCTGATATGAAGGGGGGGGGGGGGGGGGGGAAATCACGCAAATGGTGTCCGTTACATCTGAAGTCCGTTACATCGAGGTCCGTTATATCGAGGTTTGACTGTATATATATATATATATATATATACAGTAAAACCCTTATAACTCGGCACGATAGGGGCTCTGGCCCTTGCCGAGTTATTCAATGTGCCGAGTTATGCAATGTCCTCCTCTGATACAGGTTAAAAAAAATAAAAAATAAAAAATTGTAAATACAGTACTGTAAAAGCATAAAAACTACACTTACCAGTGAACGGGTAGAA
>JACEEZ010011460.1:126997-193713 GCA_016584305.1 Chionoecetes opilio
AGAGACTTGAGAGAGAAAGACTTGAGAGAGAGAGAGACTTGAGAGAGAGACTTGAGAGAGAGACTAGAGAGAGAGACTTGAGAGAGACTTGAGAGAGAGACTTGAGAGAGAGACTTGAGAGACTTGAGAGAGAGACTTGAGAGACTTGAGAGAGAGACTTGAGAGAGAGACTTGAGAGAGAGACTTGAGAGAGAGACTTGACCGACAACACAGACGACCTCCTCAGAGCCTACAACTGCCAACATATTATGGAAGTAGGTGTTACCGTTACAAAATACTGAAATGGGATTCCTTAAGATTTTTCTAAATTGGTGCGGTTCCAGTACCCTTTATCCAGTACCATAATAGGAATGATACATCTGTATTAGAATAAATACTATGATGATACTTTTGCATTCACTCTATATTTCATAATGCAATATAAAGTTCCTACTGTTTGCCTCCTGCAATAGTCCCCTAATTCCCCCTTCATCTTCCTGTGTAAACAAAGAATTGTACTGCTGAGTTGTTTACACCCAATACATAAGAACATAAGAAAATAAGGAAGCTACAAGAGGCCGTGAGACCTACACGAGGTAGTTCCCGTTACTTAACATTACCTACATCCACCTTTCATCCCCATCCATGAATTTATCTAGCCTCCCTTTAAAGCTCTCTAATGACTCTGCACTAACTAACACTAACCTGTCTACTGAGTCCATTCCAATCATTTACCACCCTATTTGTCAACCAGTTTTTCCCTATTTTTTTTTAAATCTACGCTTTTCCAGCTTGAATCCGTTACTTCTTGTTATACCCTGGTTAATAGCCGTAAGAAAATACAAATACAAATTAAGACCTTGTAAGAAACATGGAAAGAGGCAAACCAACCCACTAGAACAATGGCATGGTAGGCTTCCCTCAGGTGGTCCAGCGTCACATCCCGCCCCACTTCAACATTACCAAGGAATGTAAATCTGTCCTGTGAGGCTGTCTGGGTGAAGGTGTTGATGCAATTCTTGACTTCTGGGTGGTCAGGTGCAACCCCATAGCGCACCAAGCCAAAAGGGGTGGGAAGCTTTTCATACATATCAACCTGGGCAGTGGCATGACTCTGCAAGGAGAGGCACATTTTACTTTAAGTTCTTACACATCAAAATATTGGTTTACGCATGAAACAATCATCTTCAACAAAATCCTTTACACTGGTTACACATCAAAATATTGGTTTATGCATGAAACTATCAAATTCAACAAAATCCACTATACTGGGGTCCTGTATAACGATGCTACAGTACACCGTTAAATTTGTAGCACAATGTATTGCAGGACAAATATTGAGGTTTGTAAAACGTTATGAAATCCGTGCACCGATATATATATATGTAATAAAAAAACTCTAATCGAGACCCAAAGCAGTCAATATGAATTATATGGTAGTTATGAATTGACTTTTCCAAATTTTTAAGGTAAGCACTTTTAATGAGTAACTGCGGTGATTTTTTTTCTTTTCTGCAAAACAATAAAAAAATTAATAAATAAAAAGAAAAGTTAACTGGACCGTTGAACCTCCCTAACTAAATCAAAGACACCAATGGAGAGTGTCAAGACGCCCTGCAGCCAATGCTCTTCCACACTTTATGACCGCTCCGATTCTTCTAAAATCATAACTAAACTACATGTATTTGCAGTCAAAACATTTGTTTTGAAGATCTTTTGCTGTAGTGTGATCGAATGTATTCTATATTCCCAAACCTTGTAATAAAAATAAATACTGTTATGCATGTAGTGGTGATGGTGGAGGTAGTGGTGGAGACATGTTGGTGGTTGTGTGGGGGCGGTGGGGCGTGCGTGTGTGTCTGTGTGTATGGGCTGGGAGCGGAGGTGGCGCTTGGGTGAGGTGCCTTGTGGGGCAACCTTGGACGCGGGTGGGTGGCTACTCGGGTGGGAGCGGGGAATGGGGCCGGGGAGGACGTGAGATTGCGTACCTCCTTCCTGGCACAAAGAGTGGGCAATGAGGACAGAGACGTCTTGAAGGAGAGACGTGCGCCGCTGCCGAGAAAGGCAGTCGCGGAGGGCGGGGATCCCGTGGGGATTTCCTGGAACTGTGGTTGTGGTTGTGGTGGAACTGTGGTTGTGGTGTAATGCCAGGATTTAGATATAAGTTGTAGATTAAGATCAAATTACTTTCATTCTAAGTTGAATGAGCGTAAGTAAACGTATGTAAATGATAAGTACTGTTCCTTGTAACATATCATTAATTTCTTTCCTTCCTTCCTTTCTTCCCTTCCCCCCCTTCCATCATTCTCTCTCTCCTTTGTCTCCCCCCTGTAAATCCACTTCAAACCGGTTATTTCTGCGATCACTTAAATTAGCGAATCTTAATCCCCATAGATTAAAACATTCTAGAATCAAACAACAATCACTTCGTCTTCAGGTATTTTGAGTATTCGTATAGTAAATTGCTTTAGGAAACCCATGACATCAATAAGTGTCCGTGGTACGCTAAATTATTATCATTTCTGGCAATCGCGGGAAGACACCACTGTTCTCCGCGTGGGAGAATTTTGCGAAGGCTTAATACAGATTCGATTGTTGTATAGGGAAAAATCAAACAATTTTTACCGACAAATTTTCCTCATCGTTGAACATAATTTATTACACTGTTGCTCATAAAGTATTCTTTTTACTCTCATATCCTAACATGGTTGTTAATCATTCAACGTCAATGTTATTAAGCCATGGATGTATCAACGAACACACTCTGTTTACCCACGCGAAAGGTTCAACCCACGCCACCCATGCCACGAGACCTCATTCTGCTTTTGGCTCTCACCCCATCAGGTTGGTACATAGTTTTCTCTTCCCAATTAAGTAGATATTTCCAATATTAGAACATTTACTTGTTTATTAATATACTCGTGTATCAGTCCTTGCCGTGTTAAATAAGGATTCTGCTCTTGGCTCTCACCCCATCAGGTTGAATCTCCCTACAACTCTTCTCATCTGCCACATGTGAACACACACATACACTACCCTTACACCCCCCTCCCCATTTTTCACTATTCATCCTGTTATGTCTTTTTCTTAGTTACATTGGAAAGGATAGGAGCTAGACCGCCATAATAGGTTAAGTAATTTTTTGTAGTGTGTGTTGGGGGCGATACGGGGTGTCCACCAGAGGCCACAGTGACTCAGAACTAACTCTGAAGACGACAGTGTGTCCATCAGCGTCCACTCGTCTTATGTATGAATACTTAATAAATGAAACGGCGGAGTTGATAGAGTCTTCTCGAAGGTTTGTGTCGTTCCCGACTATCATATAAGTCTCTTCCAAATGTGTCAAGCAACTTAGCGTATTTATCTTCATGTAATACGCCCTCAGTAATTCTTCAATGTTCCATTAATATATAGTGTCAACCTTCGTGGAGACGAGTGTTTGGTATTAATAAACCTGAATTCTGAGGTGACTGATTCTTATGTAGGTTAATCAACCCAGGTGACATGCAAAGTGTGTTAAGGAGATACTTACTCACAGTCCTCCGATCCTAATTACGTGTTATATCGGTAAAATATTAATTTGAAATATAAAATTCACGTTACTTTCTTGTCGATAAATATTAAAATTATATTCCAGAGTTAAGACTCTTTAAGGATAAATCTTGAACTGGTGGCAGCATACTCATAATATAATCTTAATTTCTTTTTGTTGTAACACTGCTGGGTTCATTGGAGGAATAAGTTAATCTCCAAACGAACCCAAGTTCACGGCAACACAGTGGTGGTGGTGGAACTGTGGTTGTGGTGGTGGTGGAACTGTGGTTGTGGTGGTGGGGGGACTGTGGTGTGCCGGGGTGGCACTGTGTGGTGACTGTGGTAGCGTCTCGATCCTTGCGACGGCCGAGGAATAGGTCGGAGGTTGTTGACGTGTTTGTACTCTGTATTAATTGTACCAGTACTTTATTCAGTAAATGCAAGAAATGAGTCAAAGTGTTTCCTTCGCCTGTGTTGATTAAAGACGTGAACTATACACAACTCGCATCACCCTAACACACCGAACTCGTCGCTGTTTAAGTAAGTCAAGCAGCGGTACTATAACCCCTGCACACTGGCCGTGCACAGCCTCACCGAGACACCTGAAGTGTGTGGTGGGGTCCAGGGCGTAGCATTACTAACCTTAAGTATTTGCTGAGCTGTGTAAAATCCTGCCGGGCCGCTACCAACCACACACACCCGAGGTACAGTGGACAGGCAGGCAGCGTGGGCCAGCACTGAGCCCTGAGCTGCTAGCCTTCTACTAGCTCCCAGCATCTTGGAGATACTGTTAAGGCAGAAGATATCCTCTCTTATCATTCAAGCTGTAATGTCATTCAGATAAGCTTGGAGCAGTGCTTATGTAGTTTTGCCAAACCAAACCTAAAAAAGTGAATACAGGGAGGTCCCGAAGATACGAGCAGTTAGGTTCCACCTGGCATACTCGTAAAGCGAAATCTCGTATAACGAAACACATAACTAATGGTAAAATATAGGTTTGGTTCCAAGACCCCATCAATTATAATAAAAAAAACTTTTTTCAAGCTAAAATAAACTATAGCAAACACAGCAAACACACAGCGTCTATATTACCCACACTGTACTACCTATTCTGTAGAAAAATCATTCTGAAAGAGAAAATAGCACAAAATAACATAACTGCACATTAATTAAACATAAAACTTGCATACCAAGCAAAAAAGGCGTTGTAATGTAGGGGACGCCGTGTGATACAAGAGAAGGTAGTGTAGCGGTCCCAAGGTTGGGGCCGCACACCTGCTAATTACCCCTAAAGGTCAGGCCGCGCCATATGCTTAATTACCCTTCAGGTCACGCCTTGCTAGGGGTGACCTGACTGCTGTCCCAAGGTTGGGGCCGCACACCTGCTAATTACCCCTAAATGTCAGGCCGCGCCATATGCTTAATTACCCTTCAGGTCACGGCTTGCTAGGGGTGACCTCACTGGGGTCAACCAAATCCCCCTTTGTCCAGCCTGGGAGTGGTAGGGCGCGCATTTTGAACTTGATAATTTTACTCACCCCAGTTTGAATGTCGTATCATTGGATTTTCGATCTCGTATATTGAAAATAGACCCTAATTTACACATCTCGTATCATCGGATTCTCGTATACTGAATGCTCGTATAACGGGACCTCCCTGTATATGAAAAATATGTGAATAGAACCTAACCTAACCTAACCTCACTTACCTGAATTAAAAAAATTCATTACACAATTTTTTTTACATACAGGCATACACTATATGATGCCACAAATCCACTGGGTATGGATAAGATTATCCGCTAATGAAATGGCGGTAAATATTCCGCAGGAGTTGTCGGCGCCAACCAGCCGTGCAATCGCTCACCATCAGATTCGCTTATTTAACCTAAATAACTCTACAAAACCTAACCCAAACTTATCCTAAACCTAACCTAATCTAAACCAAACCTAAACATAACCTAAATGTAACCTAACCAAACCTAAATGTAACCTAACCTAGCTACCCTATTATTAGCTAGCTATATATTATTATATAGAAATAAGTGTTACATTTTTGGTTTCTGTAAGTGAATAACTACTGCACAATATACTGAGCCGAAAATAATAGAGAAAAAGTAAGGGTTAATATTCCGCATGAGTTGCCGGGCTCCACAGGCCTTACAGCTTACATTTTCTAGATTATTTTTGGCTCAGTATATTGTGCAATAGTCATTCAGTTGCAGAAACAAAAAATATAGGTAGCACTTATTTGTATACAATAATAGCTAGGTTAAGTTACGATAAGGTTTAGTTAGGTTAGACTTAGGTTATGTTTAGGTTGGTAAATTTTTACTCTAGGACCAGAATTCTCTACACAACTGGGAGTAAGATTTATGCTTACCTTAAAGGATTATGAGAAACATGATCTCTATGAGCTTCCGTCGCAAATTACTACTTTCGGAGATATAAGATGTTTAGGAATGAGTGTATAGGAGATATGAAATTTAACTAATCTAACCCCACCTTTAGACTCACTAACCTAACCTAACCTCACGTTTTAACCTCCTAACTAATGCCAAATTTGCATTAAAATGGGTCTGCGGCAAGGGAAAATCAAGGGAAATGCAGGTCACAAGAGGAAGAAGAGTGAGGCGCACGTAAACACTTTTCGGTGCTACTATAGCGTGAGGTCTACCGGGACATTTGCACTATAGCGTGCGGTCTACCGGAACATTTTACATTGTAGCGTGCGGTCTACACTTCTTGCTCTCTACTTACACTCTACACTCTTACACTTCAGGCTGCAACTTACTATTGCTATATGATATTGTCTATTTTACAGTAGAGTACTATGAGAAAACAAAACTGTAGTAAGTAATTCATTCATTATCATCATATAAACAAATAATTGTCTATTAAACAGTAGAGTATTATAAGAAAACAAATAAATTATCAACACACGATGATTGCTTTCACGTAAAAACGTAACCACTGTTTCTTCTGCCAAGATGACACATCTGTAGAATTCTTTCAACAGCTTTGTAGAGGGTTAACTTTGTTAGACTGATGTTCTCGGCTTGAATTTTAGGAGGATATTGAGACATTACTTCGTTGATCCACATTTTATAAGGTTGAGTAGGGTCTCGGTACTCATGTCATGTCAGGTCAGGTCAGGTGTGGTCTTGTCAGACTGCACATAAAAATACAGCTATGCGATAGTCAGGTCAGGTCAGATCAGGCGGGATCTTGGTAGACCGCACATTAGGGTACCGTAGACTGTAGTCCCCGATGTGATGTAGACCGCACGCTATAGTAGCACACTTTTCTCTCTCCTCCCTATAAACAACATGTCATATCTCCAAAATTAATGTTTTGCGACGGAAGCTCATAGAGAGAATGTTTCCTAGAATCCAATAAGGAAAACAGAAACCATACTCCCAATTGTGTACGAAATTCTGGTATTATTTTACGATGGCACCAAACTTCCCTACACAATTGGGAGCATGATATTTGTTTACCTTATTGTATTCTAAGAGACATTTTCTCT
This sequence comes from Chionoecetes opilio, assembly GCA_016584305.1. Lineage (NCBI taxonomy): Eukaryota > Metazoa > Arthropoda > Malacostraca > Decapoda > Majidae > Chionoecetes > Chionoecetes opilio. The sequence continues at coordinate 134,039 of JACEEZ010011460.1, forward strand.
GAGCTTTCCGTCGCAAATCAATAGTTTCGGAGATATAGAACATTTTAGGTGGGGGGAGGAATATGTCTCCTTGTTTACAAAATGTCTCCCTCTTCCTCTTCTTGTGACCTGCATCGCTTGGTATTTTATTAAACTTTTTTATTATTGAACCCAGTTAGGAAGTTAAAGGTTAGGTTAGGTTAGGTTAGGTTAGGTTAGGTTAGGTTAGGTAAGGTAAGGTAAGGTAAGGTAAGGTAAGGTAAGGTAAGGTAAGGTAAGGTAAGGTAAGGTAAGGTTAGGTAAGGTTAGGTAAGGTAAGGTAGCCACGGGTGCGCCTCCGAAACAAAAGCGATGCAGGTCACAAGAAGAGGAAGAGGGAGGCATTTTGTAAACAATGAGACATATTCCTCCCCCCACCTAAAATGTTCTATATCTCCGAAACTATTGATTTGCGACGGAAAGCTCAAAGAGAAAATGTCTCTTAGAATACAATAAGGTAAACAAAAACCATGCTCCCAATTGTGTAGGGAAGTTTGGTGCCATCGTAAAAATTTACCGAAATTTTGGTCCTAGTCTAAAATAATACCTTTAAGTTTGGTTTGGATTAGGTTTTGTAGTTATTTTGATTAAATGGTAAATATGCCGTTTCAACCAATACAACCAATACTCTCCTGACATAATTGACAGAACCCCATGCTAGTTAACTAAACTAACCTTGATAACGTAACATAACCTCACTGGGGGGGTTTCGCCCCCTATACGCCCCCGTTATTTTTTTCATTTCCGCCAGCTATTGTACGTAGGGGTTAGAAATACCCCTTATGATGAGAACGAAACGTTCAGGACATTTAACACCACCGATCGTGTATTGGTTTAAACTGCACATATACCGATTAAATGAGTGAATATGATGGTGCGCGATTGCCGCACCAACTCCTGCGGCATATGTACCAAAGTAAGTTGTAAGGCCTGTGGAGCCCGCCAACTCCTGTGGAATGTTAACCAAAACGGCAATAAAAGTAATAAATACCGACAAAGATTACCGCGCATAACAACACTGAGGAACTGATAAGACTATGACAAACCTGCTTATCACCCCTTGGATTGTTGGCCTTCAATGAATCACCTTACGTCAATGTGTCTGCTACAGAGCAAGTCCTCCACGGCTACTAGGGTTGTATTGTCCTAAACCTGGTCTGTTGGAACACTGTCATCACCCACATGATTCGTACTCACCGCGTCCACCTCTCGTCCCTGAGGCAGAACCTCAGGACAGCACCTGTGGCTTCTTCTTATTGTGACCTGTGTCAGGCTCACTGTCAGCTGTGTGTGACGTCGGCGTCACACTGTATCGCTTCTTTTTTGTTTCACCGCATTTTTCCTCTTCTTTCTTTCACTTATATATAATAATATATTACTTTGAACTGTTCTCACATATTTCCTTTATCATTTAACTTATACTACCTACGGTAGGTAAAGATGGGGCATACGTAAAAGAGAGAGGGAGAGAGAGAGAGAGAGAGAGAACGAGTGTGGGGAGGAGAGGGAAGATGTCACTTAATTCCCATTGTATGTATATGCTATATCACAATACATTGTGTTGAGCGGCACCATTGTTATCCCTACCGTAGATAACAGTGAAGTCGCCACCTGCAGTGATGTCGCCAGGCGCCATATATTATGAATTATAGCATTACTACTGATTTTTATGTGTCACTGAAGATAATACACAGTAGTTTATATAATGACTGTATAATCTACCCTGTTTCAGCGTTGTTTTATGCTTTGTATCTGCAAGTATAGACGGTTTCAAATTTCACTACGCGGTTTTTTTTCGGGCGACGACGACAGCGGTAGCTACGACACTCAGTAAATAAACACTAGATGGCGACTCTACTGTTGGTAGCCACTTTGTAGATATTTTTGTCATTTGTTCATTTATAGCCATAATATGACACAGATGAAGACACAAAATGACACAGACTCTCCGAGCAGATAGCCCCTTCTAACTTTCCTGAAATCATGGATGTAGAAATGTAAGTATTAACGCCACCACACGTCTGTAAACAGAAAAAAAAGTTGTCCTGGCGACTTTACTGTTATCTACGGTAGCTGTTACACTTGAGCTAAGGAGATAAAGTCCTGCGGCCTGAGAATGTTGCTCCGCTCCTTCAACAGGAGTGACCAAGGATATTAGAAAGATACTATTCTTGGGATTGACTGTATAGGGATCACGTACGGTGCAGAAAATGTTGATGATCAATGTTGCAGGAAAATAATCAGCTACCTACGTAATGAAATACTCGTACGTGACGAGGACCTTTCTGGTAGTTCACAAAAATACGTATAAGTAAATCACTACGATATACGTACGCAGGGTCCTAGCTAGAGTATGACCCTGGATATACGTACGGTAGCGATTTACGTAAGGTAGGTATACCCTTAATTGGTTTAGATAGAATGGTCGGCCTACGGGGGAAACCAAAATGAGACGCCTCGGCGCAGTGACGTCAAGTGGGGGTAAACAGCCAGGGGGGGAAGCCACAAAACACTTTAAGACCCTTTTTTTTGGTCGGAAGTCCGACGTCATCGAAACGGGGAACCCACAGCGCGGAAAAGTCTGGGTTTTGGGTTTCTAAACGTGACACGGGCCCAAACGGCTCAAGACCGGTTTAGCAAGGTGGGAAGTCTCCGGCTCCCTTACCTTTCCTTTACCTTTGAAGAATTTGCCCGTTTGGGCGGATTTGAGTGGTCCTCCACTCACCCCAGTGTAGTATGTAGCCCCTTTCCCTTGCCCCCGGGCCCCACTGGGGGTAAAGTGTTGTCAGGGGAGCATGTACCTGCGGTGGGGGGTTGGTCTGGATGTCACCCAGCCACTTGTAAAGGGGGATTTTTGAAGGTTCCGTGTGACGCCCGTTAGGTTCCGAATGTGCTTGGGGCAAAATTGAAGACCTTACACCATTGGGGAGAAGCTTGGGTATGGGGGTTTGTATCCTTTAGAGGGGCGCATGTATCTGTACATACAAGCCTCCCTTTCTAGGTTTTTTGTTTTCCTCTTTCCTCTTTTGGACCAGCCCCTCCGGATTTTCCAGACATAGATTATGATTACCTCTCTCGTCCGCTGCAAGAGTAGAGGCCCTCTGTGCCCTCCCCCAGTAGTTGGGGTGCTAAAAGACCAATTCTTGTTGGTATAGGCCCTTTGTGGTGCTTCCAGCAGGGTGATGTCCTTTTTTTTGTAGGGTGACCATAGTTGGCAGCATTCTCTACCCTTTGGGTCTTACTAAGGACTTCATACCATGTCATTATTGTTTGGTTTTGCTATTAAATATCTTTTTTAGGTGAATGTAGACATTATGATTGCATGGATGGATTTATTCATGTGGTGCCAGGGTTTTATGTCTGGATACTTTTTAAACCCAAATAATTCCCCAGCAAACTTTGTCTTTACGGCCGACATCAAATCATGTCGTAAATCAAAACGCCATTTTGGCATTGAGTCGGAAAAACCGTAATGAAGTTATCGCCTGCTGAGGACGACACTTGTGCGTTAATGTTTGCACCCCGGGCCGTGTGGGTTTACGTTACGTTTCTGTGTCAGATCTGTGTCGGCAATCCGTAACCCAAAACTATTGCCACTACGGGAGCCAAAAACGGGCCGACATAGCATCAAAATTTCGTGCCATAAGCGGCTAACCAGAAACTGTATCGTGCCACAAGCAGGCCGATTTAGCATCCAAATAGTGCCAAAAAGCGGGCTAACACGCAATGTATCGTGCCACAGCGGGCCGATTTAGCACCCAAATATGCCATAAGAGGCTCACGAACGAATCGTGCCACAAGCAGGCCGATTAGCATTAAAATAGTGCCACAACAGGCCGACTTAGAATTTGAATACTGCACAAGCGGGCCGCCCTTAGCATTGAATAGTGCCACAAGGGGGCCCAATAGCAGTTGAATAGTCCACAAGAAAGGCCGACAAACATTGAATCTTTTTAAAACGTTCCCTAATGCGATGTGCACGCCGATTAGCACCCCCCGATAGCTACCCTGGCCACGACTACGCACGTACGGCAGATGACGTCAACAGGAAAACATTGGCCAGCTCCGGGACCAGGGCCAATGCTAAAGTGAGCTAGGCGCCCTATCACTAGGGCGCCTGTGGAAAGGCGAAACCCCCTCCCCCGCAATGCTCAGTCAAAGATTGCTGCCTTAGTGGCACCGCTAAAGGGGGCTGAAAATAAGCATGGTCAACCCTGACTTAGTGAGCTGCTGTGGGCCTTTACAGACATCATCTTCTGTTTATAAAGCAAATACGCCTTGTTTCAGTTCCTACAACGTAACCAATGGTGTTTACATTTAAGTGTTGCAAGGTGTGTATGATATGGGTGCAAGACTATGCGGCTTATAGGGTGTTATAGTGGTGAAAAGGGAAATGTTGTGTTGTGTTTTGGTTGGCGGGCGGCGGGCGCGGGGGGCAGGTGCTCCCCCCGCACTAAAATATTGTCCCTATTATAGGGTATTTCATACTCCAATGATATTAGGCAGCTAAACCTACCTCATCTTCACGAGACATTAGTGCATATCATGAATGTTAATTTTGGGCAGTAAATTTATCCCTATATAAGATACGGACAAATGAAACCCGTATAAACTTTTTTTTCACCTTTTTTTATTCATCTTCTCCTTATTCCTGGAATGTTGCTTGCTTTAAATTTTCACCCCACTGTCCCAAAATGGGCACAACCTTAACGATTCCATGTGTCAGGGCACGCCAAATCAAAAATATATAATGGTCAAAACCTGCGTTAAACGTCAAACTTGTATGAACTCTTTTGGCGGGGGAGAGCGGTGTGCCCTTCATAAGTGCTTGGTTAGGGAGGGAGGACAACATTCCTTGCTTCGCAAGACGTGTCAACCTGTTTTGGGTCGAAGCTGCCAAGCAGCGCGCAGATGCAACGTGAATTGGCTAGTAGGATTTCGGACCAGCCACGCCATACTTTGAGGTGTAAGCAGTGCAAAAGCGCCTGAACTTCAAACTGTAAAGGGCTTTAGTCTTGCCTTCCGGGCCGTTACAAAAAGCGCCTGAAGACGGGTAAAGCGCCTTTTCGCCTTAACCTCTATGGCACTTCTCCATCCCCCCAGAACATTATCGCCCAGATTCGCTTTTTTTAAAACTAATATATTATGTCTACAAAATTTAAAACCCCAAACCTACCAAAATTTTAACCAAACTAAATAAAACCCTTTAAACCAAACCTTTAAACATTTATTTTATAGGGATAATAGAGGTATATTAGGTTACTTAAGTTTGATTTTAAGTTAAGTAAGCTTAGGGTTTGTTTTGATTAGGTTTGGTTAGGTTTCGATAGGTTTGGTTAAGTTTTGTAGACTTATTTGGGTTTAAAATCCGAATTTGATGATAATGTTCTGGCCCTGAGGCGTGGCCAATGTTTTCCCTGTGTGACGTCATCGGGCAGCGTGTGCGTAGTCGTGGGGGTAGCTATCCGCAAGGCAGCAGTCGGCGGGGCTACCGCCCACTTTTAAATGAACAAGGTTTTTTTAATGGAATAACCTTTTGCCAGGTTTGGGAAAGGGGTTCTCAACTCTTACAGTATGGCTAAGGCCCAATATATGCAACAAGAATAAAATTATCACTATTCCCTTCAAATCAAGCCATAATCATCAGTTTGGGCGTGCGCAGTATATCAGTCTGCCTGTGGTTGGGGGCAGTCTGCACTGGCAGTCACAATGCAATTCACAATGTGTTCCCATACCCATCAGGCCAATGCTACAAGAATAATAGTAAATGAAACAACAAAAATTGTGTATATAAATATAATTTTCATAAGAGAATAATCACTTTATTGTTAAAATGGAAAAAAGTCCAGCAAATGGGAAATTTCTATTAATGACGGACAATACGAAATAAAAACCCAAATAAAAAACATGAATGAAAAAATAAAAAATTAAATAGATAAATAATTATATTATATAATAATATATTATATATTTAAATTTAATAATATATATATAGATATATCTATATATATATATATATATATAATATATATAAAAATATATATATATATATATATTATATATATATATATATTTTATATATATATATATAATATATATATAATATATATTATGGGGAGGAGGTAGCGGAGAGGTTAGCTTTTTCCGACTGGCTTTTCGTGACCCGAGTTCGATCCCCGAAAAAACCCCAAAACCCTTTCTGCACCGTCGAGTGGCCTAAGAACACCCACATGCTGCCCATCAACTCTACCTTCGACTGCGAGTGCATCGGGGGACACAGGGGGCGGCATGAGCCTCTAATCACAGGCGTCACTATAAGAATTCTGCCTGCGCCACCAGGGCGAGGGCCAACCATCAAGCCCCCAAGTGAACCTCCAGAGCCTACCATCCGAGCCCTGGGTCACCACTGCCTACAGCGCTATAGGCCAGATGTAAATAAAAATATATAATATATATAATTATATATATATATATGTCAATTTTAACCCATAACGTATAGTTATAACAGGGAAGACTCTTATGGCTCTTATGGGAGCTGTCATCCTGCTCACGCACTATTCATGTACTATGTCTATATGTGACAAGTCATGAATAATTGAGATGCTGCAAATCTAAATGATGAACCCGAAAAATATAAATTTGGATAAGTATCATCGATCGTCTAACTTCATAAGACATTAATGGGAAATGACGTTAAACAGAAGGAAGAAGGGGAAATTTAAACCTGAAAGTCTATCAATCTCTGTAAATTAGGTTAGGTTAGGTTAAGGAAAAAAGATAACCGAAATGTTATCAGAAAATTATCAGGTTTACCTAAACCAATGAAAACATATACGACCAGAGTGTTAAGTCTCAACCCATACAAATCGGATAAATAATAGAATTCCCACCATCTGTCAGATGTGCAGGGCCAGTACTGGTGTACAGGTCCTGTACAGCAGGCCACTGGTGTCCTCTTTTGTTTCTTAAAGATACAAACACTTGGGATAAAGACCATTTGTTGCCCTGCTCACATGTTGGTGCCTTCTTCACCACCTAAAAGGGTTTGATCACAAGTTGCTTTTGAAAAGAAAAATAAGATTAGATTTTCATGATCCGATGCACTGTCATAAGTTTACATAACTCTTTGCAGATATCTTATTTGTTCTATGGGCCCAAAAATCTTCACAAAGAGATTGTTCAACCGCAATCACCTCAAATTACACCTTACAATACAATATGACCACAATCAGTGGCGTACCGAGGGGGGGCCATGCGGCCATGGCCCCCCTCCCCCCTTTAAAAAAGAAAAAATATAACCAATAAATATATAGATAAGCACCAAATATATATATATAATATATATATATATATATATATATATATATGAGCAATATATATATATATATATATATATATATATTATATAAAATAATAGATAGATAGATAGATAGATAGATAGATAGATAGATAGATAGGATAAACAAATTAGCCATATATTATATATATATATATATATATATATATATTATTATTATAATATAATAAATATATCTATATAAAATATATATATTATATATTTATTATTTATTATATAATATATATATATTTATATTAATTTTTTTGAATTTTTTTATATTTGGATTTTTGATTTTTTAATTTTTTTATTATGTGAATTTTTTTTTATTTTGATTTTTATATTATATATATTTTTGTCTGTCATATTTAGATTTTTTATATTTTTATATTTTTTTATTTTTAAGATTTTATTATTATTTTATTATATATATATATTAATATACCTATATATATATATAAAATATATATTATATATATATATATATTATATATTAATATATATTTTATATATATATAATATATTATTGCCCCCCCCCCCTTTCAATTTTCTGGTACGCCACTGACCACAATACAAAGACCATATAATAGATAGACCACAATACAAGAATGTTGGTGCAAATCATAATGGATGAAAAGCTGTCTAAACTATTTAATGATTACTTAATAGTTGCATTGTACAAATCCTGTGAAATTGAGAGAGAAATGTTATTTTAGTAATCCTTATAGTGTCCTAAACTTTGGTCATTTTCGACATTTATCATTTTTTTCCTACACCTATTTCTGCACTTTCGGGGTGTCGCATAAACTAAAAATTTTCACTCTACCAAAACCATACGCAATGCATCTTTACCTAGAATTGAGATCAGGCACAGAGTGTGTAAAATAATAGCCACTAACCTAACCAGGGCATTGGTTGGGGTAGCCTAACCTGAAGCAAAAGTAATTGGGAGATACTGAAAATTAGGCATTTCCGACAATTTTCAAAAAGACCATCATTCTTAACACATCAGAATACATAGGAAAAGAACAATTTTATCCCCAAAACTCAATTAATGGTTGAAAGTACCAAAAAATCTTAGAAAAGCTGCTAATGGTGAGATTTACAAGTTGAAGACGGTTATAACTACGTGCCTTGTAATGTATTAAACTGCGTAGAACCGAGGCAGGGGTTTTGCTTCTTTAAATGAAGATCACAGTTAAAGTTGTGACAACATTTCTAAAAATACACTTTTTTTGACGTTATGACTGGAAAAAACACTCCATTTGTAAAATATCAAATAATTACCTATTCAAACCATTAAACTAACCTTTAGGGCCCTTTCCCCTTTAAAATACCTAACTAGTCTTGCCCTTAAACTAACCTAGTCTAAGAAAAAAAAAATTTTGCACAACATTTTATTGTTACTTTCACACTCGTTCTCACCTATAGAAACAGTAGAAAGGGGAAAATACTTGAATCCAGACACAAGTCTGTTCTAAATATCACCCAGTATATAGTAGGGTCAGTACTGCTGTACCAAAGGCTACATCAGGACACCCATTCATCACAATTACCAGTAAAACTGCAGTTTAATACAATATCCTCTATTGACCAAAATTCTCCTGACATAACTGGGGGCTGCGCCCATCCAGACCCCCCCCCCCCACTAGTTAACTAAACCTAGCCTGGGGACTGATTACTTATCCTATTATACCTCGCTGGGAGGGGGGGGATTTCGCCCCTCCAGACCCCCCATGTGTTATATCTCATTTCCGTCGGGTTATAGGGATTAGAAGTGCTGCAAATTGTCAATTCTATAACTTGGGGACGGTTATAACTCGTGCCTTGTTGCTTTAAACTGCATTACAGTAGACCCCAATCACCAAGTAACATCTTCTCCACGTACAACCTTATTACTTAACTCCCTGAAGCGGTACATTCTAGAGTCCTTTCCCGCCCTATTAGCGGGGGTTTTCCTCCAGACCCCTTCACAGATCACTTGTGATATCTCAACACGTAATTTTTAAAGTGGAGGAGAGCTTTCCCCTTCACCCTCCCTCCCCCTAAACGACTCCCCTGAACCCCTCAAAAATTTACTATGGTAAATATTGCTATTCTAACCTCACTATAACCTAGCCTAACCTCACTATAACCAAGCCTAACCTCACTAATAGCCTCCTAGAAGGACCCAAAAAAATGTAATACTAACCTTACCCCAATATAACCTAACCTAACCTGGTAAAATTCTAGTTTCCCGCAATTAAGTCTCGCTAGAGGGTTATTGGGAAGGTTTTGGTAGTTATAGTGAGGTTAGATTGTAATATTATTTTGGGGGATCCAGAGGGTGGGATCATTTAGGGGGGCAGGGGGGTTGAAGGTGGCATCTCACCCCCCTTTAAAATTTACGTGTTAGAGGTATCTGAATGATCTGTTAAGGGCGAAGGAAAAAAAGCACTAATAAGGGCGGGAAAGGACTCTAGAATTTGACCATGTACTAATTAAACTGTTTAAAACACAACAAAAAAGCAGCTCCGTTCCGTTTGCCTAGCCTGAGGGTTGTTGTTTATAACTCTTGTCTCTTGTCTGTGTATTTGAGCATTTATCATCTCTAAGATGTCATCACCCTTTCCTACGTACCTTATAATCTTTTGTGGAGTAGATGAAGTCGATCCTCAGCCTGAGAGCCTGTGAAAACGTAATGTAGCGCCGCGGCCGTTTACTTCCACTGGTAAATATTTTGAATATTGGCTACGAGACAAGGCGCGCGGGGGCCAACAGCTGACTGCCTGGCTACGATTCAGCCACCTAATAATCACCCAAATTTTCCTTAAACCAAGCTTTGCACCCCACTTAAGTCTTCGGCCCGGCCATTCATGTCACATCCACTTAATATTATCCTTGGGCCGAGTCAAGGAAGACTGTGTTGGGCCCTGTACGAATTTATCAATAATTGGCCCGATATACAGTTCCCGCTGCAGGGCCGACATCGGCTTCATCCGATTTGCCGAAACCAGTCGCCCTGCCGCCCGGTGCCGATACGTACCCGGCACAAGCCGAAAACAGGCCCGCATAGCCCATGTTTGCTGGGATCCTCACCGCCAATTAATCATTAACACTCTTTATTGAATCAGTTATATAATTTAGATTTGGGTGATAAGGTTAAATTTTAATTGTAGCTCCACCAGTTTCAGATTTAGACTTATGGTCTAACTCTTAAACAGAAGTTACGTATAAAAATCAAGGTAGTTACGTGGATATGATGGTTTCATAAGAATAATATACCGAGTTAAAACTGAATTTCTTCGGAGCACGTGGATAAGTATTTCCGCAACACCGTGTATGTTACCTTGGGTTGAACAAAACTAGTTAGTTTAATCTCATTGGTATACTTTACTGTAGAAAACTCACTCCTCAATGTTAGACTCCCGTAGGAAATAATGTACTATTTGCTAACTCCTAATAAGAAATATCATTTCACATAAGGGGGGTTATCACTGATACACATATATGTTCCTGGTAAATCATTAGGAAGTCACTGGTGGACACACCCGTCTCTTTGATCGCACTATTAAGATATATTGTTCATCTCACTCGGGTGTATTCCCTCTATTTCCTCTTAAATACCACCATTTAATGCTCACAACAGTCTAACAGTTATAAAAAAGAAAGGAAAGAAGTGTGGGAATGGTGAATGTTTGCGTATAAGACCATGTGGCTTTGTTCTCCACAGACTGAGCCAATCGCCGAATCCTTGTCAGGGCGGAGAAGAGAATGGATCATAATACTTGTAAGGGTATGATATGCGACCTACTCGTTGATGAACATTAAACGAAGGTATAATATATATAATATATATATATAATATATATATATATATATATATATTATATATATAACCATAACAAGGGGAAGGGTGGAGGTGAAATGCTATATGTCTTACCTTGTCAAGGGCGGAGAAGAGAATGATCACCGCGTGGTCTAAACAGAGGGAAGGTTGGAGGATTAGCGGAGAAAGGGACATGTTTGGATATTCATGACTGGCTAACGCCACCCTCAGCAACACACTGAGTGCCGTACGCCCATGGTGTTGCGACGTCGACGGATCACAAAATGTATTTTTTCCTTGTGTTTGTAACCCTCGGTTCACTCTTTTAAAATGTTTCATGTTCTTGTCATTACAACCGCCCACGGTGAGCTACTTGTGTAATTGGGGGGGGGGGGGAGTGTGGGGGTGTGCGGCAACCCTCAACTTCCCGCCACTTCTTGGCGTCACCGGCAGTCTAGATCCAAGCCGGGCAGAGACCAGTCGTCCTGCCGCCTCTCTGTACTTAGAGGTTAAGTTCCTCAATAAACCTCGTAACGCGCCCCCAGCCTTTCTGTGCTCCAGCCCCAACACTATGATATACGTACGTTTTGGTAATACCGGTCCAGAGGAATGTGGCGACTTAATTGCGACACAGGCCGCAGGAGCTGGATGCGCCTGTGCCGTGGAAGGCCTGTCGGGACCAATTCGCGGCGCTGGCGAGCGGCGTAAAAGGCGTGCCGTGGAAGGCCTGTCGGCCCGATTCGCGGCGCTGGCGAGCGGCGTAAAAGGCGTGCCGTGGAAGGCCTGTCGGGCCCGATTCGCGGCGCTGGCGAGCGGCGTAAAGGCAGGAAGGGCCTTGGTGGTGGCCTGCCGCCCAGACGGGTTCGGGTCAAGGGCTCACTGAGGAAGGGCAAGAAACCGCTCACTTCGCCTCGGCATGGAGTCCCGGAATAAGAGCCACCGGCGTAGTGAGCGGGGGAAGCCGCGCAGCAAGCATTGGAGGCCTCGGAAAGCTAGGATGAAGAGGACGCACTCAAACCTGCCTCCGCCGCGCCGTCAGGAGGATGGCGAGCAGTTGTGCCACACTTGCAGTGTGTGGCCCCCGCCGAAGCTGGTGCAGGTGGCAATAACTGCTTGTTACGACGGTGGAGGGATGCACTGTGCCCTCTACCAGGCAGAGCCAGCCACAGCGTGTTGCTGTTAAGTCCTGTCGCACCGTCACCGGCGCCTTGCAGTGGAGGGCATGGTCTGCCGGGAGGTTGTGGCGCCCTTTGCCGTGGAGACGAGCAGTGGAGCAGAGAGGAGAGCTGCGGGTCAGTGGAGAGTGACTCCTGGGCCGTGGTTACCTCTGATCGAGGCAAGCCAAAGGTAGAGGACGTCCCCTGTGGTTTGTGGCGCCTGATTGAAGTTGCAGCTGGAGTTCCTGCTTGTGTGTTCGCGTGCGAAGAGGAGGGCGGCCTGGTGCGACTTTCCAACACTGCAGTGGCGGCTGGTGAAGGCGATGGAAGGACTTGCAGCTGTAAAGCTTTGGGTGGTAATGTTTGGTATAGGGGTGTGTTTAATGATGAGGCGAGTTGCCCTTCATTTGAGGATTTTTTATTTTGTTATTTTTTGTGTGTTTACCAACCAACTATGGTTTCCCTATTTTTCTTTTATATACTTTTAGGATAAAGGATTTAGGATAAAAACAGCGGGTCGCTGTTCTGGGGAGGAGGAGGATAGTGTTACACCCGCAGAGAAATGTCCGTCTGTCGGTGTGTATTTGTCGTAGTGTGTGTTGGGGTAAGCAGTGTCCGTATGTATGTGAGGTTAAGGGGTATAGTGGCGGCCGTGTGGGGCCGTTGGGGCTACACGAGCCTCATCCCAGGAGTTATCAGCTGTGTTAATTGGTAGTCGGTTTGTGTGAACTGTATGAATGTGTTTGGAGGTCATTTTGTGTATGAGGGATACCATAGGTGTGTATGTTGTTCAGATGAGGCTGATGTGGTGTGCTTGAAAGTATGTGTGGGGAGGGTGACAAATTGTTGAAGATTAGAGTCTGCGGTGTCGGCCCTGGGGACACCAAGGACCACCAGGGGTGAGCGCGGTGGTGCGGGAGAAAGGGAGAGCGGTGAGAGGTACGAGGCAGGAAGGTGGTCTTTGGAGCAGGGCAGCCGGTGTTGTCCGTGGAGGGGACAAGGGATTATTACACCACGCGGCTGCCTTTGTGATCTGCCCATTGGATTAAGGAGAGCGTCAGCGCCTCGCTTTAAAGTCAGTAACCCGTGGTGTGTGCACTCTCGCGTAGCCTCCAGTGTGTTATAAACAATTAGACAGTGTATAACATGTGAGTCTCTCTCCACCATCACATTACAGTGTATTGTGACCACCAATAAATTGGACAGTGTAATACAGTGTGCTCAGTGTCCCTTCCTCCGGGTGTATGATAAAGGCGCCATCAGCGGTGAGATAAGCTACTCGCCTCAGGTACTTTCTGCCGAACCTCCGTCAGGAGTAAGTGTTTACGTGAGGCGCCCTTGGTGTGATAAGAAAGGTGAGTGCCTTGCGTAACATTATTATATAAAATATGCTGACAGAAGAAGGAGGGGAAAATGCTACCACTAGTTTTGCTTCTCTCCCAACACCAACCTGTGCAACCTCTGGCAGGTTGCGTTTTGGGAGAACGCTGGACCAAAGGCTGCACCGAGTTTTTGCTGGGTGTCAGTAGAGTAGCCTACCTTGAATAATAGAGTAGCGACAACTCGATTTATGGGCGCCATCTTAGTACCAGGGCCTCTTCGTTCACCCGCGGAAGTTCTCAAGGCATGACCCCGCAGTATACAATGTTATACATGTATAAAGGATATAATGTTATCTTCGGAAATATTTGTTCTATAAGATTATCACATAAAACACAGTAAAACACATTAAATAAATGTCATTATGAGACTGAAGAAATATGCATGAACTTATAATTCACTTAAACACGTCGTCATGTAAAACTTTGTGGGACAACTTATAAGATGGAAGATATCTATAGAAGCAGAATTGTATTAGCTTTCCATTGATATATTTCGTTTTCTGATACATACAGTAGTAGGGTGGGGTGGGGTCACACCGAACGGGGGGATCACCGTACGAAGGCTACAACGCGAAAATTAATTCAAATTTCGCGCCACCATGCCACCACGGATGCAGCGCCACGCTCAGTGAACTACATGCGAGCAACAGGGTAGCGTCAGCGTCACCTCCGTGTTTACCAGGTAAGAAATTTTATTTTTCGTATGTTCCTTGTCACTTTTCGCCGTTCTTATATAGTGTCTCATGTCGGCTGTGATGACGTGATTCTTTTGAGGTAAGTTGCAATACGAGGTATAACCGTATTGACATGTTATTGAGTGAAAAAGTAGTGCATGCTTTCGAACAGGCCGCGGTGGCATTATTTACAAAAAAATTGGTGGCGCGGGGGATCAACGTATGGTGAAGTGCGGGGGATCAACGTACAGTGAAATTTTGAAAAAGCTATATCTTTTGAAATACCTACACAAACATAACAAACAGTGATTGACTATGTATATTCGCATGATATTAAATGGTGGTGGTGAACTAGTGCATTTAAATTAAATGGAACAGTGTTTTTTTGTGGCATAAAGTTGAAGGTGATTGTATTAAATTATGATGCTATATCAGTGTTATTATGCTATAAGCACATGAACTAACTATTATATAAGTGATTTATGTTATTAGAATGATTCTAGAATAAATTTTTTATGTTAAAAAAACCATTTAACACTGCTATTTTCGGGGCATGACGTTCGGTGATCCCCCGCATCACTACGATTTTGGAAAATCTATATATTTTTAAATACTTAGAAAAACTAAGAAAAAGTGACTGACTATGCATATTAGCATGATATTAAATGGTGGTGGTGAACTAGTGCATTTAAATTAATGGAACAGTGTTTTTTTGTTGGTGTAAAGTTGAAGGTGATTGGTATTAAATTATGATGCTATATCAGTTGTTATTATGCTATAAGCACATGAACTAACTATTATATAGTGATTTATGTTATTAGAATGATTCTATATTAATTTTTTATGGTTAAAAAAACATTTAACACTGCATATTTTGGGGGCATGACGTTCGGTGATCCCCCACATATATTGCCAGACTCATAGTCCCAAAATAATATGGTGGCCATGCAGAATCGCCTCTCACCACTGTAAAAAATACTAAGCTAAGCTAACCTAAACTAACCTACCCTAACTATGCATGATGTCTAATGTCATTAACTCTTTTCAGATCTAACCTAACCTACCGCCATCACCGTCATCATGCTCGCAAATATGTCAGGAAGAGCGACAAGCAGATGGACCGCACTGACCTGAGGCTGCCTTTAAGCACCGCGTGGCCACTAGCTGCAGCCTGAAAGAAGCCGCTGACAGATTCAACATCAAGAAAACAACTCTTGCTGTAAGTTGCTCTATTTAGTTCCATATCTCCCCAAGGTCTTTTTGTATGACCTCATCCCACGTCTTCTTTGGTCTCCCCTGGGATGAGGTCATGCAAAAAGACCTCAGGGATAGCTTAAGGGTCTCTAGATTTATAGATTTTAAAATTTATTCATTTTTTTGTTAGCTTTTATTGCCAGCAAGGGCCTTCTAAGTCCTAATTAATTTCTTTTGTTAAAGGATGCCTTCAGCGCTCTATTTATTATTTTTTTTGTCAACTTTTGTTGCCAGCAAGGGCCTTTTAAGTCCTATTCATTTCTTTTGTTACAGGACGCCTTCTATCTATCGAAGAAGCTGTCGGATGGAGTTACCTATATGGCTGTTGCTTCCCGTAGCAATAGGGTTTTCAGCCCTCAACAAGAAATATACATTGCTGATTATACCATCCACGCAGCCAAGATGTTCTACGGCCTGCCATGAACGATGTGCGTAGGATGTGTACCAGTATGCCATAGCTTGTGGGAGCAAGAGCATCCCTGCTGCCTGGGAGAAGAGAAAATGGCGACAAGGGACTGGTACTATGCCTTCATGAACCGTCATCCAAACCTTGTATTGAAGGCTCCGGAAGGCATGTCCCATTGCCAGGATTGTTGCCTTCAACAAAGTCAATGTGGAAACCTTCTTTAAGGCTTACACATTAGCTTTGGAGAAGTAACATTCACGCCGGACCGGATATACAATTTGGATGAGAGTTCATTGTCGACTGTTATGAAGCCAGTCAAGGTTGTGTGTGCGAGAGGCCAGCCAGTAGCCACGCAGGTAACTCGTGAACGCGGTGACAGCATGACGTTTGTGGGCATTATAAATGCTGTGGGGCAGTCCATCCCTCCAGTTGTTTATAATTCCCAGATGCCGATGGAATCCCGCTTTCATGAGAACACGATCTTTGGTTCCAAAGGGATATTGCATCCTAGTGGCTGGATGAATGGTGAATGCTTCGTGCAGACACTTCAGCATCTCCATGAGAAGTCTTGTTCTTCTGTAGAGAACAAGATTCTTCTGATCATGGACAATGCTGAATGTCACATGAACATTCAGCCTGTTGATTTGCGATAATGCATGGTATCGTGATTGTTACCTTGCCTCCGCATACAACAGACAAACTCCCGCCATTGGATGTGAGTGTCTTTGGTCCCTTTAAGACATTCCTGCGTGCCCTACTGAACGACCACGCGCTCATGCACCCTAACGAGCACATAACAGTCCACAAGTTGCCAGAGTTTTGCTTCTGAGGCATGGACCAAAGCCACTACCCCCTCCAACATTCTCAGTGGTTTCCGGGCGACTGGTATATGGCCACTCAATCGCAACATCTTCCCAGATGATGTGTTTGTAGGAGCGCATGTACCGAGCGACCGGCACCACCAGAATTTGTAGTGGAAGTTACTCCACTTCTTCTGATGGAGGAAGTTCAGATGGAGAGGAGCGACTGGCTGAAGGCCATACCTCAGAAGCTATACCCCTTCCCGCTGTGTCTCCCAGGCTAGATGATGTGCCTGCCACCCCGGGCCCCAGCACGACAGAGCCTGCCACCCCGAGCACCAGCACGACAGAGCCTGCCACCCCGGGCCCCAGCACGACAGAGCCTGCCACCCCGGGCCCCAGCACGACGCCCCCTGCCACCCCGGGCCCCAGCACGACAAAGCCTGCCACCCCGAGCCCCAGCACGACAGAGCCTGCCACCCCGGGCCCCAGCACGATGCACCCTGCCACCCTGGGCCCGAGCACGACGCACCCTGCCACCCCAGGACACCCTTCTCAACAGACAGACTTAACCCCAGAGTGTGTCAGGCCGTTCCCTAAGGCTAATCCTCGTCCTTATGGAAAGGGACGGAAGAGGGTGCGGGCCTGCATTTTAACCGAGAATGAGGAGGCAATATCTGACCTGAGGTTGAAGGCAGAGAAGAGGCAGAAGCTGGAAGACAAAAAGAAGGCAGCGGCTGAAAAGAAAACATTGGGAAAGAAGAAGGGTCCACAGCGGAAGAAGTCTGTGCCTGTCCCGGAGGAAGACACCACTGACGAGGAGGAGGTGAGGTGATAATGTCCGACTTCAGCTGGACGACTCCTCCGAGTACTCGGATGAGGTGGACGACGAGGGCACCTGGACTGCAGCATCATACCCTTTTGCTGCGAAAACATCACAGGTGGGGGACTTTGTTCTGGTTCAGCTGAAGCTGGAGGAGGGAAGGGGTGTGGGCACATTAGTGTGCTATGTTGCTCAGGTGTTGGCCATCATGGAGGATGGAAAATTAAACCTTTCTTTCCTCCGGATGAAGTCCGCTAACACCCGAGACACGTTCACCTTCCCTACCATCCTAGATGAAGCTTCTGTTGATCCAGAACAGTGCAAGGGTGTCCTGGTGACCTCCAAGGGCATCACCAAGAGGCAGGCTGACCTGGTGAAGGTGTTTTCCCCCGCTGCATGCCTTCATGATGCACTTCTGAATAGTGGAGCAATAAAAATACCTAGACCTATCTTTTAATAAATGCTATTTTATATGAGCTTATCTTTCATTTCATCACCTAATAATAATGGGTGGTGTCTAGGCTTAGCATATATGTTGATTTTCAGGCAAAAAAAACACAATAATGTTTGATGTAATATGAGTTTAAAAATATCATACGGTGCCCCCCCCATACCTGATCCGGTGTCCCCCCTTGTGGGGGGGACACCGGACGAGGTGCCAAAAATTTATAAAAAACCTTAAATGACCCTTATTATCTGAGTTAAGAATTCATGAGGGTACCATAGGTGGGCCATATTGTGAAGTTTGTTTTGGGCACAGTGTGCACTCTCTCAGGTAAAAAATGGATTTTTTATGAATATTTTTCCACTAATAGTACGGTGTCCCCCGACACCACCCTACCATGCAAAGATTAGCGTTAACTAAATAAATCGCCGCGCCAGCCGCTCTCTCTCTCTCTCTCTCTCTCTCTCTCCCCTCCCTCCTCTCCTCTCTCCTATCTCTCTCTCTCTCTCTCTCTCTCTCTCTCTCTCTCTCTCTCTCTCTCTCTCTCTCTCTCTCTCTCTCTCTCTCCGTGAAAGAGATATTATTTAATCAATTTATTACACCCGAAGGCGACAGACCTAGTGACATGTATAGCCGTGGATTAGTTACAGAGGATTCGTGTCTCACAGGGAACGCTGAACACACCCACACGCACGTACACACACACACACACACACACACACACACACACACACACACACACACACACACACACACACACACACACACACATACAAACGCACACACACAGAAAGGGACAAAGTGTATGTACAATCAACAGCCACCAAAGTGTGGATGGCGAGCAAGAAGGATTTCCAGGTTATCATTCGAGAGTAAATGTGTACAAATCTGAATTAAGTTCTGCCCCCGTGCTAATAAGTCTGTCACTGTGGGGCACTGAAGGCAGTAGTGGTCAAGGGTGTTGGCGTTGGGACGGTTACACAGTTTACAGGAGGAGTAGTGTGGCACGTCCTCTGCTTGGGAGACCTGCCACACTGGCCGGTACCCCAACCTCCCAGCAAACACAAAGACGGAGGGCCTCCGGAGGCCCTCCGTATGTCTTATCGGCGGCCCGACGGAAGTGTACGACGTAGGGCCACTGGGAATTTGCTCAGAGGCTCACCGGCGGGCCGCTCTCAGCGGCCCGCCGTAGGGCATATGACCATTTGCCGCTGTTATATTAACTGATTGAGGAATATTTACGGTTATACTTTCTAAGTATATTGCAGATATAGTAATGTTTTAAGGGGTGTTGCACAACCCATTAGCCGATTAATAGACTAATGGGCTGTTCAACACTTATAAAAACATTGCTATATAATGCAATATGCTTAGAAAATTTAACCAGAAATATTCCTGTGTCGTTATCCAGTAATACGATGAAAAGGAGATTGCTAGGATCATAATTGCTACGGACATTGTTTATTTCATAACGGCGTGAACAGCCATGTAGAAGGATATAGGTTGCGGCGAACAACATAACAACATCCACCCACTCGTGCATTTTCCGACTAACTGATTATTTTCACTCAGACACAGCGCCAGGCGCCGTCAAGGAATTCCTAAAAAAACGTATCGTACTGCAATTATTTATATTATTCAGTCTATTTCGATATAATGAAGGAGCGAAAACATGTTATAACTAAGTTCTCATTATGTTATCGACTGGTTAAGGGTGACAATTTAGGTCTTTTGTGGGTTTTTAACCCTTTGTAATGGCTATCGTACGTCTGGCAGTTTAGTGCATTGATAGCTGGGAAATGATTTCAAATAATATTCTATTCTAAATCATGATATTATTCATATGTTAACTCCATCATCTACATATTCCATATTAGGTGTACCGTTGAGTATTGATATGTGTTGATAATATGTTGGAAGTTATTGAAATAAGGGAAAATATGATCTTGTGTTATCCCGTAATAATCTTCGCCGCGGTTAATCAAGTGTTATTTTTATATGATACTAGCTACACACACAGACAAACTGATAACCTTTTTCCATGTAAGCTCCTTCCTATGTACGTATCTCATCTTTATTTCTATGTATCTCTGGGTGTTCCTGATTAAGCTGGAAATATTTGAAATAAACTGATATATGATAATTTCTATAAACTATTATAAAAACTTTCATAACAACTTTTAATAGCTTGAACAGGCCTAATAATAGTGATGGTACCGATATTGAGATACTATGTATATTACTGAGTTAATATATATAATATGAAATTAATATTTCCCATTTACAAATACCTACTAGCTGGCCTCCGGAGGATTGACGTCAAGTTGCCGCTGCTTGTCACTACTGATGTAATACTACATCAAGATAATCATATAACTGTTGTTTCAAAATGTTTACACATAGAAATATTCAATTCTTGAAATTCTGTACATTAATTTTTAACATAGTAAATCATCCCGTCTGAAAATACAGCAGCGGGCCTTCGGAGGGCTGACGGAGGTAAATTTGCCGCCGGCGGCCGCCGTTCGCCGCTCTACGGCCTTCGTCGGCCCGCCGGTGATGGTTAGCTGGGCTGAGGCGAGCATTGACAACATTGTGCCGACGTACCATGAGCCTATGTCGGCGATACTTATGTTTGCACCGAAGAAAATTGTCATGGTGCTGTATGGAAACACTGGTGGCCCTGTCTGCGTCCCTGCGATGCACAGTTATGGCGTGAGCAGCTGAGTATATGCTGTTTCGAAGGCAGCGAAGGGAGGGCACAGCATTCGCATCATCCAAGCCCAGCTCACAGGCCGCCTTGGCAAGTCGATCCACCGTGTCATTAACAGCCAGCCCGATGTGAGAAGGCGTCCACACGAAGAACACGACAAGAGAGGCATCGTGGGCGATGGCGAGTTGACACAGTATGTCTCGTACAACACGGCCACAGCTGGGTCTTGGCGAGGAGAGGGCGTAAAGAGCCAACTGGGAGTCACAGATTATTACCCCATTCGCTCGTCGTTGAACAAGTAGAGTTACTGCATCCAGGATGCCGTGAAGTTCGCAGAAGGTGGAGCACGATGAGTTAGGTAGCCTACGGCCGAGCCATTCTTCCTCCCCAGGCGGCTCCATGGTGGGGGAGAACATGGCACACGCTGCACTCCCGTCTGCCTGCACTGAGCCGTCAACATAGATGTTGGGTGCAGCGGGAACTGACGTAGACACCCCGGCGATGGTCTCCAGGGCTAATTGTTCTGCAGGAGGGGAGGGACGTCTTTGAAGGTCGGTGTAAAAGTGACAATAGGGAGAGGAACCCGTCACGGTGGTAAGCCAGGGACAGCTGCCTCCTCGGGGACAGTAATATCAAGGCCACGAAGGTTGTTGCACACTGCATTGATGAGGTTGTGGCCACCAGGTCGAAGTGGGAGTCTGGGTGCGTCTGGGTCGAGCGATGTTCTGATGACAGCAGAGAAGTGCGGAGCAAGGTAGGGGGAGTGGAGACACTTGATCAGAGAGATAGGTCACATCGGCATAAATCCTCTCCACAAGTGGGGGCAGGTCGAGCTCAGACTGCATGTTGACTATGCGAGTGGAGAGAGGACACCCCAGGATAAACCTCATGACTCGATTTTGAAATTTTTCAAGAGGCTCTAGTGCTTTTCTGGGGGAAGTTGACTAAGGGGAGGGGACAGATAGTCAACAACTGACCGAAGAAACAGGATGTAAAGGGTCCTCGCCAGGGGGATAGACACACCTGTGGTATTGTTGGTTTAAGCCACTTGAGAGGGGCGAAGCGAGGCTGCAGGCGATCAAGAAGGTTTACCACGATGGGGTGAATCCGTTGTCGTGCGGGTATGACAGGGGTGACCCGGACTGGTGCGCCTAGGTATGTGTACTGCGTGCAGTGAGGGATATCATTCCCGCCCATGGTGAACGCCGGCAGTGCTCTCAGGTTGCGGGACGAGAAGATCCTGCTCTTTTCAGGGGAGATCATTAGACCACAGGCAGTAGAAGACGCGTAGAAATCATGAAGAAGGAGCTGAAGATCGTGAGGTGAGGACGAGTGAATGCAGATGTCGTCTGCGTAACAGGTGACAGTAGTTCCGGGGATGGCAGGGAGAGGAGAGAGTAGACGGTGCATTAGGACATTGAAGAGAAAGGGGCTTAGAACACCACCCTGCGGAGTACCAAGCTCAAACCGTTCATAGGAGCTACATGCACCCCTAAAAAGGACACGTGAAGCTCTGCTACAAAGATAGCCCCGTATCCACTTGAGAAGGCTTCCTTGGACACCGAAGTCCACCAGCTGGTCAAGAATAATTTCCCTGTTAGCCACGTCGAAGGCACTTTTGAGGTCAAGGAAGGCAACCACACTGGTGGGGGAGAGGCGGGTGTAGAGTTCCACGAGGCAATGATGTGTACTTCGTTGTGGAAGGAAGCCATAGAGAGAGGGGGAGAGTTTATCTTGGAGACGATGTATGAGTCGGGCAAGAAGGATGCGTTCAAGCACCTTACTAAAGCAAGAAGTGAGGGAGATAGGCCTGAATTTGTCGGTTCCAGGCTTTGGTATCGAAACAATTGTGCTGGAGGTCCAGGCAGGAGGCACATGTCCCCGGCGGAAGCAGAGATTGAAGAGATGTAGTAGAGGGTTGCCAGGAACTTTCTGAAGGAGGCGGAGCACTTGATAGGTAAAGCCGTCAACTCCGGGGGCAGTAGTCGTAGACCCAGCAAGAGCACGTCGCAGTTCATCCTCCGTTAGCGGTACGTCATCGTCCTCATCTGGGTTGAGTAATGCAGCCATCAGACGGAGGATGCGAACGTTGCGTTGGGAGGAGAGAGCATCTTGAATGTGCGCAGGAAGATTGCAAGTTTGCGACTGAGCTGACCAAGCAGTGATGAGGTCCTGGGCGTATTCTTGTGGGCTGTGGTGGAGGGGGCAGGTGGGTTTTTTCTTGATGGTCCTGTTTATTAGGTGCCACATGGTCCCGACGCTAATCTGATGATTGATGCTATCCGTATATCTTTGCCATGATTCGGTGTAGGCGCACTTCTGAAGGGCGATCAGGTCGTCGCTCGCCACTTCGTACTGACGCAGATGATCCGGTGTGGGTTGCCTCTGAAAGGCGAGGCCAGCATCCGCCGCCGTCCTTTCCGCTTGGATAATACGACGATCCAGCGTCCAGGTATGGGCCACAGTGCGACGTTGAATGTGAGGTCTGGTAACATAACGGCTGTAGAAGTCATGTGTAGCATTTACCAGGGAATTATAGAAGTTGTCAGGGGAAAGAAAGTCAAAAGTGGGAAGAAGCTTAGAGATGTAAGAGACATGCGTGGGGCAGTACTTGGGAGGGATGGAGATGCGGGTGCGGTGGTGGGGGAACGTAGGACGAGTCGGTAGGGAGTACTGCAGACTGAGGGCAACGTGGTCGGAGAAGAGGGAAGGTATAGACTGGCAGCTGACACGGGACGCCACAAGGCCAGACGTTAGGATGTGATCTAAGGTGCCCCCACGAGCGTGTGTGGCTCCACCACTGTCCCAGCGGGTGAGGCGGTAGCGGCGGAAGTAGTTCAGCAGAGGCAGGCCACTGCGGTTGGGAGTGGGAGAAGCGTCACCAAGAGCAGGATGTCGAGCGTTAAAATCCCCCATGTAGATCATGCCACGATCTGTAGGTATCGGAAGGGCTGGGAGATGAATCACGCCAGGGGCAGAGTACACGTTGCACAGTCGGAGTTTGCCATCTCCCACAGTAATCTCAAAAAGTTGAAAGGTCATAGCAGCATGTGTAGAACAGCGGATAATTCTGTGAGGCATGGAGGAATGAATGTAGGCAATGAGGCCGTTCCTGGCATGGTGCACGTAAGAGATGTAGCCAGAAAGCGGGGAGCCGCGTCTCCCGGTGCAGCACCACCAGGAAAGCTTCCTGAATGAATATAACCTGCGGGTGATGACGAAAAAACGTAGGCCTTTAGTACAGTGAGTTTGGAGTAGTGTCTGATTCCGAAGGCATTCCATGAGATAACATGAAGTGTCGTGGGACTAGCGAAGTCTACCCTTAAAGGTCTTGCGGGTGACAGAGGAGGAGGGGCGAGAGTGGGCGCGCTGCCAGCCGAAGCGCGGGGTGAGGGAATCTTGGGCGGCACTAGACCACCCAGCTTCTCAAGGCGGGAGACGACAGCATCGAGCTTTTCAGTGAGTGACGTGACAGTGGCGATGACGACTTGGTGCGATTCAACTAGGGTGGCAAGAGTGCTTGTGGTGGTGGCTTGCTGGCTGACCAGGCTGTCAATGCGGGCATCTATGGCATCAAAGCGTGCCGTGAGAGTTGTACAGCGAGATTCCAGAGCATCGACAGCTTGACGAAGAGCAATGACAGCAGCAGATTCAGTAGGACAGGGAGAGGAAGACGAAGTCGAAGGCGAAGTGTGGGTGGTGGGGGTGGTGGTGGAGACGCAGCACGTTGAGAAGGGGCAGCGCGGAACCGCTTAGCACAGCCATGCCAGACGTTGACCCCCTGGCACATTGCCTCGAGGGCGAGTGGAAGGGGTGCGGTATGGGCAGGAACGGGTAGCATGGCCAGCAGCGCACCATGCACACTTCTCCGAGGCAGAGCAGTAACGTGAAATGTGGCCAATACCCCAGCATTTAAAGCACCACCCCAGCTAACCATCACCGGCGTAGAGGCCCTCCGGAGGGCCTCGGGTGTATTTTCAGAGAGGAAAATTTATTATCTGTAAATCAATGTACAGAATTTGAAAAATGTATTCCTTTTATGTGTAAACATTCTAAAACAACAGTTATATGATGATATTGATGTAGTATTACATTAGTGGTGATAACCAGCGGCTACTTGACGTAAGACCTCCGTAGGCACGCTGGTGTATATTTGAAGGGCACAAGAAAATATTAAGGCGGCTACTCTCGGGGCAAAATGTTTGGTCCATTTAGATAGTGATCTGTCCTCGTGCATGCTTTGGAGCATGTTTCCTGTGTTGCTGTGGTACAGATTAAAAGTTGCTCCAGGAGGTCTGATAATCTTGAAAAAAATACAAATTTGAAAATCCAAAATGGCTTCCTTCGCTTCGTACACAGCTCTCTGCCTCCGAACATTACATCCCTCGAAATGTAAGTACCGTGTAAAATTAGGACATGAAACTAATAGAAGGAAGTGTGTTAGGTGTTGGAGGAGAAGCACATACTGTTTTACGAGTATTTACCCGGGTGAACATTATATAGGAACCTGATATATGGGTTCGCTATTAATCTGGCTAGCAGGTCCTCTCGATTTTTTTATTGTTCCATTATGTGACTTGTTATGGAAGATGAGAGGCTTAAATAAGTTGAATGAAGTGAGTTAGGTGTCATAGATGCTGTACACTTTTGAAAATACTGGCGTGAACATAAAACACGTGGCATTTCGTGACACGAAATATAAGAGCTTGTTATCCCGTGTTTTGAGAGTCGCAGTCTACAATTAATATGTTTAAAAGGTTACTTTTTTATGGCTGATGATAGCTTTAGTTGAATGAAGTGAGCTAGGTTCGTAAGGAGAAGTAGAATTGTTAACATAGTACCTAGAACAGTCGCCGCCGTTCCAATTTTTCTCGTCGGCGAATGATCTCGGCGATAGTTTCAGTTCCTGATCTTGATATTACATAAACCCAATATATCTATTTAATCAGCTTTTTACCCCTGTTTCAGTATTTAGACCATAAATACCCAGCTAACCATGACCGGCGGGCCGACGTTGGCTGTAGAGCGGCGAACGGCGGCCGCCGGCGGCAAATTTACCTCCGTCAGCCCTCCGAAGGCCCGCTGGTGTATTTTCAGACGGGATAATTTACTATGTTGAAAATTAATGTACAGAATTTCAAGAATTGAATATTTTTATGTGTAAACATTTTGAAACAACAGTTATATGATTATCTTGAAGTAATATTACATCAGTCGTGACAAGTAGCGGCAACTTGACGTCAATCCTCCGGAGGCCCGCTGGTGCGTATTTGTAAGTGTGAAATATTCATTTCATATTATATATATTAACTCAGAAATATATATAGTATCTCAATATTGGTACCATCACTATTATTAGGCCTGTTCAAACTATAAAAAATTGTTGTAAAAGTTTTTATAATAGTTTATAGAAATTATCATATTGCAGTTTATTTCAAATATTTCCAGCTTAATCAGGAACACCCAGAGATACATAGAAATAAAGATGAGATACATAGGCTACATAGGAAGGAGTTTAGGCTACATGGAAAAACGTTATCAGTTAGTCTATGTGTGTAGCTAGTATCATATAAAAATAACATTTGATTAAACGCGGCAAATATTATTACGAGATAACACAAGGTCATATTTTCCCTTATTTCAATAACTTCCAACATATTATCAACACATATCAATACTCAACGTTACACCTAATAAGGAATATGTAGATGATGGAGAATTAACATGGATAATATCATGATTTAAAATAGAATATTATTTGAAATAATTTCCCAGCTACCAATGCACTAAACTGCCAGACGTACGATAGTCATTACAAACGGTTAAAAACCCACAAAAGGCCTAAATTGTCACCCTTAACCAGTCATAACATAATAGAACTTAGTTATATAACTTGTTTTCGCTCCTTCATTATATCGAAATAGACTGATAATATGAATAATTGCAGTATGACACGTTTTTTTAGGAATTCCTCAGCAGCGTTGTGTCAGTGAGTGAAATCAGTTACTGGGAAAACGCACAAGTGGGTGGATGTAGTCATGTGGTTCGTCGCAACCTATATCCTTCTACATGGCTGTACAGTGTTCCACGTACACCAGCATGTAAACCCAATAACGAAAATGTTTTTGTACTTATGAAATAAACAATGTCCGTAGCAATTATGATCTCCTTTTCATCGTATTACTGGATAACGACATAGGAATATTTATGGTTATACTTTCTAAGTATATTGCAGATATAGTAATGTTTTTATAATTGTTGAACAGCACATTAATCTATTAATCGGCTAATGGGTTGTGCAACACCCCTTAAAACATTACTATATCTGCAATATACTTAGAAAGTATAACCATAAATATTCCTCAATCAGTTAATATAACAGCGGCAAATGGTCATATGCCCTACGGCGGGCCGCTGGGAGCGGCCCGCCGGTGAGCCTCTGAGCAAATTCCCAGCGGCCCTACGTCGTACACTTCCGTCGGGCCGCCGGTAAGACATACGGAGGGCCTCCGGAGGCCCTTCGTCTTTGTGTTTGCTGGGTACCATCAATAGCTTGATCAGGTAGGCTATTAAAAGTGGAACTGTCTTCGAAACTTTACACGTTGGCGAGTGTTCCACTATCGGCGAGAGTTCTCGGTTGGTGTTTCGGCGAGAATTCCATAAACCGTGAACATCTTTAACGATTACAAAACACCGAATAATTAAGTTGGGCTCATATTATCGTGTTACTGCCGTATCTATAGCCACTGCCGTATCTCTCTCTACCTACTGCCGTATTTATAGCTGTTCGTCACTGGCCCTATCTATAGCTCCTTGCTATATTCGGTATAATTCTAGTGTTTGCCTATACTCCCCCTTTGACCCCAAACTAGCTTGGGGACCTGGGAGAATGCAGGATATATGGCTGGGGTACAAAATATGCGTCGCAACCACATACTTTCTGAGTTATGGAAGTTATAAAAATTCCCTAGATCTAGGTAGGGAAAATGAATTGGAATTCTTCTGAGTCCAGAGACGTGGGTGTATACCCAATGCGGCCGCCTACGGCAATATAAGTAACTTTTAGGGGGTTATAGTGTGGTTAGGTTAGTAACTTTTAGGGGGTTATGTTAGGGTTAGGTTAGTAACTTTTAGGGGGTTATGTTAGGGTTAGGTTAGTAACTTTTAGGGTTATAGTGAGGTTAGGTTAGTAACTTTTAGGGGTTATAGTGAGGTTATGTTTGTAACTTTTAGGGGGTTATAGTGAAGTTAGGTTAGTAACTTATAGTGAGGTTAGGTTAGTAACTTATAGTGAGGTTAGGTTAGTAACTTTTAGGGGTTATAGTGAGTTTAGGTTAGTAACTTATAGTGAGGTTAGGTTAGTAACTTTTAGGGGGTTATAGTGAGGTTAGAGGCGTATTTTGTCCATGCCCTTGGAAGTAAAATTTTACTTATTTAAGCTCCGCCCACTTATTTTTTACTCTTTTGCGTGCATAGAAAACTGAGCAGATACACTTATTTTACTCTTTTCCTGTAAAATTATACAGTCGTGGGTGTGGGTGGTGGTTTCAAGAGCCTGGCCAATCAGATCGCGCGCATGAGAAAATCTTATCAAAACTCCTCCCGTAAATGTTTCTCTTTTCCTTTAATTCTCATCCAATTCAACATTCATTACATGCGCACGACATGCAAAGGATACTGTATTTAATTAATAGTAGGTAAGGAGTAGTAAGGAGTAGAGTAGGTGACTCTTAACAGGTAAGAAGTCACAAATATTAAAATTCTCCAGCGACGTCTGGGAACAAATTTCCCAATCCTCGAATTTTTCAATGTGTCCGAATCTTCGTTGATGCTTCTGGCTTAGCACCAAAAACTGGTGTATTATTGCTATAGTATAGTCAAATACTTAATATATTCATGAGTGATATTACATTTGCAATAGAATGTATAAATTTGGTATATATGTATATCACACAAAAAGAAAGCCTTTTAGAGAACCTATCGCAGGGCACGAATACGAACATTTCATCAGTCTGATTCAGCGCCAACACGGTAAGGAGGTCTCTACCCACGGGCCACCACACACCCACCACCACCCAGGCACCCACCGCCCCACACCACCCGCCCACCACACACCCATCACACACCCACCCACCACACGCCCATCACCCTCGCCCACCACACACCCACCCACCACACGCCCACCACACACCCACCCACCACACGCCCCATCACACATCCGCCCCCACACGCCCATCACCCATCCGCCCCACCACACACCCACCCACCACACGCCCATCATACATCCGCCCACCACACACCCACCCACCACACGTCCATCACACACCCGCCCCACCACACACCCGCCCATGGATGTTAAACGGGGGAGATGCACTGGAGGATGAATCACAAACCAGCATTCATCTAGGTTTTAGGCAAAGAATAATTGGTGAAACGTAGATGTAGGTACACGTAGCCTACATACGTACAGGTCCATGATAGCATTAAACATCCTCGACGCACATCGTGAAATGGCTGTGTAGCAAATAGATATTCAAATAACAGTTTCATAGCGCCCTAAACATTTCAGTTTAATATCAAGTCCATCTATAGAGTTAGAAAACAATGCTAGGCCATTCTAAGAGCTCAAAACAATTAGATATCGATGTGTAATACAGACAATCACGCTACTACTCTTTGCTGTGCCTTCAATAATGTCAACCTTAACGATATTCCTTGAGCCTCTGCAAGAGGTAATGAAGTGTACGACACTTTTACTCTCGGCAACATCAAGAAAGAGCTTTGGCAGTGCTACAATCGTATTTTGTGATGGCAAGCAGGGGCGGAGCTTAAATAAGTATAATTTTACTCCGGAAGGACACTACAAAATACGCCTTAGGTTAGTAATTTTTAGGGGTTATAGTGAGGTTAGTTTAGTAACTTATGACATATCTTATGTTTAACATATAGTTATGTTAGTTTAGAATCAGAAAATGACGCGCGACTGCCCTCTATATATGTGGATCATACGGGCGGCCGCATTGGGTGGCGACCGACGTGTGAACCTGACGATCCTCACAGAATGATGACCGAAGTGTCGAGAACACACCCAACACCCCGCTAGGAGGTTAAGGTAGGTTAGGTTAGATTTGGTTAGGTTAGGTTAGATTTGGTTAGGTTAGATTAGATTTGGTTAGGTTAGGTTAGATTAGAGGCGTATTTTGTAGTGTCCTTTCGGAGTAGAATTATACTTATTTAAGCTCCGCCCCTGCTTGCCATCACAAAATACGATTGTAGCGCTGCCAAAGCCCTTTCTAGATGTTGCCGAGAGTAAAAGTGTCGTACACTTCATTACCTCTTACAGAGGCTCAAGGAATATCGTTAAGGTTGACATTATTGAAGGCACAGCAAAGAGTAGTAGCGTGCTTGTCTGTATTACACATCGATATCTAATTGTTTTGAGCTCTTAGAATGGCCTAGTATTGCCTAATTTCTAACTCTATAGATGGACTTGATATTAAACTGAAATGTTTAGGGCGCTATGAAACTGTTATTTGAATATCTATTTGCTACACAGCCATTTCACGATGTGCGTCGAGGATGTTTAATGCTTTCATGGACCTGTACGTGTGTAGGCTACGTGTACCTACATCTACGTTTCACCAATTATATATATTCTTTGCCTAAACCTAGATGAATGCTGGTTAATTGTGATTCATCCTCCAGTGCATCTCCCCCGTTTAACATCCATGGGCGGGTGTGTGGTGGGCGGGTGTGTTATGGGCGTGTGGTGGGCGGGTGTGTGGTAGGTGTGTGGTGGGCGGATGTGTGATGGGCGTGTGGTGGGTGGGTGTGTGATGGGTGTGTGGTGGGTGGGTAGTGGGCGGGTGGTGGTGGTAGGTGTGTGGTGGGCGGATGTGTGATGGGCGTGTGGTGGGTGGGTGTGTGATGGGTGTGTGGTGGGGTGTGTGATGGGTGTGTGGTGGGTGTGTGGTGGGCGGGTGGTGGGTGGGTGGGTGGTGGGTGGGTGGTGGGCGGGTGGGTGAAGGTGTGTGTGTGATGGGTGTGTGGTGGGTTACACACAACGGGTGTGTTATAGTCTTGGAGAGGCTTCCTACCGTGTTGGAGCTGAATCAGACTGATGAAATGTTCGTATTCGTGCCCTGCGATAGGTTCTCTAAAAGGCTTTCTTTTGTGTGATATAACATATATACCAAATTTATACATTTCTATTGCAAATTTAATATCACTCATGAATATATTTAAGTATTTGACTATACTATAGCAATAATACACCAGTTTTGGTGCTAACCCAGCAAGCATCAACGAAGATTCGGACGCATTGAAAGATTCGATCGAGGATTGGCAAAATTGTTCCAGACGTCGCTGGAGAATTTTAATATTTGTGACTTCTTACCTGTTAAGAGTCACCTACTCTACTCCTTACTACTCCTTACCTACTCCTAATTAAATACAGTATCCTTTGCATGTCGTGCGCATGTAATGAATGTTGAATTGGATGATAATTAAAGGAAAACAGAAACATTTACGGGAGGAGGTCTGATAAGATTTTCTCATGCGCGCGATCTGATTGGCCAGGGCTCTTGAAAGGACCACCCACACCCAAAAGAGTATATTTTTCCCAAGATAAGTATAATTTTACTCGAGAAAGTGTATCTGGTCTCTTTTCTGTACACGCAAAAGAGTAGAAAATAAGTGGGCGGAGCTTAAATAAGTATAATTCTGCTTTGTATTGTAGTCACAAATACGCCTTAGGTTAGGTTATCGGTGGGTCAAGCTCCCCGCTAGGATTAGGTAAATTTTGGTTAGGTAAATTTCTCTAGATATAAAGGAAATTACCCTAGATTTAAGGAAATTTTTACCCCCCCTATACAATAACTCTTAAATTACGTGTCTCCACGTATAATTTGTTCTCCACCCGAAACCCCGCATTCCCACAGGTCCCGAAACTTGTTTGGGAGAAGTGGGAGAGTATGGGCAAACACTAGAAATTTACCTTATATTCTTTAGCACTCATTCTTTCCCCCGTTTAAACTATTTATTTTACCATAATCAAACCATAAAGTTTATTCGTACACTTTATATTTCTGCTATTACATTTCTTTAGTTAGCTACTGTTAGAGGTAGGGGGTTCACCGAAAAGGCAGGCACCGCTCGGGGATCGAACCCTAGACCTTCCACTTGCCGGGCGGACGTGCTACCGTTACACTACGGTCGCCTCCCGGTGACAACCCACACATCTCCCCCCTAAGGCCTCCCCAGAGCCAGTCCGGGGAATGTGTATCGCTTACCTCGATCCTACTCACTGCGCCATGTACGGGTTTTACCGAAAAGGCAGGCCACACAGCTACTAATAATTAAATGTTGTATTCCTCCGCCATTTACATCCCACATATACAATTACCTGTAAGTCGAGGAAAATCTTAAATTAAAAGTCTAAAGGTACTGAAATTTCCAGTTACCGTAAATTTGTAACATTGAAATATTACCGAAATAAAACAACAACTTTGTTTTGAAATACCGTGGAATGTTCATGGAATTGTCGCTGATAGGAATTCACGGCAAAACACCAACTTAGAACTCGACGACGCAGATATGTTCTTTACCATTTAATTTTGTTCTTTCTCTTTTTTATAAAGCATCTACCACTGCCGCAGATCAGGATGCAGCATGGTGCTTGATACACCGCAGAGTGCTGATGATTGTATGCATGGACATTTTATTCAAGGTACATTAAATTAGTTTTACTGAATTATGTATTGCAAACAATGGGTTTAGTTGCTTTTCAATAATAAATTAGGGTAAAGATTGGTTTTAGGGAACCCTCCTTATTGCGGAAAATATCACCCGTTATGTGACTGTTATTTTATGTTTTTTATCACGAAGATATTTTTTAACCCTCAATCAGTCAGCAATGTTCTTTTCTTCAATAGAGCAGTAAACTAACCTAGCCTAGCCTAACCTGAGTAACGCGTGAGTAATTTTTTGCTTTAAAGTGGATGATTAACTTAATTTTTTGCTCGGGCCATGAATTATAGGCCTCTTCCATTTTGCGACATTTCAAAAACCAGTTCACGGAACCCAAGAGTTCAGGCGTTCCATTTGCGCACGAAAACCTGGGTCCGAGGCAAAGCGCGTAGTGACTCGCAGAAACCCGTGAACTTCTCTACTCACATTGAGAGGTGGGTAGCTGGGTAAGTTCAGTCATACAAACAATGGTGCTTGGCTATTCTCTATCGTGGGGTCCCCCCCAATTTACGGGGGGCCCCCCGCCCTTTCCCCCCCCCCCCCCCGGGGTGGGAAACCAACCCCCCCCCCCCAAACCCCCAAAAAAACCCCCCCCCCCCTTTTAAAAGGGGCCTTTTCCCCAAGAAAAGCCAAAAAAAAAAAAAATTTTTTTTTTCCGGGGGGTTTTTTTTGGTGAAAAATCCCCCCCTTAAAACCCCCCTTTTTTCCGATTCCCCCCCCTTTTAACCTTTTAAAAAAAAAAAAAAAAAAAAAAAAAAAAAAAAAAAAAAAAAAAAAAAACCCCCCCCCCCCCCCCCCCCCCCCTGGCAAAAACTCCCAAAAGCCAGCCAACCTATAATAATAATTTTTTGCTTTAATAATATTAAATTTAAATTTTTTGTGGGGATGAATTATACCTTTTTCCCTTTTGGAATTTCAAAAACCAGTTGGAAATCGGGGTTCCCATTTGCGAAAAGAAACCCCCTGGGCCGACAAGGCGTATGCTCCCAAAGTAAACTTTCCTACTCACAGGGAGGTGGGTGTTTGGGGTAATTTTTCGTTCATCAACAAGGTTTTTTATTTTTTACTAAATTTTTGCGCAAATGGGGGAAGTGCCCTAAAAAAGGGGGAAATTTTGGTTTTGGGCCATTTTTGTCCCCGTTTTTCTTTTTATGTTTTTTACCCCGGATTTTTATTCTCTCGTTTTCTTTCTTTCTTTATTCCTCGTATCCTTTTTTTTCTTTTGTTTTATTTTTCTTCCCTGTTATCCTTCCTTCCTTTTCCCATTCCTCCCTGGGGTTTTTCCCCTTTTCCCCGGGGTTTTCCCCCTTCCCCCCCTTTACTCCTTCCCCCTTTTCCTTCTTCCTCTCATCGTTTTTTCTCTTCTTTTATTTCCCTTCCCTCGATCCCTCCTTTTCCTCTTCCCTCTTCTGTTTCTTTCCCTTTCCCCCTCTTTTCCTTTTCTCTCTCTCTTTCTCTCTCGTTTCCTCTCTCGTTTCTCCCCTCTTCCTTTTTCTCTCTCTCTCTCTTTTCTCTCTCCTCTCTCTTTCTCTCTCTCTCTCTCATCCCCCCCCCCCTCTTTCCTCTCTTTCCTCTCTCTCTCTCTCTTTTTTCCTCCCTCTATCCCTCTCTCTCTTTTCCCCCTCTCTCCTTTTCTTTCTTCTCTCTCTTTTCTCTTTCTCTCTCTCTCTCTTTCTCTCTTTTTTTTCTCCCCTTCTTTTTTATCTCTCTCTTCTTCGTTATCTCTCTCTCCCTCTTTATCTCTTTCTTTCTCTCTCCTCTCCTCTTCTCTCTCTCCTCCCTCTCTCCTCTCTCTCTCCTCTCCCTCTCCCCATCCCCTCTCTCTCTCATCCCTTTCTCTCTCTGTTTTCTCTCTCTCTCTCTTTATCTTCTCTTTCTCTCTTCTCTCTCTTCTCTCTCCTCTCCCCCTTTCCTCTTTTCTTTCTCTTTTCCCCCCTCTCCCCCTCCTCTCTCGCTCTCCCCTCTCTCTCTCTCGTTTCCTTCCCTCTCTCTCCCTCCCTCCCCCCTCCTCTCCTCTCTTCCCCCCCTTTACTCTCCTCCTCTCTCTCTCTCTCTCTCCCCTCCCTTCTCTCTCTCCGCTTTCTCTCTCTCTCTCTCTTCCTTCTCTCTCTTTTAAATTGCCTGCCGTGAGTAGTTTTGTAAACAAAAAACGGGGGGGTTTTTTTTGCGTTCCATTTGGGAAAGCGAACCCAACCGAGACCCCGAGAGACAAGGCCTGGGGGATCGCCCGTGATCACCCAAAAAGGTACCCCCCCTCCGCTCCCGTCAAGTTCCCTACCTAATAAATGTTTATGTAAAAAAATATCTTTATCTTGGGAAAGTTTTTCTAAAATATTTCAAAAAAAAAACCGTAAAAACACAAAAAGAAATCCCCTAGAGCTTTCAAGAAAATCATTAACTTAAACTCTCGCCTTTAATTTTTGCTAAAAAACTTTTAAATGGAAATATCAATAGAAGCGGATTTTAATTAGTTTTCCCCATTGATATTTTCTTTTAGTGATAATAATTTAGGGGGCAGCATAATTACTTTTAACAAATAAAAAAAAATCATAAATGGGGAAATTTCCTCCCCTTATATGTTTATCAGTATAAAATATATACTGTTATCTTCAAAAAATGTTTGTTCTTAATATTTCAAAAAAAAAACCGTACAACACTAAGAAATGCCATTTGAAAATTTTAAGAAAAATCTGAACTTAAACTTTCGCCTTTAAAATTTTGTAAAAAAATTTTTTCAGGAAATTCAAAAAAACGTATTTTAATTTGCTCTTCATTGAATAC
This sequence comes from Chionoecetes opilio, assembly GCA_016584305.1. NCBI lineage: Eukaryota > Metazoa > Arthropoda > Malacostraca > Decapoda > Majidae > Chionoecetes > Chionoecetes opilio. Next base: position 169,384 of record JACEEZ010011460.1, read on the forward strand.
TTCCTTTTTTGTAAATGAATTAGAACATGCATAAATTAGGTTAAATAAATAATAACAACGAAATCGAGTAAAATTACCGATTTCTTGATGTTATTTATTTAGTTAACGTAATTTTTGCAGGGTTTAACTTTTTCAGAAAGGAATAATCAATGGAAAACTAATTTAAATTCCGCTTCTATTTATATTTTCCTGAAAAAGTTTTTTTTTCAAAAAATTTAAAAGGCAAAAATTTAAGTTCATGCTATTTTTTTGAAAGCCTAATGGCATTTTTTTTGGGGGTTTTACGGTTTTTTATTTTATATATTATAGAACAAAAATTTTCGAAATAACAGTATATATTTTTTACTTAAAAAATATATTAGGGAGGAAAATTTCCCGATTTTTATATTTTTTTTTTATTTTGTTTTAAAGCTAATTTATGCATGCCCTAAATTTATTTAACTAAAAGAAAAATATCAAAGGAAAGCTAAAATTTAAAATGCTTCTATTTTATTTCCATTTAAAATGTTTGCACAATATTAAATGGGAAAAGTTTAATTAAAGCATATTTTTTGAAAGTTCATAATGGGATTTTTTTGTGTGTTTTACGGTTTTTTTTTTAATAATAAATTTTAGAACAAAAATTTCCCAAGATAACAGTATATATTTTATACTGATAAACTTTATATTAGGTAGGTAAACTTTATGGACGGTGGTATTTAGGTGTGACGCCGGGAATTTATCATGCCCTTATTCATCTCGGTGCCACGATACCATCATGAAACTACAAAACCCAACCCTGAACATGAAAAATGTTATGCAGCTTGAAAGGGGAAGGGGTATTATGTTTACTTTAAATAAAAGAAATTCGTTTTTTACTTCTATGATTAATAACACTTATGAACAACATTCTCGCAGATACATAATCTATTTATACTGTGAACTTGTAGGTGGAACGTCCCGACTGGGAGGGAGCTGGGGGACCTGTTGTCAAATCCACCAACGCTTACTCTGCCACGATGAAAGAAAAACCAAGGTGGTTCGCACTTGGGGCCCAAATGGAAAGGTATGTATTTACTTTAAATAAAAAATGGTTTATATATTCCTTTGATGGTTGGTTTTATAATATTGTTTATTGAAACCCCAGGGGCTGGTGTTTGAAATTACCAACGCTTGACAGCTATAAAGACATTGTGGCAAAAAAGCAAATGGTAGATTGTGAATATAATAATATGCGATAAAAGTTTTCCATGTTTTTATAATCTTCTTATTCTCGGTGTTTTGATGTTCGGCTCTTAAGCTTCTTGTAGGCAATTATTCTCCTCATATTTCTCACTTTTATACTCTCTCTCTCTCTCTCTCTCCTCTTCTCTCTCTCTCATCTCTCTCTCTCTCTCTCTCTCTCTCTCTCTCTCTCTCTCGCTCGCTCGCTCGCTCGCTCGCTCGCTCTCTCTCTCTCTCTCTCCCTCTCTCTCTCTCTCTCTCTCACCTCTCTCTCTCTCTCTCCTCTCTCTCTCTCTCTCTCTCTCTCTCCTGAACTCATGGGTGGTGCTCTCAATGCAGATGAAGGGCAGCAACAGCTATTGGATTCAAGAAAGAATTTGTTGCCCTCAGACTTTTCGAGCACCTCATGGTTCATGTATATACCAGATGCAGTGATACCTTTGCTTGCACAGCTATGCTGTTATCGTTCTAGGTAGGTAGGACTTGTGTGTCGAATTGATATAGAGCTTACATGTCATGTATTTATCTATCATGATGCAACATTCTTCCCGGGTGTAATGGCAATTTAGGAATCTTTTTCAATCGACAATCCAAATACCCTTAACGACAACATTGCTCTAATGTAAAATGTATTTTTTCTTGTACATTTTCTCCCAAATCGCTTAGGAGCTTGTTTCTGTGTTTGCTGGGATCTTGCAAGCATTCGACAAAATAATTGGGCCCACCAAAAAGCCAAAAATGCCTCTACAGTGAAAAATTTTTCTTGTACATTTCCTTCCAGGAATCCTTCGGATTGTTTCTTGATGGGGGGATCATTGCTAAGCATGTTTTCCTTTTAAATTTTTTCCCCCCTTTACCCCACTCAGCTACCTGTCTACTTGTGGATTCTGCACCTGTCCCAACTCACTTTCTAAGAAATTTTTTATTGAATGTTTCTATGTAAGTGGAGCGCTTTAAGTGACAATGCTCAAAAAATTTTTACACATCTGATAATTTGAAAACCTACCCCCAAACGTAGGGCCTTCACCTATGAAAACTTAATACAGGTTGTTTTTTTTTTTTTCTCAGGTTTGGAGAGTGTGAAAAAAGAGGAAATTGAGAGAGAAAAAAATAAGGCCAAAAGTAATTTAAAGAGTTTTTTTCACATGCAACCCAACCTTCCCCCAAGGTGATTATTGCTTCTATGTGTATGGGGGTTAAACTAATGTTTGCCCGTCCCCCTTTTCCTTCTGTGCCTTGTGTGGGGGCCCAAAAGTTTTCCAAAACTTCCTATAAGAAGTTTATACCGGGGTTTTTGTTATTGAATGAAATTAAATTGATTTGATTTTTCTTTGAACAACCTTGAATTGAGATTAAAAATTTGTCATATGATTCACTATTTGATTATAGTATAACACTTCGCTGCGGAGAGACTAAAAGGGGGATGTTTTTAAGTGGAAGGGGTAGGATTAAGGTTTAAAGGGGAAAGGGTATGAGTTAAGGGAAGGCTGCCCCCAGCTCAAGCGAGTAGTTCTCGGGTTTACTCCCTGAGCCGTGAATATACATGAGAAAAAGGGTAGTCGGGGATGTAAGTATTATCCCGGGTTGGCTGAAAAACTTTTTTGGGAAGTGTGGGGAATATTACCCTAACACGCGGAATAGTCACCGGGTTTTTGCAATAAACCAAAAGAACAATATTTAAAAACTCATCCTTTTATTCACCAGGAAACATTATTTCTTTTTGAGATCTTAACACATACATAAACCTTCTGGAAGGAAAAAGTCTTTAGAGCAAAAACTCCTCCAAATCTTTCTTAGAACTCCACCATGTCCTAAAACTGCGCCTATAGTATACGGGGAATTTTATTTAGAGAAAATGTGAAGAATGATTTGGTGTGGGGGATTCATGTACCAGGCCTGGTTTTGGAGAGGAAGGAGCGAGCCCCACTCCAGCGAAGCTACAATGAAGTGTAAACACTGGTTTTAATAACATTTTAAAAGGAGGGGGAGGCCCCTATCTTTGGGGGAAAATTTAAACAACAGACCTATATATGGAAAAGATAGATATATCATAAAAGGGAAAGGGGGGAAACAGGACGAGGTGCCGAGGTCTTACCACAAGAAGTGTAGAGACGACTATCCTTTTGGGTAGCTAAGTCAAAATTTTGGGAGAAAAGAATGTTCGAATTCTTATATTGGCCTCTCCTGAAATTTTATACCCCCTAAATGCCAAACTAATAACAAGTGTACCTGAAAGGGCTGCCTTATCAGTCCTGTTATTTTGATATAGAAAATTTAATATGTTTAATCTAATAACCGAGGAAAGTGTTATTGAGGTTCTTTTCCCCCAGCACCAACGCGTCTTTTGGATGGTGGGGTATGGATAAATTTAAAAATTTGGTCACTTTTAATTTAGAAAATAATTTTACTAACACATCCATGTATGACCGTGATCTTCACTAGGGGACTTTTTTTTGAAGACATTAAAAATTTAGGATTTTTTCCTTGATCTGTAGGGCGGGTGAGGGGAGGGAAAAGCTTTGAACCATTAGATCACTGATCGCGAAAAAAGTGTCCCCGAATGTTGAATCGCAGGGGGAATGTCGGGGGGGGGGGGATGAGGAAAAGGAAGGAAGATGAAATGGAAGATAGGAAAAAAGAAAAAAATTAAACTTACCCGAGAAAAAAAAATTGAATTTTTTCCGGGACAAAACCCCGGGAATTATTATAAGAATTCCCATCCTACTTTTTCGAATAAGGGGCATTCCCAACGTCTATTCCCCGGGGAAAAATTTAAAATTCTTCAAATAAAAATTAACTCTCAAATCTTTTTTTTCCTTTTTTAAAGCTGCGTCAGAGGGGGTGGTAGGGGCGAATTTTAGAGTAAATTTAAGGGAAAATTCTTCTATTTTTTGAAAAGGGGTTTGTCTGTTGTTTTTTGATTACCAAATATTCAAGAAAGGAAATATCCCAATCGACCTCTCCCTGGGTAGGACGGGTTGTCAACCCTGACTCAGTCCCTACTTCTCGTCGAAAGGGTTTTCGCCCCCAGGGGCGCCCCCCGGCTACCCACAGGTTAATAACGAGAGCCTTTCGATCCGAATGCCCGCCAACCTCAAGCTGGTCGACTGTGAATGAAAGCAGTATACTATTCGAATTAAAATCTCCTCCAGAACCCGGCGAACCCCCGAAAACCACCTCCGACTTTAGACATGAGAAATCTCCTAGACCAAAATTTTTTCATCTATCTGACCTACAAAATACCCTTTCTCAGTAATTTACATCTAACACTTTTCGCTTTAAACTTCACCGAAAACACCCAAGTCGGGTTGATTTTAGCTTGAATTAAAAAAACCTTTTAAAACTCCCAAACCCAAATGAGTCTGTTAATGAAATTCAAGAGGCTGGGATCCCAATCAACCTCTTTCCTGATTACTAAAAACTATGCCCTCAATTTGTTTTTGAATCCTGGGCAAGTTTTTCATTTTAAAACTTTTCGATTTTATTTTTCCCCCAAGTAATAAAAGGGTACGCTCAATACCCTAAAGATAGGGTTTAACCTTTTGGTCCACAAAATAAATGACAATGTTTATGTTCAAAAAAATTCTTCCTTGATTTTCTAATTTACCACTTTGGAACCGAACTTTCCCTCTTGTTTTGATGATGCATCATGGGGGTTTTTTGCGCCCTTACTTTTTGATGGCCTTTAGCTCTTCAAAACGTTTCAGGAACTCCTGTAGGTTCGGAAACTAAGGTGTGCCCCTTCCCGAGCCGGTGGGCGCTGCATCCTCCCCTCCGTAGCTGTTTGGGCTACCGCTGTTGCTCTGCTGGTTGTTTTAGGACACGGCGGCGGCGGCTAGGCGGTACAGGGCGCCCTTTTATACCCTGCACGGGAATGATGTACGGTTTTGGTGCCTGTGTTTTTCAGCGCGCTCATGTCGTTTAGGTAGGCCGAGGGAGTCCCGGACTTCCCTCCCCCGAGGCTTCACGTCCCTCCTTTGACATGGGTTTTTTTGCGAGGCGGTGGGTGGGTGGCGGCATGCGGGGTCAAGGCGGCTGGCTGGAAGGGGGGCGGAGCTGAGGCGAGCGTGGGGCTAGGCGCGCGGCATGCGGCCCGGCTGAAGTGCTGGGAAAGCGCGGCAGGCCGTGGCGGGGTACGGCTGTGTCGGCTCGCTTTTTACAGCTCCTGCCCCAGGCATGTTTTGTGTAGGGGGGTTGGTTTATGGGGGAAAAATCTAAAGAGCCACTTATAAGACGATTACTGTATAAAATTTACCGAAAAGACTATCTTGCTATTTTCCCCCGGTGAGATTCTGTTGCTGTTTTTTTAGGAAAAAATATCCCCCCCTTTAGTCACCGTGGTTGGGTGGGTTTTCCCGCGTTTTGAAAAATTTAAAACTTTTGTATCTTTGACCGATAAAAGAAAAAAAAAAACCCCCCAAAAATACAAAAAAGTTGTCATTTTACGGAAATTAATCGGTTGAAACTGTTTGGGCACGTTTTAAAAGATATAAAATTTTGTTTATCTTTGGAGTCTGATTGAATGTGGAATTATACCAGTAAAGGGTGACTCTTTTTTGGGAATGTGGGAATTACTGTCCCAACGCACGGAATAGTCCCGGGGTTTTTGCAATAACCAAGACTATATTTTAAACATCACCTATTTTTTTCACCATGAAAAATTTTTCTGTTTTAGTCTTTGACAATACATAAACTCAAACTGGAAAAGGGGGAAACTCTTTTGAGCATAAACTCCCTCACAGAACATTCTTAGAATACCACCCATGTCCGTATCAACTGCGCCTATAGGTAACATGGAAATTTATTAGGAGAGAAAATGTAGGGAAGAGTTTTTTTTGGGGATTCACTGTACCTGTGGCCTGGTTTTGGAGAGGAAAAGGGGCGAGAACTCCAGTCGAGCCCACAAAGAAAATTAGAGACAACTGCGTTAATAACTTTATAAGGATGGGGCAGGCCTCCAGCGTTAGTGAACTAAAAAAACCTATATTAGCATTAATAGATATATCATAACAAAGGGAAGGGGGGGAAAAGGGCGAGGTGCCGAGGGCTTACCTACAATGAAATGTAGGACGCGACCCTCTTGGAGCTAAGGCGAAGTTGGGTGAAAAGGAATGTTCGAATTTTATGATATTGGGGCCCCTCCTGAAGGCTTATAGCCCCCAAAAAACCCCAAATTAACTAAAGAAACAAGTGTACCTAAGAAAAAGGTGCCATAATCCCGTCCCTTTCTTTTTATATGAAAAAATTAATGTTTTTAATCTATAAACCCGGGAAAATGTTATTTGGGGGCGTTTTCCACACACAAAGGTCTTTTGGGGTTTGTGGTAGTGGATTTGAACTATAAATTTTTTCGACTTTTTTAATTTTTCAAATAACTTTACTAAAACACATCCTGTATGACCGTGATCTTTCACTATGGGACTATTTTGAAGGGCATTAAATCTAGGGTTTTCCTTGATTGATAGGGGGTGAGGGAGGAGAAAAACTTGAATCCATTAGTTATCACGATCGCGAAAAGGGGCCCACGAATGTTTACTCGCACGCGGAAAGTCGGGGGGGGGAGGGAGTGAGGGAAGGAAGGAAGATAGAAATGGAAGATAGGAAGAAAAAAGATAACTTACACGAGAAAACTAAAAATTGAATTGCTTACGGGACATAACCCGGGAATTATATGATAAGAATTCCCATCCTATCTCTTCCGAATAACGGGCATTACACCAACTCCATTGGAACCTGTGTTACTAACCTCTGCACAAATTTCTCCTTTGTGACTAAGCTTCTGAGGAAATGTCACCTATTCACTGACAGAGAGATGGTTCTACAAACTTTTCAGTTAATGAATGTAATCCTATACTAACATGTAATGATAAACTGAATGCATTTTGATGAATTTAGTTACATCACATATACCAGAAAAGTTTACAAGCAGTATCTCGCCTTACCTTTATTATGAATTTGTGACTGGGATGCATTTTTGACTGACAATATGAGGAGTCACATTATATTAACCATTAACCATAAGCCATTATTGGTTCCTGACCCTTGTGGGAGTAATAATTTGTCTGGATTAAAAAAGATTTGCCCTAAATATGTACTACAGTACATACTCCATTAGCTGTCCTCATTCACAGACATGTGGCTGTTGCCATATACAGTACCGTATGTCAATTACATGTACTAAAAAATATTTTGTTGTGCGTCTGCTTTCAATATGATCAGTGTAGAAGTCATACTATATATTGTAGAATTTATTCTGAACATCTTCAGCAGGCGGTGGCTTCGGTGTATGCGCCGACTTCACCTACAAACCATGACAGGCGAATGGAGGAGGCGGCAAAGGAGCAGATAGTAGAGCAGAAGAGGCACAACAGTGCCGTGGAGCAGCTACTCCTCAGGCTGGTGCTGGCTCAGGAGAACAACACTTAAGCCTGATCGCATCAATCATTGGAGGCATACACCGCGGGCTAAGTCGCCAAAGACGCTACGAGAATATACCTCGCTCAAGGGTGTCCTGTTGTGCGCGTGCGATCGACGTGCCGCCGTGCGGCAGGAGTTAACCAGTCTGCTGGCCCACTCACTTGATGTCTAACTGACCTGAATTAAAGTGTCTCATACCTGTTTATATTGAGCCAGACATGAAACCAAAAGATAAAGAATGAAATAATACAAGGACACGTTCATAAATACACATACAAATCGACAGAAATGATTTAAAGACATACAAATATGCTGTCAAAACTAGTACATTTTCACGGATTTTCAGGCAGACACCGATAGAAAATAAGAGGCAGGCCCGACAAAAAAAACTTGTTCACTTCAGGAACTGGGTGTATGTATACTTTACGCTTCATTCCCATGCAAGGAAGCTAGAGACACGTTCTGTAACTTCCTTGTTCCCGTGTTTGATGCAGTGTGGAGGGAGTTAGGAGTGTGTGGATGCTGTGGGAGGGAGGGGTGTGTGGTGGGGGGAAAGAGGAAGAGAGTGTGTTATAGTGACAGCTGTGGTGGTGGTGGTGAGATGGTGTGAGATATGAAAAGGAGGAGGGATAAACCTGCGAAAGGAAGTCTTTTTTCCCCTTCTCTTAATTCATGTCTCACACCATCTCATCTATCACCACTAGTTTGGTGGAAAAAAAAGAGTTAGAACGACCTCGGAAAACGTCAAAGAAGACCAAGCAGCATGGAATACAAAGAAGACCAAGCAAGCAAGTCTTTGACGTTTTCCGAGGTCGTTCTAACTCTTTTTCCACCAAACTAGTTACCAACTCATCATTTAGAGCCTGCATGCACCAGATTGAGACAGCATTTTTGAAGGTTCCCGTCTCCCATACTATCTGGCTCATGGACTTGCCACCACTGTACAAAGTGACTATATGCGTCTTCTTGACAATGGATTGATTTGTCAGGCAAAAATGCATCTGTAGACCTGGGGGAAGGGTTAGAGGAAGGTGGGGTGATGGGGGGGTATTTAGGCGCAAGGAGGAAAGATGGTAACTCTCTCCCCTTCATACATACCTTAGTGCAGCCTGAGCGATGTGGAGCACTGTGAGGACTAACCTCCAGCCCAGTAAGATGTCAGATATTCGACAAACCCGAGAAATTTTAACACATTACCGAGAAGGGCAAAAAATCTGAAGACGTTCTTGTCCTAAGTTTTTTTTGCAGTGACTATAATATTATATATATATATATATATATATTATTTTATTTTTATTTTTTATTTATTTATTTATTTATTCATTTATTTATTTACAGTGGAGTCGACCCTAGCGCGTCTGCCCTTGTGTTAAAAGGAAAGGCGTATGATATTATAGAGACAGGAAGGTATGACAGCAGAGTGGTATATGAAGGTGGGTGGATAGGTACAGGAAGTAAAATAGGAAGGAAATCCTGCTAATTCGAGTGTTTGAAAAGGTTGACCAAAATTATCTGGTTGATTTTATAGTTCATAATTTTGTATGTTTTGTATGGCCTGCAAATGATTTAAATGTTGAAATGGATCTCGATGACAAATCTTCAATCTTCATTCATCTCGTTCTTCATGGCTGTTCCACCATGTAAATCCAATGCGGAATTTTTTTGTGTTAATAAAAAATAAACCAAGTTCAAAGTGATTTGTGGTTCTCTTCATCGTATTACTGGATAACGACATACAAATATTTTGGCTTGTACTTAGAGCATATTGCATATTTAGTAATGTTTTATGGGTGTTGAACAGTCCATGGCCCGTACCGAGAGTCATGATGAAGGGCGAGCGACAACCTTCGTTGACTGAGGAAGGGTACCATAAAAGGGATATTTTTCGGAACGAAGAGCAGCGACGAAGGTCGGCACAAAGACACGGTCACCTTCGTGTCTTTGACGACCGTCGTCGCTGCTCTTCGTTCCGAAAAATATCCCTTTTATGGTACCCTTCCTCAGTCAACGAAGGTTGTCGCTCGCCCTTCATCATGATTCTCGGTACGGGCCCATTAGTCTTTAGCGGCTAATGGTCTGTGCAACACCTCTAAAAACATTACTGTATCTGCAATATGCTTAGAAAGTGTAACCGTAAATATTCCTAAATCGGTTACTGTAACAGCGGCAAGTAGTCATATGTCCTACGTCGGGCCGCTGGGAGCGGCCCGACGGTGAGCCTCTGAGCAAAACCCAAGCGGGCCTCCGTCGTACACTTCCGTAGGGCCGTCGGTAAGACATACGTTGGGCCTCCGTAAGCCCGCTGTCTTTGTGTTCGCTGGAACGGCTGTTCAGCCTTCATCCTGCGCGCCTCACAGGGAGGAAGGCGAATTCAAAGACAGGTGGCGGCGGTTCCAGAAGACTCCAGGTGACGACAATACGGTTGATAGGAGTCCCGTCTTGAAGGAATCGACGAGCAGTGTATACGCCTGGCAGTTCCTTGGCAAAGGAGGGGTCACCACCGACAGGGAAGCGAGTTATGAGGGTAGTAGGGAAATTACGGGGTCTGTCGATGGAGTCCTGAACATCAATGTGTAAGGATAGGAACTCACCACCCGTGACCCTGTCAATGATGTCAATGCGGCGCCTCGAAATGTAGATGAAGCGAGAAGTAACAGCGGACATCTAGAGAGAGAGAGAGAGAGCGTTACCAAAATACTTTTTCTACTTTATATATATATATATATTAGAAAAAGTATTTTGGTAACTCTCTCTCTCTCTCTCTCTCTCTCTCTCTCTCTCTCTCTCTCTCTCTCTCTCTCTCTCTCTCTCTCTCTCTCTCTCTCTCTCTCTCTCTCTCTCTTTCACGATTAGAGATTAAATTAGAGATTTCTCTAATTTAATTTCAGATTTAATTTCTCCGAGAGAGATTGATTGATTGATTGATTGTTTTATTGGCCTTAAATATATAGTACAAGAAACATAATACATTAGAATTTTTACAGGCCGGGTTCATTGAGCGTGAGCAAATGCAAATTATGGTAAGTGAACTAAATGGTAGCAAAACAGGCCGCCTAAGAAAAAACAAAAACAAAACACTATGAGTGTTACGTGGCTATATCAGGTTCTCTCCGAGGGCCAAAGAAACTGTGATCTCCGGCTTGTGTTTATTTCCTCTTTGGTTTTACAAGTTCCTTTGGTACATACAGAATATATATTTCACTGCCCCTTGGCAGCGGCTAGGCACCAGACTCCCAAGTCCTCCTCGGGTACCAACTGGACAGGGAGCGAGCGTCCCGGTGTGGGTGGCTTGGTGCACGTTGGTGTCCCCTGGGGACTGGGTGCCCAACAGGAGAGGCGGCCAGGAGTCCCACCGCGGTTGGCCTCAGTCACCAACAGGACAGGGATTGAGCGTCCCGGTGTAGGTGGATTGAGGTTGGGCGGTGTCTTCAATGGGCTGGACGTCCAACGGGAGAGGCGACCAGGAGTCTCACCGCGATTGGCCTTACCACCGAGGCCTCTGCGGCTCGGTGATGGCGTGATGGGGGAGGTAGGGAAGGGCACCGCCAGGAGCGCCTGTAAACTGACGGCGTGCATGGGTCAGTCGGGGTGTGTAAGGCGGGGAACACCCGCCTTTTCCAGCTGCACGGGGATCCGCCACAGCCTCCTGTAGATAGTGGAAGAGAGGAACGGGACGGGGAGGACAGGTAGGGAATGACGGAGTGGGAGGGAGGAGTTGAGGTGCTCTCACGGTGACGAGCTGGCGTCAACACCGGAGTAGGGATGGGAGTTTTGGGTGGCTCTCACGGTGAATGATGGTTGTCTGAACCGGAGTAAGGGAGGTGAGGTGAGGAGAGGATGCCTGGGGGACTTTGCGTCGCGGCCAGGGAGGAGGAGAGGAAGCCTGGGGGACTTTGCGTCGCGGCCAGGGAGGAGGAGAGGAAGCCTGGGGGACTTTGCGTCGCCCGGGCCCGGGAGGAGGAGAGGAAGTCTGGGGGACTTTGCGTCGCGGCCAGGGAGGAGGAGAGGAAGTCTGGGGGACTTTGCGTCGCGGCCAGGGAGAGGAGAGGAAGTCTTGGGGGCATGGCGCTCCAACCAGGACTGAACTGCCTGTGGCTGTGCGCGCCTTATATACCCTCGCTCTCCTTGAGCTTGAACTTGAGTGCGGCCACCATGCTGATCATTCCCCTGTCTTGATTGTGGCTGTGTCTTCGTCACACTGCCCCTCTCTGCGTGTAGCGGGCGTCCACGGCCGCATGAGTTGTCCACCGGGCCTTCGGACGAAACGAAGACCCAGCCCACAGCCAGCGGTGAGGGAGCCCAAGATGATAACTCAGCAGTCGGTTTGGATGATGTGTAGCAGTTTTAACCGAGATCTGGACCTGCTCGCCCAAATCTATAGCTTCTGTGACGCGGGAAAGGAAGTTTCGTTGCCGACGAGCTGAGATGGTGGTTGATTTCCATGAAGCCCACGCGTATTTGTGTTGGTCCCGTTTGGAGATTCCATTGCGTCAGGCTGCGCATGTACCCCTTGGCTTGCTGTCGCAAGGGCAACTGAGGGGGTGGGCTGGGGGGGCGCGTTGTCCCCTCCTGCGCCGGGTTGCCGATGATCGCCAGGTAACTCGTCTATATTGCTCATATCTGCTTCCGAGAGCCACTCACCCCACCTCTGTGGCGCCCTTGTACGTCTGGCAGTACGTGGGTGGTCTTGAAGCCTCCTGTGCATTCCGTTGAGGTCCTCGGGCAGATCTTCAGTGTTATCACCCCTTTTTGGTTTGCGTTAGTGGGGGCGTGACGTAAAGCGACCCGCTATTTTGATTTGGTTGTTTAGGTGATTCACGATAGGGTTTTTTGCGTGGGTGATGTGAACTGTGCGTGGCCCTCCCTCCTGTATCGAAAGTTATCTGGAACGGGGAGGGGAGAGCATGATGACGAAGGGCCCATGCCAATTTGGTGCGAGCTTGTGATGCCGGTTGGGGAGGGACCTTTTCACTAGTACCGAGTCTCCCACGGTGAATGGATGAGCCACCTCTTGGCGTGACTTTAGGGCAGGCATTTCGCACTAAATCATGTGCGGCGCGTGGGGGTACGTTGTAGTTCCCGTAGGTATTGAGTGGTAGTAGGTGCGGTGCTGGGTGATGGGGCTTGCAAGGTGAGGCCATCTGCCGGCACCCGGGGTTGCGTCCAAAGAGTAGCCAGTGTGGTGAATAACTCGTAGCGTCGCTGGGGGCAGCGTTCAACGTGAGCTGTATTGCGGGCAGGGCACTGGCCAATCACCTGAAGATTTTGGTCGGCGAGGCTGGCCCTAATGGCGTTGTTGATCGTGCGATGAACACGTTCACATATTCCGTTGCCTGAGCTAGTACGGGCTAGTGTGGATTAGTTTGTACCCAAACACTTCTCCCAATGTTCCCACAGGCGGCTGGTGAACTCTGGGCCGCGGTCGGAGAGGATGGCCCCGGGGATGCCAAATACGGAAATGACATTCTGCAGCAAGAGTTGGGTAACTGTAGACACCTTGTGGTTGCTCGTAGGGACAGCAATAACGTACCGTGAGAAGCAACCCAATAAAGGTCACAAATATACTGCTTCTTGTCGTAATAGGTAGAGGTCCCATCACACTACGGCTAAAGCTCCACGGTTGAGATGCAGTTATGTGGCCTTTTACTTTCACCTTTGGCCGTTAGTCAGTTCCTACTTGGCAAACCGGGGGCACTGGGACGCGACTGCTTGGGCGAGGGTGGACCGGTGTCATTTATAGTACCGGGTCCTGAATAACCCCAAACGTTTTTTTGAATCCTGGGTGTCCTCCTTGGGACGAATGGAGGGACGAGAGAAAACGGTGCGCCGCCTTAGGTCCCAGCATCACCTGCCTTCATGGTTCATCACACGGCCGCCCGCATACACGCAGTCTTCCACGCCACTTCTTGGCCAGCCAGGAGGGCCATGTCCTGTCTGCCGCGGCTTCCCTGGAGTTGATGGTGTTCTTTTTGCGACGTCGTCAGTCACGGCTGCCATGTGGAGTAACTGATCGATCTGAGGCTGGTCCATAGGCAACCTAGAGAGGCCGTCTGCGTGTCCCTGCAATTTTCCTGGCCGGTGTTTGATGGTGAAGTCTTATCTTCTAACTCGCTAGACCATCGGTGAAAGAAGAGCGCTTTCCGTGGACAGGTTTTCAACCATGTAAGGCTGTAATGGTCGGTGAACACCTCGAAATGATTGCTGAGTAGTAAGGACGGAAATGCCGAATACCCCAGACCACCCCTAAACATTCTTTCTTCGTTTGTCTGTAGTTCTTTTCCGAGGTGCTGAGGGTGCGGCTGGCACAGGCAATTATCCTTTCCTTTCCGTCCTGCCTCTGCGAAAGGACAGCACCCAGTCCAAAGTTGGATGCATCTGTATAAAGGGTAAAGGGCTGGGAGAAGTCTGGGTAGGCGACGATAGGGGGCTGGGTGAGGGGGTTTCTTTGAGGCTCCGGAATGCTTGCTCACAGTCGGTTGACCACTCCAGGTGACCCCCTTATCCAGGAGGCGGTGGAGGGGTGCTGCTATATCAGCGAAGCCCTTGACAAATCTTCTGTAGTATGACGCCAAACCGAGGAAACTACGTAATTCACGAACGTTGGTAGGTGGTGGTATTTGCCTATGGCCCTCAGCTGTCAGGGTCTGGCTGGATGCCACGGCACTCACCACATGGCCCAGAAATGGTACTTCCTCACGAGCTAGACAGCATTTGGATGGCTTGAGCTTGAGCCCAGCCTTCTCGGATCCGCTCAAACACCTCCCGAAGCCCGCTGCAGATGAATGGTCCAGGTTGGAGCATATACGATGATGTCGTCCAAGTAAGCGAGACACGTTCTCCACGTCAGGCCCCCCAAAGCCCAGCGTCCATCAGGCGGGAGAAAAGACGCTGGGCCGTTGCAGACTCCGAAGGGGAGGACCTCGAACTCCCATAGTTGGCCATTACCTGTGCTGAAGGCAGTCTTTCGCCTTGTCCTTCCCACGAATAGGGATTGCCAGTAGCCACTCTGTAGGTCTAGCGTAGAGAACCATCTGGAACCGTGGAGGGCCTCCAACGTGTCGTCAATACGCGGGAGTGGTGAGCATCCTTCACTGTGACAGCATTCAGGCGCCGATAATCCACACAAACCTTAGTGACCCGTCCTTTTTTTTCGCCAACACACAGGGGACGACCAAGGACTTGTCGATGGTCTGATAATCCCGTGCCGAGCCATGGAATCGACTTGAGAACGTTCCTCTTCTCGGCGTGCTGGTGGTTGTCGTCGGAATGGTTGTTTGATTGGAGGTCCTTTTGTTTAGATGCGATGCTCCGCAAGACTAGTTAACCCGTTGTCGTCCTCTCCCTGCGCGAATATATCCCCATAGTCCATTAGGAGGTTCCTCAGGTCACGGGTTTTGAGATGGCGTCAGACCGGTAGGAATAACCGGAAAGATCGTTGTGCCCGAAAAGTTTGTTGGTGTTCCGTAAGCTCCCCTGGATCTACTGAGCCAATCTCCCACCCTTTTGCAATCGTACTGACTCCGCAGTGTGATTGGCAATGGCGAAGACTGATGAGCCTCCATCCGATACAGTGGGGCTGCCCTTAGCCCGGGGGGAAGTTCGTGGTAGGAGAGAAGACAGTGATGTTGCTTAGAACGTCGTGATGCAGGAGTATTTGCCGCCGGCTTTTGGGCGGAAGGTCAATGTTCTGAGGAAATATAAGATCCGGGGAGCAGTATCACGATTTCCTCCAGGCTCTGCTGTACTTTTCGTGAGCCAAAATTTTTACTCTGAGTGGTTTAAGGACGTCCATCCCGAGTATTCCGTCCACTCCCGATAAGCCCTTCAGGACAATAAGTGGACCCTGTAATACGTTCTCGTCCCACTGCAGCTAAAAGCCATCTAGTCTCTCCAGCTACAGCCAATGTCGTCCCGTCGGTCCTTGAACAGGTGATGTACATTGGAGATTCCCCAAGTTATGCTTATGCTGGTTATAGAAGTAAAGGGAAAGGCAGCTGCGGCTGGCTCCCGTGTCAACCAAGACTAACGCCTTATTTCCTTGCACGGGTGATGGGCACTGTGATGTTATTGGCATCAGGCCTTATGGGGTTCATCCAGTGCCCTACGGACGACCCCCGTTGGAGTTTAAAGGCCGGAATTTGTTGGTAGATTTTTCTGGCCTTGCGCCCACTCCCGTTGTAGGTGACCAATGTTGCCACATTCCAGCACCTGAGTTCGTCCTTGCTACAAACGCTGTTTGGTGTCCTGCGTCGCTCTCCTGTGTTGTCGTTCAACAGGTGGCGCGGGCAGGGCGGCAATAGTGGATTCTAGCTGGTCAAGGCGAGAAGGTGCAGGTTTTTTCTGTGGCTGCCACGATAACTGGTGTGGGTGGAAGGGTTTTCTTTCAGCTGGTGATGACGTTCCCAGCTTCTTCCCAGGCCGTCTCCAGGGTTGTAGTTCTTGTTCTTAATACCTCTCGTTTTAGATTGAGGGGCAAGGCTTTCAAGAAGGCTTCCATAGCTTCCCGCTCGATGATGGGTTGCCCTGCTCCATTGAATGCACGGTTGGCCAGCTGTCGAGCCTGTCTTGCCAAAGCGCGCAGGCTCAGGTCCCCCTGTGTGGAGAGTGGCGAGGTCCCTTCGGCTAGCATTTTTTCATCTGGGTGGCCAAGTTCTTTTTCAATGCTGTCTTCCATTCCTCCCACGTAGCTGCTGGGGATGGCTGTTGTTACATCATTGCCAACGCGCCGATGGTAATCTTACACCATTTGGCGCGTCGCCCAGCTGGGATTTCTTGAAGTTCGCAGTGTAGCTCGAAACGGTTCAGCCAATTGTCAATGGTGTCGTTATCCGGGTTGAAGGGGCGTTGTTTCTCCATGGGGCTCCGTATGTGGCCTGTCGGAGGACCACCCCTGCCGCCCGTGTACGTGGCTATATCAGGTTTTTCTCCCAGGGCCAAAGAAACTGTGATCTCCGGTTGTGTTTATTTCCTCTTTGGTTTTTACAAGTTCCTTTGGTAACATACAGAAATATATAAATTTCACTGCCCCTTGGCAGCGGCTAGGCACCAGACTCCCCAAGTCCTCCTCGGGTACCAACTGGACAGGGAGCGAGCGTCCCGGTTGGGGTGGCTTGGTGCACGTTGGTGTCCCCTGGGGACTGGGTGCCCAACGGAGAGGCGGCCAGGAGTCCCACCGCGGTTGGCCTCAGTCACCAACAGGACAGGGATTGAGCGTCCACGGTGTAGGTGGATTGAGGTTGGGCGGTGTCTTCAAAGGGTGGACGTCCAACGGGAGAGGCGACCCCGGAAGTCTCACCGCGATTGGCCTTACCACCGAGGCCTCTTTCGGCTCGGTGATGGCGTGATGGGGGAGGTAGGGAAGGGCAACCGCCCGGAGCGCCTGTAACTGACGGCGTGGGATGGGTCAGTCGGGGTGTGTAAGGCGGGGAACACCCCCCCTTTCCAGCTGCACGGGGATCCCCCACAGCCTCCTGTAGATAGTGGAAGAGAGGAACGGGACGGGGAGGACAGGTAGGGAATGACGGAGTGGGAGTAGGAGTTGAGGTGCTCTCACGGTGACGAGCTGGCGTCACACCGGAGTAGGGGTGGGAGGTGGGTGGCTCTCACGGTGACTGATGGTTGTCTGAACCCGGGGTAAGGAGGTGAGGTGAGGGAGGATGCCTGGGGGACTTGCGTCGCGGCCAGGGAGGAGGAGAGGAAGCCTGGGGGACTTTGCGTCGGGGGCCAGGGAGGAGGAGAGGAAGCCTGGGGACTTTGCGTCGCGGCCCGGGAGGAGGAGAGGGGAAATCTGGGGGACTTTGCGTCGCGGCCAGGGAGGAGGAGAGGAAGTCTGGGGGACTTTGCGTCGCGGCCAGGGAGGAGGAGAGGAAGTCTTGGGGGCATGGCGCTCCAACCAGGACTGACTGCCTGTGGCTGTGCGCGCCTTATATACCCCTCGCTCTCCTTGAGCTTGAACTTGAGTGCGGCCACCATGCTGATCATTCCCGTGTCTTGATTGTGGCTGTGTCTTCGTCACAATGAGCTATACTATGGATACTGAATCCGTATTATATAAATGAAAAATAGAAAAATAAAGTAACAAATACAATAGAAAACTTCCAGATATGCAAACATAACATATGCACATATACGTATGCACACACATTGGCTACAAAATACATACACATACGTAAATATCTAACACTAATAACATTTGCACGCATATAAAAACATATGCAAGAATATGATACACACTAACACACTTTATGGAACTGGCACTGACTAAGATATTTATAGTATAATGAGGACATAGTATACATACTTCTATTCATATTTACTCAATAAATTATATTTAACCCGAGTTTTGAAACTATACTTGGATGGAGCATTACGCATGTCTATAGCTAGACTGTTCCATAGCATATGGCGCCTCTGAACAACACACTCTGCTGGCCGTGGGAAGTCCTATACAGGGGAACTCTGAGGTCATTCCCCCTCCTTGTTATCGTCTGGTGTGCTATGGGTGTGAAGCCAATGTTTTGGGACAGTATTGATGGGTTTGTAGACTAGAACACTGACTGCAAAAATATTATGTCGTGAATTTTCAGGATTTTGTGTTCATTGAAAAGGGGACCCGTGTGCTGTAAACGTGGAACATTGAACATTGTGCGTAGTAGTTTCTTTTGCTGTGTAAAAATAGTGTGTGAATGTATGTGGAGTAAGCCCCTCCCCAGATGGCAGAGCAATACAGTAAATTTGGGTAAACAATTGCAGAGTACATTTTCTTTAAACAAGTTACATCAAGTTGCCCTCTGATTTTATAAAATATTCCTATAATTTTAGATATTTTTGTTTTTATTTCCTCGATTGAGATTTCCATAATAATTTATTATCAATAATATGCCTAAAAATTTTGCTTTTAAATTTTCCCCGGGTTAATAAAATATTGTTAATTTTTTTTCTGCACAGAGGTTTTTTAGTCATTAATGGGTGGGATACCATAAAGTGAGTCTTGTCCAGTATTTAAAGTTAAAATTATTACTTTGAATCCATTTGTATAAGAGATTTAATTCAGTGTTTATTGTGACTGATAGATTAATAAGGTTTGTGTCGTTAAGAAATATACAGGTGTCATCTGCAAATAGCAAGAATTTCAACTTTCCACTGGAACGTGTTGTCATTGATAAATATCAGAAATAGTATAGGTCCTAAAATAGATCCCTGTGGCACTCCATAACATATGCTTCTCGTAGATGATGATTTATTATTAAATGTGTATATTGTTTTCGATTTCCTAAATAACTCTTAAACCATTGATGTGCTGGACCCCGGATTCCATACATATTTAGTTTTTCAAGTAGAATATCATGTGGGATAGTGTCAAAGGCTTTAGAGAAATCACAAAAGACAGTTAAATGAAATTGTTTTGAATCCATGGCGTCGTAGATGTATTGACATAGGTTTTGTATTGCAAGTTCACAGGAATATTTTGGTCGAAATCCAAACTGGTGCTTAGATAGTATTGTATTCTCAGAGAGGTAATTAAATAATCTAGTTGACATAATTTTTTCGAAAAAATTTTTCTAAATGCTGGCAATATTGATATGGGTCTTTTAAATTTTGGGGGGAAAAGAAATTTCCCCCTTTTTTTATAAATTGGAATAACCTTAGCAATTTGTAAATGACTTGGAAACTCTCCCACTGTAAAAGATTTATTTATGATATGAACAAGAAATGGAGATATCTCATCTATACATTGTTTTATTATTTTTATGTCAATATCAACATGACCTGGGGATGTTAGTTTCAGGCTCTTTACTGTGGCTTTAATTTCTTCAATTGATGTTGGTGGCAAGTAAAAGGAATAAGGGACTGGATCCGGCATAAAGTCTGGTATAAGTACTTGATGTATCTTGAACAGATTTCGATAAATTTATTGCAACATTACAAAAATAGTCGTTAAATTTCTTCAGTTATGTCTTCAGTTCTTGTAATGCTATTTCCCTGATATGTAATGGTATTTGGTATTTTGTTTTGTTGTGTTTTCCTAAATATCATTTATTAGATTCCAGGATTTCTTTGGATTACTTCATGTTTCCTGTAATGTAGTTTGAGTAATTTCTTTTGCTGCCACTGATAATGAGGTAAGCTTATTTCTGTATTTTTTGAAAGCAGTTTCATATGGCCATTTAGAGTATAATCTTTGAAGACGATTTCTTTTTCCTTAATTGAGGCTTTTTATAGCTTGTGATATATATGGTTTACCGATATACTTATACTTGACATAAAAATGTTTTATTGGAAAGTGTTTGTTATATAACTTTGAAATTTGTTGTATGTAAAACATTAAAAGTTTCATTGATATCAGTAATATAAACCTCCCCCCTTGTAGTTCGATAAATCAGTTTTAAATTTTGAAATGGCATGATCAGTGAATATTCGTTTAGTAATAATTTTGTAGGTGTCGCTTTTGATCGGGGGTTGGGGGTTTGTGAATAAACTGAAAATCGGGAAACGGTCGCTTTTAGAGGTTTTTAATATGCCACTTGATTGATAATTATCTAAATTATTAGTCCATATATGGTCAATTAAGGAGGCTGAGGATCTAGTAACTCTTGTTGGCTTACTGATAGTTGGAAAAAATAAATATGAATAAAATAAATTCACAAGGGGGGGCATTTTCGAACACTACTAAGACCATCTTAGAGGACTAAGACCATCTTAGCGCTAGTTGGACATTTTCGGAAGCAAATTTCGCCCCGCCTAAGACAGCACAGCGAGTGTAAACTAAGGCAGGGTTGGGGTCGTCTTAGCCCGCAATTTTCTTCGTCACCATAACAACAATGGTTATATTATTGGTTATATATTATATATTTTTGACTGTATATAGTATATCAGGCTGTATAATACACTATGTATATATATATATATAGGTGTGGACTATATATATACTATATATATAGGGGTGGGCTGGGTGGAATAGATATGATTTGCGACAGAAACGGTTAGCAGATTAATTCTAAACATCAAAACTCACCAGAAAAAAAGTTTCGTTATTCACGATAATATCACATACTGGCTATGATGCGTGTGTGGAGGATGAAAAGGGAGAAGGAAGAGGAGGGAGAAGAAATAATAATAGAAAAAAAAGGAGACAGACAGAGAGAGAGAGAGAGAGAGACAGAGACAGACAGAGACAGAGAGAGAGAGAGACTCCCTCGGCGCAGTGACACCACTGCACTGTGACTGTAGCAGAAATACATATCTGGCAACTGAAGGAGAAGGAAAAAAGTTGCACTGTGACTGTAGCAGAAATACATATTTGGCAACTCAAGGAGAAGGAAGAGGAGGGAGAAGAACTAGAACAGAGAGTTAGGGCCTAATCCTACAAGCCCTCAGGGAGCCAGCCGGAAAATAGGCTTTGAACTGCGACTGAAAACCGTGGTTTAGCTCCCCACCTAGAAAGAAGAAGAAGAAGGAAGAGGAGGGAGAAGAAATAACAGAAGAAAAAAAGGAGAGAGCGAGAGCGAGAGAGAGACTGCACTGTGACTGTAGCAGAAATACATATTTGGCAACTCAAGGAGAAGGAAGAGGAGGGAGAAGAACTAATAGAAGAAAAAAAGGAGACACAGACAGACAGACAGACAGACAGACAGACAGACAGACAGACAGACAGACAGACAGACAGACAGACAGACAGACAGACAGACAGACAGACAGACAGACAGACAGACAGACAGACAGACAGAGAGAGAGAGAGAGAGAGAGAGAGAGAGAGAGAGAGAGAGAGAGAGAGAGAGAGAGAGAGAGAGAGAGAGAGAGAGAGAGAGAGAGAGAGAGAGACTCCCTCAGCGTGGTATACGTATTTCCCGCCAAATACAGACTTGTGTCGCGCGCGCTGATTGGTTAGGTGGCACTAAGAAGGGTTGGCCTTCTGTACCCTTACAGGAGGCTAAGATGACGCCCGAAAATGCTTCCTTAGTAGTCTTCTTAGCCCGGTATAACTAAGTCGGTCTTAGGACGCTAAGAGGGTGTAGTTTAGAGCCCCTTCGAAAATGCCCACCCAGGTCGTGCATGTTGTTATCACCTCGTTTCAATAAATTGATATTCATATCTCCTATTAAATAGCATGGTAAGCCCTCATTAGATATAGTTTGTAAAATGTAATCAAGGGAAAGTATAAACTCTGCTGGATTAGTATTAGGAGGATGATATATCATCCCTAAGATAAAGTTGTGTGAGCCTTCAACTCTTAAGAATAATGATTCAATGTGTGGTAACTGTAGTGAAATGTCTTTTAGTTCTCTTTCTTGAAGACTACTATGCAGATAAACAGCAATTCCACCTCCAGTTGTATTTCTATTCTTAAAGTAAAAATTGTATTGGGTGAGATTATAAAGTTTGCAAATATTTCATTTAACCGAGTTTCACATAAACCATAATATCATACTTTACATTTGATATATCTATACACTGATCACATAACTCGTCCCAATGACGTGGGATGCTATCAATATTGAAGGACAGCATAGACAATTTGGAAGATGAATATTCTAGTAAGTTAAGGTTATCACAAAAATAATAATTACAATTTATATCTTGCGTTACTAAGTAAAAATTGTCCTCTACTGGTGTTCTACCATTACCACTAACATTAAGAAAGGGATCAAATGTCATGGTATTGATAACTTCTAAGGGAAAGTTATGGTAATTATCAAATATACAAGCAAATCTGAATCATTTAAATAAAAAAATGGAAATAAATTGCAGACAGCAGTCATGTTAAGTTATAAGTTTAAGTCAGAAATGATTACCTGATATAATATTTACCTTATTTCTGAGGGACATCTTGTGTTGCGTCGCCGTATCTTTCCTTTTGGTCGAGGGCGATTTTTCTTCCTTACGTCACCAGTGAGCAATGTGTCGCCACCGCACCTCGCCCGCCGGCAGCCCCGTCAGGCGACAGTGACACAGCCGCGGCGACTGGCATCCCTCGTAGTCCTGGGACCAGGACGACCAGTCACAGCACCAGCAGCGGCGGCAGCGGTCCCGTGGGGCAGCCGCAGCAGCAGCGGCCCGAGGGACAGCGGCAGCAGCAGCGGCCCGAGGGACAGCGGCAGCAGCAGCGGCCCGTGAGGCAGCCGCAGCAGCAGCATCCTGAGGGACCAGCGGCAGCAGCAGCGGCCTGAGGGACAGTGGCAGCAGCAGCGGCCCCGTGGGCAGCCGCAGCAGCAGCGGCCCGTGGGGCAGCGGCAGCAGCAGCGGCACCAAGACTCCCTCACTGGCGTCGCCACCATCACTGACTGGAGTGCCGACGCTGGATCCGTTGGGCTCCGGTACTCCAGTTCCTCCTCACGGGTTCACTTTGTTGTCTCGAAGTCGGTCTCTCTTTGATGATCAAGTTGGTGTGCCGGAAATACGCTAGTTTACCTTCACTCCTGGCTTGACGCAATCATTGGTATTGTTTTTCTTTGCGTATCTTCTGAGAGGCGGGGCAAAGATCTTCGTTTACGAATATACTAGATCCTTTTAACTTGGCGGTATTTCTAAGGACTGCTTCACGATCACCATACCTGTGAAACGAGCAATGATGGGTCGGCCACGGTTGTCTTGACGCTGGCCAACCCGGTGTGCTCGATCCATTTCGATATTGGGTAGTTGAAGCATATTCTCCAATAGTTTGCTTACTTGTTGGGCAGTTTTGCTCTCAGGATTCCCCTCCAGGTAGTTCGTCCATTCCGATGAATTGAAGATTGTTGCGGCGGTTGTAGTCTTCTTGATAATTGCATCTCTCGTATAAATCGTTGGTATGCACTTCACTAGCTCGCGTTTTTCCTTAAGATCGTCGATTACTCTTGGTTGTTCTTTATCTCAATATCATGACTATTAACCACCTGTTTCAGATCTTCAACCTCTTTTTGACTAAACTCTAAACTTCTGGTTAATTCCGTCACAGTTGATTGCAGAGATTTGAGAAGCTTGATTGCAGAGTTGATTGCAGGAAGAGAGAGAGAGAGAGAGAGAGAGAGAGAGAGAGAGAGAGAGAGAGAGAGAGAGAGAGAGGAGGAGAGAGAGAGAGGAAGAGAGAGAGAGAGAGAGAGAGAGAGAGAGAGAGAGAGAGAGAGAGAGAGAGAGAGAGAGAGTTACCAAAAAAAAATTCTACTTATATATATACTAGCCGCAAAGCCGCCCTCCGGGCGGACTTTTTGGCTAGTTCCTGCGGAGGGCTATTGGTGGGCCTTCGGCCCACCAAACACAGACTCTCCAGATAGCCCCTTCTAACTTTCCTGAAATCATGGATGTAGAAATGTATGTATTAACGCCACACCCATTCACATCACCCCCAACCCATTCACTCACCCATTACCCATCACCCACCACCCATTCACTCACTCATTACCATCACCCCCCACCCATTCACTCACCCATTACCCATCACCACACACCCATTCACTCACCCAGTACCCATCACCCCCACTATTCCCTCCCCCATTACCCATCACCCCCCACCCATTCACTCACCCATCACCCCACACCCTTTACCCATCACCCCACCCATTCACTCACCCATTACCCATCACCCTACATCAAGGTTTCCTCAATTCTCGCAACCCACCTTTTTTTCGTCACAATTCTCGCTAATAGGCTACTAAAAAAAAAGAAGAAGAAAAAGTGATCGTATCACCCATAGGTGGCCTTAAAACCTGTCACCTGGTCAACCTGGCCTATCCA
>JACEEZ010011462.1:0-35000 GCA_016584305.1 Chionoecetes opilio
GCCCCATACACACACACAACAAGCCCACCCCAGCCATTACCCCGCCCCATACACACACACACAAGCCACCCCAGCCATTACCCCGCCCCACACACACACACAAGCCCACCCCAGCCATTACCCCGCCCCATACACACACACACAAGCCCACCCAGCCATTACCCCGCTCCATACACACACACAAGCCCACCCAAGCCATTACCCCGCCCCATACACACACACAAGCCCACCCAGCCATTACCCCCGCCCCATACCACACACACACACAAGCCCACCCAGCCATTACCCCGCCCCATACAAACACACACAAGCCCACCCCAGCCATTACCCCGCCCCATACACACACACACAAGCCCACCCCAGCCATTACCCTGCCTCACACACACACACACACAAGCCCACCCCAGCCATTACCCTGCCCCATACACACACACACAAGCCAACCCCAGCCATTTCTCCGCCCCACACACACACACACAAAGCCCACCCCAGCCATTACCCCGCCCCATACACACACACACAAGCCCCCCAGCCATTACCCCGCCCCATACACACACACACACACAAGCCCACCCCAGCCATTACCCCGCCCCATACACACACACACACAAGCCCACCCCAGCCATTACCCTGCCCCATACACACACACACAAGCCCACCCAGCCATTACCCGCCCATACACACACACACAAGCCACCCCAGCCATTACCCCGCCCCATACACACACACACAAGCCTACCCCAGCCATTACCCCGCCCCATACACACACACACAAGCCCACTCCAGCCATTACCCCGCCCCATACACACACACACAAGCCCACCCCAGCCATTACCCCGCCCCATACACACACACACAAGCCCACTCCAGCCATTACCCCGCCCATACACACACACACACAAGCCCACCCCAGCCATTACCCCGCCCCATACACACACACACAAGCCCACTCCAGCCATTACCCCGCCCCATACACACATACACAAGCCCACTCCAGCCATTACCCCGCCCCATACACACATGATATAATGCTATATTGATTATATGAGACGTTTACCGAATCGATAATTGTTTGTACGAGTTGAATTTATGGAAAAAATAATTACTATTGTACGCATATATTTTAATTTTCTATACATCCTAAACACCGATGTTACATTTGTTAACTGAATTTGAATAATATTTTTATTTAAAAAAAAAAAAACTATATAGAAGCATGTAAATAAAATCATCTATAATGTCCTCAAAACATGTATATTTCAGTGAGATGCACAGGCTCTAATGGGATCATAAAACTCAGTGCAGTGGCCCATTATCTATTATCAATTTTTTTTTTTTTTCTCACGCTCTCATCCTATGTTCTGGCGGCTAGTCTCGCGTATAAAGAAGAGGGTGTGCAGCATTCCTCCGGTGGCGAAAACTGCATAGGTCCAGTAGAGTCCAGGCAAGGTGATGTTGTCCACCAAGGTGCTGTACAGCAGTGTGGTGATCATGGACATGCAGGACGAAAAGAGGAGGCACATGCACGACCCCTGATGTGGAAAAATAGAAGGGCATTCATGACAGTAGCTTTAAGGATGCAAACATCTCATCCTTCAACATTAGAAGGAAAAAATATACACTGGTGCACCTTGCTTCGTGGTATCTCTATTCGCGGACACAAGGTTTAGTGGTACCTCCAAATATTCCCCATTTCAAGTTTCGCGCACCTAAACACAAAGTTTCGTGGTCGAGTGGTTCAATTTTATGCAACTGTGACGCCAGTGCCGAGCGTTTGTTTACTTGTATACAACGACAAGCATTTATTTGTGATCTGTGAGCATGTGAGCGCCTCGTGTGTGTACTATTCTCGCGGTTTTTAACTGCGTTTGGCGTGATAATTACATCTGTTGCTGCTAGTGTGACCGGTGGTGAGTCAAGTAGGCCAGGTGGTAGCGGGAACAGTGATAAAGGGCTGAGATGCAGCTGAGGAGAAGTCGGAGGAGCAGAAGAGTGTTGGAGACAGTGGTGGGACCAGTAAGCCTGCCCATCAAGCTCTTCACTCTGTGGTTGTTTTTGGTGAGTGTTATGTAGGATGGAGTGAGAGTGTGTGTGTACGTACCTTATAGTTAATATAAATTCTTGTGTAATATTTCAGTATGTTTTGATTAATTATTTTATGTTACACTAAGTACTGTATCATAAAATGAATACAGTACAGTACTGTACTGTACAATAAACGGAGGTAAGGGATGGGAGGACTGGGTCCCGATTAGCTTATTTCTCATAAGTGTGTTGCCAGAAACTCCTATGGAGAAGTTTATACCTGGTCAATGTTACTTGAATGATATTAATTGATTATGATTTTTTTATTTGATTACAACTTGAGTTGAGAATTGAAAACTAGTCTTATGACTTCACTATGTGATTATAGTATGAACACTTCTCGCTGCGGAGAGTACTGAAATGGGGGATGAATTTAAGGGGAAGGGGTAGGAGTTTAGGTTAAGGGGAAAGGGTATGAGTTAAGGGGAAGTGCTGCCACCAGCTCAAGCGAGTAGTTCTCTGGGTTACTCCCTGGGCGCGTTTGAATAATATTAATCTTAGATTTATCTTGGTAGTCGTGATTGATACGTGGAATTATATCGAGTAAGGCTGACTCTTTTGGAAGTGTGGGGAATTACTGTCCTAACGCAGAATGATCACCTGGGGTTTTTATAATAAACACAAGAACTATATTTGAAAACATCATCCTATTTATTCATGCTGAAGTAGTATGTCTCTTGTTTGAGATCACAGACAAACATATAAGTGTTAATCCAACATCAGAAAACTCTCCATCCCAACACCGGAAAACTCTAATCTGATATAAGAAAAAACTTTACAATCTGATACGGGAAGCTCTCCCCGTGAAATGAAGGTAAGCTCTGGTGAGCATAAACCTTCCTCTCTGAACCTTATTGATACATAATCCTTCACTTAGGTAATAGACCGCTGAATACTTATAATTATATATGGAAGATAATAGGGGGGAATTTAAGAGTAAGAGTGTTGTGTGTGTCTCACTAAAAACCATGTAGCGGGCCCTTTGCGTCAAGGCCAAGATGTCAGCCTGTGGAAGAGTGGAAGTGAGACTCCCGTTAATAATACTTATAAGGATGGGGCAGGCCTCCTTTACGTTAGTGAAAACTAAACATCGGTACCCATATTTGGAAATATAGATAACAATATTATAACAAGGAAAGGGGGGGGGGGGAGAATAGGAGCGAAACGTGGTACGTCTTACCTGTGGAAGAGTGGAAGTGAGACTGCCGTCTCTCGGGTTACCAAGAGCCCGCGGGAGAAAAGGGGAATTGTTTGAATACCCTGGACTTAGCCTCTACTGAATAGCTTATAATCCCGAAATAACTAATTAAATAATGAAACTCGTGTACCTAAGAAAGGGCTGCCTATAATACAGTCCTGTTACTTTGATATAGAAGAATTTAATATGTTTAATCTAATATCCGAGGAAGGTGTTATTTCTTTTCATTTCAAGGGTTCGAACGCGTCTTTTGAAGCGACAGGGTATGGAAGTTTGTATAGAAATTTGGTAGACTTTCAATTTAGCGAATAACTTTACTAACACATCCATGTATGACCGTGATCTTTCACTATGGGGACTATTTTGAAAGACATTAAGAATCTAGGAGTGTTCCTTGATTTGATAGGAGGGTGAGGGGAAGATGAAAAGTTTTGAATCCATTAGTTATCACTGATCGCGAAATAAGTATTCCACGAATGTTGACTCGCAACCGGAATGTCGGGGGGGGAGGGAGTGAGAGGAAGGAAGGACGGAAGGAAGAAAGAAATGGCGGGTAGGAAGGAAGGAAGATGACTCACCCGAGAAAACTAACAGATTGAACTGCTTACGGGGCATAACCCGGGAATTATATGATAATAATTCTCATCCTATCTCTCCTGAATAACGGGCATTACATAAGGACAAGGCCAAAGACTCCTGTATACTGGACTTGCTACTCATTTTGGCTATATCCAGTGGAGGCCAGTTTTGCGATTCCTGACATTTTCGAACATCACTCCCATTTCCCTTCCTATGGTTTATCAGTATAAATGATATACCGCTATCTTCGTAAATGTTTGTTCTATAATATTATCAAATAAAAAACTGTAAAATACACCAAAGAAATGCCATTATGAGAGAGTGAAGAAATATGTTTATAATAAATACTTAATATTCACTTAAACTCTTTGCCATATATTATTTTGCGAGAAAACATTTTACATGAAACATATCAATAGAAGCGGAATTGTATTAGCTTTCCATTGATGTGTTTCATTTTCTGATAAATGAATTAGAACTATGCATAAATTACCGTTAACTAAATAAATAATATCATCAATCGGGTAATTTTCCCGATTGATGAGGTTATTTATTTAGATAAATAAATTCATGCATATTTCTTCAGTCTCATAATGGCATTTCTTTAGTGTATTTTACAGTTTTTATTTGATAATATTATAGAACAAACATTTACGAAGATAACAGTGTATCATTTATACTGATAAACCTGAGTCTACTGTTTTCATGGAACACTTTTTTACTTGCCGATCCGATTGATGATGTTATTTTTCTAGTTAACGCTAATTTATGCATGGTGGTAATTCATTTATCAGGAAACGAAATATATCAATGGAAAGCTAATGAAAATCCGCTTCTTTTGATGTTTCATCTAAAAAAAATTCTCACAAAATAATAAATGGCGAAGAGTTTACATTTCTTTAGTGTATTTTACTGTGTTTTGTTTGATAATATTATAGAACAAACATTTACGAAGATAACAGTATATCTTTTATACTGATAAACCTTAGGAAGGGAAATGGGGGTGATGTTCGAAAATGTCAGGAATCGCAAAACTGGCCTCCACTGGTCATGGGCGGGTTGGCGCGGGGCACGAGTAGCAAGTCCAGTATAGAGTAGTCTTTGACAAGGCATATAGTTTCGCGGATTTGAGTTTCGCGCCCATAACAACGAACCCGATTGGGCGCAAAACTCGGTGCATCAGTGTAGCCTACATGAGAATACTGGAAAACCGTTAAAATTGGCATGCAAAGTAGATACTCAACCAATTTATGGTTAATCCTAGGTTCATGTCATAATGACGGGTTACAAAAACTTTATTCCTTTGCAGATGAAATGAGTACCTTTATTTGTATATAAAAAAGTTTTTGGAAGTGTCATGTTTTTAAACATGCGAGCCAACAACAACAGCAGTTTGGATACGTGTTTTCACTGCCGAGTATGTGATGAGGCTCTGTGCATAAAGCGTGACGCTGTGCATAGTACATAGTTTTGAGGATTTTCTTGGAATAAGTGCATAATAACATTGTGTGTTGAGCAGCAAGGAACTGGTCTTGATCAAACTTGTCATGATCAAACAATTTCTAGTCAGTGATTCGATAGGGACTTGAAAAATATTATATTAATAAAAGCATTATCGACATACAGAGATGCTGAATTTCTATCTTATGAATAATATAGAGTGCATCTGTTGTGATGAATCACTACAGTAGTCCCTTTAGGATAGCAGATGAGGGTTTTCAAGCCATAGTGGACGACTCACAAGTTCTAGTGTTCTGAGCAAAACACACCATAAAGTGCGACAATACATTTATAGTCGACTGTTCTTCAGAAGTTATTTGTAGTTACCTTGGACCTCATGCTAGTTGGGAAGTACTCCACGGACAGGAGAAATGGTATGCTATCAACACCAAGGACATTGGCAAAAACGATGCCCACGAGGCAGAAGAAAGGGAACAATCGGCTCTCCACGGCGCCATCACCGCTGAAACACAGTAATTAACAAAAAATTGAAGGAAAACAAGAGAAATATATTTATCATAGATATTATGAGTGACAAAACTCAAGTCTACAGCAAATATTAAGGATCCCAGCCTCCCCCGATCCTGTCCATAATGTTGTTTGTCCCTTGCATCCTTTGTTATAAGTAGTCAGTAATGGCATCTTAGATTGTTATCACCAAATCCTTTCCGGAAGTAAGGTAATGGAATGGGGGCATACGCTATACTTCGCGTGGCCTCGGTACTCATCTTCGTCGCATTAGCCTTTGAGCCTGTTGTGATGGGTGACAACCCGCTACCCCGGGACACAGGGCTAGTGTGACATTTGTGTTACCACAGTTATCTTCTCCAGGTTTCCCCAGCTCCCCATTTATCAACCAACCCCGAAAAAGAAGGATGAACTGCTGTTTGGGCTGGCCGCCGACTGCACTGGCTCGGATTCAGACCATGGCCCGCATATTCGTAGCTAGGCGCGCTAACCTCTACACCACGGAGGCGACTTGCCGGGAGTGCTAAACAGAAATAAGTACAAATTGATTTTGTCTTGAAAGTTTCTTGAATCAATGTAAATGAGTCATCAGCATTCAACTTTACTCAGAAAACTTGATATCCTCTCGTCCATGCTACTTGGACACTTTCAAGAGAGAAAGAAACACTGCATGTCTTTAAAGAATCTAAGTTGATCATGGGTTGGGGACATGTCTACTTTGTGAAGTTTTACTAAAGACAACAGTTGTGTTTGCCTCTCACACATTGTTGCCTTTTCCTGTCTCTGTTGGGTAAATGAAATAGGACAAATATTTGTGGACTCAAGATCTGTGCTGGAGAGGCATCTCACACCTTGCTTTGGGTAGGTACGAGTCTGTTGCATTGCTGTCCAGCGAAGACAACATGCTGATCTCAAGGTCAGGCTGAAGCTGTGGTGGTGAGGGAAAGAAGTAAATGTAAAAGCCCAGTATGGTGTATCCTGCTGCCATGATGGTGAAGGAGGCCATCAAGCTCCAGCGGCGACCGATGCGATCAACCAAGACGCAGAGCAGGATGATTCCGCACAGACACACCAACTTGAGAATGAAAGTGCCGAGGCCATGGTCGAGGGTCACACCTGTGTCTTGCAGCAAGCGTATAGTGTGCACCAGGAGCACATTGGAACCACAAAAATCCCGCATGATAAGCAACACAAACAGTGCCACTACTTTCTTTAAGATGTCCAGCCTAAAAAATTCTTTTAGACTGGAGTTTCCAACCTTCTGCTCACTTCGGAGTTTCAGGAGTGCTAGCTCTGCGTCCACGTCAGCCTTTGGGCCTCTAATCAAGACAAGGACTTGGCGGGCCTTCGCCTCCTTATTTTGGACGGCAAGGAAGGCGGGGCTCTCCGGCAGGGCCAGCATGACGCCACCACTCATAATCACCAGGACAGCGTCAATGCATGCAATCTTGTACCATTCCATGTTAATGGCTGCTGCCGCCACCCCTATGTCGCCCAAGAACTTCATAATTTGTAGAAAGGTACCAGCCGTGCCTCGGAAGCTAGTGTTGCTGATCTCCGCAGTGTATGTCCTGGAAGCAGAGATCAATACCGCTCCACTGAAGCCACAGATGAACCTGAGGAGATGGAGGGTAGAGACTCAGTGTTGGTCATGGTCCAGAATAGTACTAGGTAGATACATGCACACATGCAAGTTAGTAGGTGAAGGCAGCAAAGCAGGGAAGCGAGGAGCAGGCCATATGAATAAGGGAAACAATTAAAGGCAATCAGTCGCATCGGCATCTAAAACCATGCATGTTACTCCACCGTTGTGGAGAAATCATTCTGCTCATGATGATATTATATTGTGTATTTATTCTTGTATCAAAGACCTCTCTTATCTTAGCATCGTTGGCAGTGATCCCTTTCCATATGACTGACAACATCAGGCATGAACGCTGAGCCTCAAGAGGGGAAACTGTAACATAGGTTATGATCCTAAGACAAGATATTGTAGTATGTTCTTCAGCTAGACACTGGATAAACCAAACACTAAGTTTGCACACAAGTTTATTAAGGCGGAAATATGTATATGTGTAATGCCGGAAATTCCCAGTGGGATGACGGAAATTTCCATCACATGCCTTCCGAGTTATATGTTCTTACAGGAGGTAAGAGAAGGCTTCAATAACCATAGTTTTTTAGTCTAGACTAAGCGTGGCCTAATTACAGTGTACAAGTGAACAGGTTATTTTTTAGGATAACTTCATTCAAGTTCTTTCATTTCTATTTTTCCCTATCTTTCGCCGTGTTATTTCTTTCTCTTGCATTCCTATCTCCCCCCTCCCTCCTCCCTTTCTCCCCCCCCAAATGCGAGAGCCACGATGTGTAATCCGTGAGACATTAACTTAACGATTACCAATAACTCATAGACTCAAACTCCTTATTTTCCCCTTACCCCCCCTGGTAAATCGAATAACACTCTTAGATTCTTAGAATACTTAAAAAGGAGAAAAATAGAGGTTTGGTTCAAACATTGACACATAAATTAGTAGAGCAGTTCGCTAAAGTTAAAAATCTTCCAAGAATCTTTTTCACACC
The DNA here is from genome assembly GCA_016584305.1 of Chionoecetes opilio. NCBI lineage: Eukaryota > Metazoa > Arthropoda > Malacostraca > Decapoda > Majidae > Chionoecetes > Chionoecetes opilio. Next base: position 8,411 of record JACEEZ010011462.1, read on the forward strand.
TCACAGCACTCGACCACTGTAAAACGCGTTCGGACAATGGCTCCGGACTAGGCGTAATAACCCACGTTGGCTAGTCTTGTAAATTAAATTTTTCTTCATCAAATTAAGAGAATTGTGTTATAGTTACTCCAGTCGTATGTATAGTTACTCCCCCAGCTAATAAGAGTCGTTCGACGCTTCGCGTCCCCTTCGATGAAACCTCTAGTGAGTATTTGAACATTCGCTATTTCCCGCGTTTTAGCTGTCCTCAGTGCCCCATGACCCGCCATGTAAAGGCATTCTCTTTCTCTCCACCCTCAAGGTAAGATGTCACCGTATTCATCTCCTCCCCTTTCCCCTTTTTTCCCCTTGTGATGAGATAGCTTAACCAGTGATAGCCTCCCCCGACTAATATTGGATTCTCTTTCTCTCCACCCTCAAGGCAAGAGCGTGGACGTTTCAAAGTGGAAACACATGTTCCCACATGGTCGTATTTTTCGCAAACATTATCAGCACTCCCACACTTTCCTCCTCTATTTTTCCATGTTTAGTTTAGATGATTATCCTGTATGTGGTTAGACTGTAGGCCTATGAATATAGTCCGTTTGAAAGGTTATGCCCTTCAGTGGCTTTCCTCCCATGATAAACCATAAATATATATAAGTTTAAGGATGAGTAACCTTTCGTGTTAAATAAATAAAATGAGTTTAAAATAGGAAGTTTTTCTTGCTAAACCCCAGGTGATTTAGTCGATGCTGTGGAAATACTTACTCACGTTTCCAAAAGAGTTTCAGACTTACTCGGTATACTAATAGTATCCCCATAACGACCGTAATCTTTATACTTTAAATCTTGTTCAAGGGGTAGACCATAGGAATACCCGCTTGGACTGGTGGCAGCATTTCCCTTCTAAATAGAAATTATTTCATCGTTATAAGTTATAACTAGCAAATACTTCTTTCAGTGGAGAATTAATCGTAATTAACTTCATTCCAATTCACATTGTAACGACAAAGAAACCCTGGCACCACATATGTACAGCGGAGACGGACGCGCGAGCACCACAGAGCGGAGTATGTTAGCTCTCTGTGATGGTATGTGGAAGACTGAGGCTCCCGCTCCCGAGTCCCATGTTGGCAGGAGGTGCGGGGAAAGTAGGTCACCCAGTCAGGTCATCCACAGCTGCGTGGCGTGACCTTTAGGGGTAATTAAGCAGCTGGCGTGACGCCCAACATTGGGGCCACTACAGTACTCCCCTTTAAAAAAAATAAAAAAAATAATAGTAATAATACTTGAATGAACAAAGCCGCTGTACTACTGCATTCGGAAGAACTGTGGGCGATGAAATACCCGCCCCGAGCGCGTTGTGTAGTTCTCAGGAACGAAGCCGTCCATAGACTCCCCAGGATCGCTGTCCTCCGAAGGCGATTCCACAGCCGCGGCTGTAAAGTTGCCGGGAAGGGCAGGAGGCATGGAGTCGTAAACCGCCAGATCTGCAGGAGGAGAAGCAACTGGTGGAGGGGGGGAAAGGGAGGGGGAGACGAGGATAAGGTGTTGGGCAGAAGGTGCTGGGTCAGGTGTAGGAAGAGGAATGAGGAGGGGGGGGTTATTGTGAGTGGGGCAGGTGTAGGCTGAGGAATGCGGATGGGGGGAGGTGTTGTAAGCGGGGCAGGCTGAGGAGAGGAAATAGGGTTTGGTGTAGGATGGGCCAAAGACTACTCTATACTGGACTTGCTACTCATTTTGGGCTATTTCCAGTGGAGGCCAGTTTTGCGATTCCTGCCATTTTTGAACAGCACTCCCTTTTCCCTTCCTAAGGTTTATCAGTATATATGATATACCGTTATCTTCGTAAATGTTTGTTCTATAATATTATCAAATAAAAAACAGTAAAATACACTAAAGAAATGCCATTATGAGAGAGTGAAGAAATATGCATGAACTTGAACTATTCGCCATTTAATATTTTGCGAGAAAACATTTTAGATGAAACATATCGATACAAGCGGATTTTCATTAGCTTTCCATTGATGTATTTCGTTTTCTGATAAATGAATCAAAACAATGCTTAAATTAGCGTTAACTAAAAAAATAACATAATCTATCGGGATAATTACCTGATTGATGATGTTACTTATTTAGTTAACGCTAATTTATGCATGGTTCTAATTCATTTATCAGAAAACGAAATATAGCAATGGAAAGCTAATAAAATTCTGCTTCTATTGATATGTTGCATGTAAAAAGTCTTTACACAAAATATTAAATGGCGATGAGTTTAAGTAAATATAAGTTCATGCATCAGTCTCTCATAATGGAATTTCTTTAGTGTATTTTACAGTTTTTTATTTGATAATATTATAAAACAAACATTTACGAAGATAACAGTGTATCATTTATACTGATAAGCCATAGTCTACTGCATTCATGGAACACTTTTTTACTTGCAGATCCGATTGATGATGTTATTTTTTTAGTTCACGCTAATTCATGCATGGTTTTAATTCATTTATCAGAAAACAAAATATATCAATGGAAAGCTAATGAAAATCCGCTTCTATTGATATGTTTCATCGAAAATGTTTTCGCGCATAATACTAAATGGCGAAGAGTTTAAGTATAGTATATTGAGGTCATGCATATTTCTTCACTCTCTCATAATGGCATTTCTTTAGTGTATTTTACTGTTTTTTATTTGATAATATTATAGAACAAATATTTACGAAGATAACGGTATATCATATATACTGATAAACCTTAGGAAGGGAAATAGGGGTGATGTTCTTAAATGGCAGGAATCGCAAAACTGGCCTCCACTGGTCATGGGCGGGTTGGCGCGGGGCACGAGTAGCAAGTCCAGTATTGAGTAGTCTTTGGATGGGCCCGAGGGGGAAGTGATGGCGACGAGGCCGCCAAGACCTCAGCGCTGAGGAGGAGTTTATGTGGAAGAGAGGGGGAAACCCCTCGTAAGGGGGCAGGGGAGAGGATGACAAAACGGGGGTGAGGGAGTGGTGGATGATCTGAAGGAGAAGGAATGGAAGGAAGGGGTTGCACATTTTGAGGGAGGGGAGGAGGAGAAGGTGAAGGAAGGAGATGAGCAACCTTCACACGGTCCTATGAAGTCACATACGGGTGGCCCGTTGAACTTAGAGGGTGACGTGCTTCTCCGAGCGCGCCAGGACACGATAGGGACCCTTATAGGGTGGGTCCAAGGGCCTCGTGTGGGCATCCGTCCGCAGGAACAGGCGTGTAGCCGTTTGTAGCTCCGACTGGAGGTGAGTGGGACGCGGCGGGGGCGTACGTGGGGGCGTGGTCCGTAGTGCAGCCATCGCCTGCCGAAGCGCTGGGAGGAAGGAGAGGGCGTTGCTGGCATTCGTCACTAGGGTGAACTGGCACGGCAGTCGCAGGTCTTCACCATACACCAGCTCTGCCGGCATATGATGTATATCTTCCTTCTCCGTAGATCGGAGTGTGAGGAGGAGGATGGGAAGGGCGTACACCCAGCTTGTTGGGTGTGGCTGGCCCCTCCCTTTTGGCTTCCTTCAGGCGTCTGTGGAAACGCTCCACCATGCCGTTGGCTTGAGGGTGATACGCCGTAGTACGCTGACGGCGGGTGCCCAGGAAAGTAAGCAGGTCAGCCCAAGCACGGGACTAAAACTGCGCGCCTTGGTCCGTGATGAGAGTGACAGGCGCGCCGTACAGCGCTATCCAGCCCGACAGGAAACGAGCAGCCGTAAATTCCGTGGTACTGTTAGACATGGGAATAGCGGCGCCCCAACGGGTCACCCTGTCCACACACGTCAGCAGGTAACGGTGACCGCGGGAGGCCGGCAAAGGACCCACCAGGTCTACATGGACGGTGTGAAATCGCTGGGTGGGCGTGGGGAAGGTGTGGAGAGGGGCTCGTGTGTGTCGGTGGACCTTTGCAGCTTGACTTGCAAGACAGGCACGCGTCCATTACTTAATGTCGCGTATCATCTCAGGCCATACCGCTCGCCTGCTAATGACGCGATGGGTACCGAGGATGCCGGGGTGGTTCAGGGATTGGTAGTGATTGAACACTGACCTGCGGTGTTGACGGGTGATGAATGGGGCCACAAGTTACGTCACACCAGAGTTTGGCCGCGGAGTCGGGGACGTCGTGCAGCACCAGGTGGAGCGCTGTCGGCCCCTTAATCAGGAATTGCAACTCAGGGTCTCCCTCCTGTGTCGGCGCCAGGGCCACGTAATCGAGCGGCGCAGACATCGTGACCGCGGACATCATCCGGGGGGTTGTAGTGCAGCGGGAGAGAGCGTCGACCACGGTATTGTCCTGCCCTGGGATATGGCGGATGTCTGTGGTAAACTCGGACATATAAGCCAGCTGTTTGGAGACCCGGGGGATGAAACTTTCGCCAGATTGCACCATGTTAATGGCTTGTGATCTGTCAATACTTGAAACTCCCTGCCCTCAAGAAAGTGGCGGAAGTGTCTCACGGCCTCATACACCGCCAACAGCTCCCTATCGAAGGCGTTGTAGAGGCGTTGAGAAGGCTCCAAACGCTTGCTGAATAAAGCAATAGGGCGAAGCTCGTCCTCCACCTTCTGCTGGAGGACAGCGCCCACCGCTTCTGCTGAGGCGTCAGTAGTGAGGACGGTGGGGGCATTAGGGACTGGGTAGGCGAGGAGCGTCGTGGAAGCGAGTTGTTGCTTGATGCTGTTGAACGCTCCCTCGGCTTCATCAGTCCACTGCAGGGGCTTCGGTGAGGTTTTTTTCTTTACTCCCTTCAGGAGGTCATGTAAGGGGCCGAGCCGAGCGACAGCTTGGGAATGAAGCGATGGTAATAATTAATCACCCCCAGAAATTCCCTGAGCTTCCTGACCGTACGAGGCCGTGGGAAGTCCGCGATCGTTGACACCTTCTGCGGGAGAGGGATAAGCCCACTGACGTGACTCTGTGGCCCAAGAAGTCCAACGCCGGAGCACCCAACACACACTTCGCTGGGTGGATACTTAAACCAAACTCCTGAAGGCGAGTGAGCAGCTGGCGCAGGTGGAGCTCGTGTTGTTGGTGCGACGATGAGGCGACAAGGATGTCGTCGATGTACATCACGACGAAGTCGAGTCCCCTGACTACTTTATCCATAAAGCGCTGGAAGATCTGAGCCGCATTGCGTAGTCCGAAATCCATGTTGAGGTACTCAAACAGGCCGAAAGGCATCGTCACTGCAGTCTTCGGCACGTCCTCATCAGCCAAGGGGATCTGGTGGAAGGCCCGTATAAGATCAATCTTCGAAAAGACTGACCGCCCGTGCAGCATGCTGTGAAAATCCAACACGTATGGAATAGGGTAACAGTCCGGCCGAGTCATGGCGTTGAGAGCCCTGTAGTCGCCGCACGCGCGCCATCCCGCCTTCTTGGGCCTTCAGTACCATATGGAGAGTTGAAGCCCAGCAGTTGTCGGAAGGTCGAATGGTCCCCTCCTGCAGTAAGTGCTCAACTCCTTTTTCGCCGCCTGGAGGCGTTCAGGCGTCAGACGTCGCGGTCGAGCAAAACAAGGTGGGCCCGTCGTGGCGATGGTGTATGTCACCTTGTGATCCCTTTTGGCGGGGCTGGAGCGCTGAGAAATGAGGAGAGGGAAGTCCTCTAGAAGAGCGTCGTAACCTCCATACCCGAATCCACCAGGTAACGCATCCCCGACAGCGTGTCGGCCACCCGAAGCAGCATCCGGCGGCCAGGGAGTAGTGACGACGGAGGCGGAGGCGCTGCAGGAGACTGGACGGGCGAGCGGGCGCGGGGTGATACGATAATCTGTGGTGGGTTGATCAGGGGTGGAGGAGCACGGCTGAACCTATGCAGGGAGTCGGGCGGCGATATGCGGGGATCGGGCGAGTTGTTCATCAGGATGACATGGCCCGGAGAGTGCCTCGCGGTGGAGGCCCGAGAGGTGGTGGCGGGAGACAGGTGCGCATTCACCGACCCCCGCGCTGGTCGTTTCCCGACCAGGAACATGGAGGCTGACAATTCCTGGCTGCCGCGCCAAAGCGACCATGGTAATAACAATATTTGTGGCTAGTAGGGGAGTAGAGGCCTGAGAAGGCGGCCTCTAATCGCTGAATGGCGGTAGCCATGTCGGAGAGGCGGGCGTCCGTTGAAGAGCTGTGCGCCAGCGCATTGCCATGGCCCCCTCGCGCCCTGGGTCTCTCCAGCGCACTGAGGAATTTCGTGGAGCCGGCAGGGGCGTCACTTGGGGTAAACACCGCGGGCGCCCGGACCCCGTCGGAGGCGCTGCAGGCACAGGAGTGGTGGGGGGTGGGGGCAGAGGCTGAGGGGATGATGAGACAATTTATAAAACAAACCAAAGGTATTTCAAAGGTTCAATAGATTTACTGCGTTGAGGTTTCACATTATTCGATGTGGAATGCGAGGCCCAGCAATGATTGCTAGGACATTAATTTTCATCTTTACACCTGAGCCACTGAAGGCCACATACATCACCGGCAGGAGTATGGAGAGAGCTAGTCACATGCATTTAACCACCAAGGAAATGAGAGGTGGTATGATCTCCATTTATGAAAAAGGAAAAAAAATATATATAAATACAAAAGTTCAAGAAAAATTGCTTCACAATTCAATAGTATATTTGGATAATAATAAGAACAAATTCCATTTTAATCTATGCAAAAAATGAAAGAAAAATTGCCTCAAAATTCAAGAGTATATTTGGATAATAATATGAAGGAAGGAAGGACTCAGAAGCAGTGGCGTATATAGGTCCTTAAAAAGAAAGGTGAATACAGGGGTGAATCCAGGATTGTTATAAAGGGGGGGGGGGGGGTGAAGCGAGCCTCAACAGCTGAGGGAGTTTACAATAAAAGCAAAATTGCTGTGTTTCGGAGGGCTTCAGCCGAACCCCTGAGACTGGCTCAGCGAACCCATCTTCAACCACTGCTTTATAATTACCTCAGCACTTCTACTTTTAACACTCCTGGTAATGAATCATAAAACAATTACTCGTGAGGATACGAACTATTATGACGTATGAGTTGTGGTGAGATCGAAGCACTTATGGCAGTGCTACCAACCGTTCGTATGAACATACGGCAGACAGCACCGAAAGGTTAGCCCTTTACCAGATGTCTTAACCAAAATTCATGACACGACTTTTGTTTTAGACTGTACAGTGGAGACGGACGCGCGAGCACCACAGAGCAGAATGTGTTAGCTCTCTGTGATGGAATATGGAAGACTGAGGCTCCCGCTCCCGCTCCCATGTTAGCAGGAGGTGCGGGGAAAGTAGGTCACCCAGTCAGGTCATCCACAGCAGCGTGGGGTGACATTGGGTCATTAATTAGTAATTAAGCAGCTGGGGTGACGCCCAACATTGGGGTTATTGCAATATCTTGTCCATTTAATCAGTTCATTCATCATTGTCCACATCACAATTATAACTGATACGGCTACCACTACTACTACTACTACTACTACTACTACTACTACTACTACTACTACTACTACTACTACAAATTCTACTACTACGTACTACTAACTGAATATATATATATATATATATATATATATATATATATATATATATATATATATATATTATATATATATATATATATATATATATATATATATATATATATATATATATATATATATATATATATATATATATATATATATATATATATATATATATATATATATATATATATATATATATATATATATATATATATATATATATATATATATAATATATATATATATATATATATATATATATATATATATATATATATATATATATATATATATATATATATATATATATATATATATATATATATATATATATATATATATATATATATATATATATATATATATATATATATATATATATATATATATATTAGTGTTACTATTTTGCGAATGGAATGCTTTATACACGAAAACAAGTTATTTTGTTTATAAATAAGCATGCTTCATATATATAGATATCCCAGAGAAGTGATTGAAGTGATTCCATCACAATCACCATTCATCCAGTCTCAAAACTCTTAACACATTCTGGTTACCTCAAAATTTAATTTAATTCTTAGCTTTCACTGTTTTCATATTCACCGGAGCAAACACATACACACACACATTTGGCTGTTCCAGTCTCACATCTCACCCACACTATTATGTCTTACCAACCATACTCAGTCACACAATTCCACACTCAAACAGACATCAGAATGGTACAACCTTCTTTACTTCTCCCCTTATTATTATAACTGCAAGTACTTAAAGCATACTTCTTTCTATGACCTTACAACACCAACAGTTTCCCACCTGCCGGCAAAGATCATGAGGTTGTTGTTAGCAAAGGTAATGAGCAGCCAACCAAGGGCGCATGGCAGACAAGAAACTGCCATGGCAAGGCGTCGACCCAGCCAGTCCAACAAAAATGCGGTTGGGAGTATCCCCACCACGGCGCCAAAGAACTGCAGGCTGCCTGGTGGAAGTCAAGGTGCAGGATGTGATCTTTATTGCAGATGTAAGCATTCTGCTAACTAAGATATGTGAGTGAATTATGCGGCATTGCATGTGGATAAATTGAATATATGGCATATGTGGTGAAGTCACCTGTAGAAGTCAAGCAAGGAGAGTCTCTTTGGCTTGTATTCAGGTATGAGACAGCATTATATTATCTCCATAGGTAATTAAGGTGATTTGAGCTCACCTCCATACATGAAAGTGTGGCAAGTACAAAGTGTGATAATGCACCTTGTGCAAATTTTTACAGGTGATGAACAAGAATGAAAAACCGACCATCAACCTTTCCCTGAATTAAGGAAAAAGACATGAATCTCTGGAAGGTGTAGTGTGTCCTTGTCTAATTGATGGCTTAATAGCCTTGACCTCATTAATAGTCATGATTAACACAAGCCCGTGGAAGAAGGACTTGGATTGGAGGTTTGCAAAGCAGTCCACCAAGTTAAGAGAACCAGTGCATCGTGGGCGCAAGGACTCACCCACTAAATCCATTCCTGTTGGGGTGATGTGGAGGTGATGGTTGAGGAGAGTGGAGTTGTCGTGGGAGAGATGGGCAGCAAGGGCGTTGGGCCAGGCGATGATGATCCCAAATTGCAGGTAGGCCAAGGATGCCACCAGGATCATCACTACCTGTAAGTTGATTGCCTTGTGTTGGGAGAAGGAACTATAGTTGGCTGTGTTACCTATATAGACCACTATTACCTGCTTACCTGTAAACCCCATCATTACGTTTTGGAACTACTACCTGCCTATGGTTACACATGTATACCAATTACCGGTATATACGTACTTGGTTCAGTGTAGGCCACAACACGGCACCCTCGGGGGTGCCCACTACAAAGGCACATAGATAGGTCCCAACAGGCTCCTGTAACTGTAGCATCTGTTTGGGGAGGCTCATTATGGCTGGTGGCACCTGGTGACCTCCCTCACCTGCCACACCCACACTGCCAGGCGAAGGCAATGAGGCATCCTCTTCCATTGTCTGGACCCATACTGCCAGGGGAGGGAAATCAGATATCTCATTATGATTGTATCTTTGTATGTATGTATGTACTAATACATGCATGCATGTATGTGTATATGTATATTGGTCATCATTAGTAGCCCCTTCAGGAACATACTCGGGGTATGTTGAAATATAAAATACATTTTCAAGATGCAGGCAGCTGTGGTAGTAGTAGTGAAGTGGTTGCTTAGATTATTCAACATATTCTGGAAAGGGTATTGTTGGTCTGGGAAACTGAAGGCAGCTTTTTATTATTCCGCCTATGAGGGAAAAGGGATAAAGACAGATTGTACAAACTACAGAGGAATACGTTTACTCAGTGATTTTACAAACTACACTTGTATACCTCGTTAAACACGCAATTAATTTACGTTTCTTGAAAAGTATGCGTTAAGCGAAAAATGCGCTTAGCGAATCTTATATTCCCATTGATTTACCCATTGAAATCCTAAGGTCTAAACATTATTTTCTAGGTAACCATATTTGCGTGCATCAAACTATTTCGGTAAAAAATATTTGTGTGAAACTGAATTTTCGTAAAGCGAGATTGTTGTGAGTGTTGCTGTGGAGGTGTGAGGCAGGTGTATCCAGCTTTTTCCTGTGAATACAAGAGTGAGGCAAGGGTGCGTCTTAGCCCCATCACTTTTCAATGCTTGTATGTACTGGTACTGGGTATTGGGCAAAGTTGTAGATCAAAGTGATTGTGGAGCATCCCTCGGCAACACCAAGATCACTGATCTTGTTTCTGCCGATGATGCAGTAATCTTTGCTGAGTCGCTGGAGGTCCTGGTGATGGCTCTCGAGGCGCTGCATGAGGAAACAAAGCCTTTAGGACTTGAGGCCTCCTGGCTCAAGACTAAAGTCCAGGTGTTTGGAGGCTTACTAGATGAAACAGTACAGTCTGTGAATACGTGCGGCGAGGAAATTGAGATCCTGGAAAGTTGTACATACCTTGGTAGCGCAGTCCATAATGATGGCGGGTCACGTCAAGAAGTCTTACAGCGGATTGGCATAGCCCACGATGTTATGGACTCGCTCAGCACGAGTATTTAGCGTTGTCGGACCTGTGCATGAGGACAAAGATCCAGATTTTCATTTCGCTTGTGATCCCTGTCTTACTCTATGGTTGTGAGACATGGACACTAAATAGCGACTTGAAGAGGCAAATCTATGCCTTTGGTAGGGCCAGATTGTCAAATGTTCTCTTTGGTGATGAGTGTACTTCGTCACGTAATTGGTACCGTCAAAATGTTTTGAGCCGCGACGGATATCGTCGCATCGCGATGAAGGTAAAGAAACGAAGACCAAGCACAGACCATGGGGGAGATGCTCGAAAGAGTTACGGGCCCGTAAGTATGGGTCCAGGTCGTTTCGACCGTATGTAATTTAGGCCGTGACGCCCAAACTGACAAACGGCCGAATCGTCTCACGGCCTAAACAACATACGGCCTAAATTGTATACGGCCGAAACGACCTGGACCCAACTCCTTGACTTACCTAGACCAGTCCAACTCAACCTCGTATTGTCATTTCACAATCACGTGTTATTCACATATATTTACCCCTATATGTATAGTACCATATTATATATATATATATAATATATATATATATATATATATATATATATATATCTATATATATATGATAACTATAAATATATATACATTATAATATATATAAGGTATATTATTTATATATATGTATTATGGATTGACACATTATGTTATGTGGTGTAAAGATCTGAATTCAATGAAATATAAAGTCATTTAGTGAATACATATTTACTCAATTGTATTTATCGGTCGAATTTATCTGAAAATACAATTAATCTGGTGGCTCGGTGCGACAATGTGGGCTACAATAGCTCACATCCCTGCACCGGTCCCTTCGCCCTAAACGTCTCACGGCCTTAAGGTCCCTGGGGCCTAAACATCTCACGGCCTAAACGTCTTACGGCCTAAACGTCTCACGGCCTAAACGTCTCACGGCCTAAACATCTCACGGACTAAACGTCTCACGGCCGAAATGGTTCACGGCCGAAAAAAATACGGCCGAATCGACCCGAACTCGTAAGTATTACCTTAGGGGACTTTTACCTCGTAGCGCCTCTATCCACGGTACGATTGGTCGTACGATCTGATCCGACAGACCTGATCCGATGGATTTCCTACCACCCACTAACGATCCGACCGCACCTCACGACTAGTTTAGTTGGTGATAAGAAACGGCGGAGGGCGGTTCTCATGATGGCTCTCTGCAACGAGAAATTACTGTTGATGGGTGCTGATACCACAGCTAAGGAGCGTAAACATCATCCGCACTCGCACCAGACATCATAGAGACAGTTATTTTTTTAATTTCGTTCCGGAACACACTTAAATTATAATTCTCATATTATTATTTATTTTTTACTGTTTCAACATTAGCCTCACCTCACTGTCGCTCACTGAGTTTACCTACCAATACTTCATAAGTTGCATTTTTCTTAAATTTATCCATTTACTCTTTGCTTTTTATTTCCCACAAACATTTAGTTTCTATATAATTGGATGAATTCTGTCCAAAAGTGCTTCTCATTAAAGAAACAATTCATCTTGGTAGTCTTCTCGCGACGCTGTCAGTGGCGAAACTGACGGCTGGCCTCACGATCACCACACTCACGGTGCGATCCGGTCTGAACCGGATGATCTGTCGGATCTAAAAACCAAACACTGTTTGGTCGCCATCCGACCAGCTGTCAGTCGGTCGGACAGACCAAAATCACCCCACTCACGATCCAATCTGGTTGGATCCAACCAGATCTGTCCGATGGTCGTACGACCAGATCGTACCGTGGATGGGGGCCTTTAATAAGGGAGATGCTCAAACCGTTTTCTCACTTGGTACGGGACCGCGAGGCTAAGGGTGGTCTGGAGCACCCTTAACTCCCTAAGGGAGTGAAATTTGAAGCGACAAGACATAAACAAACAAGTTGTATCACTATATTTTATGTTTATTGTGTATTATAGAGCCATTTCATGCTTGCCTGTTTGAAATGGGATGTGTTTATTGCATCATTGACTCCATATATATCATATTTAACATACAATACCTATACTTGTAATAAATTCATATCAGGGCAAACCTATATATTAAATATATATATCGGTCGACTTCTTGAATCAAAACGTATAGTTCATCATACAAGTTTGGCCGCTATAATGATCCGGTGGTGGTGGTGGTATCAAATGTCTGACGTACTAGTAAACACGCACGTATTAAAAGCCCCCATCCACGGTGCGATCTGGTCGTACGACCATCGGACAGATCTGGTTGGATCCAACCAGATTGGATCGTGAGTGGGGTGATTTTGGTCTGTCCGACCGACTGACAGCTGGTCGGATGCGACCAAGCAGTATTTGGTTTTTAGATCCGACAGATCATCCGGTTCAGACCGGATCGCACCGTGGGTGTGCTGATCGTGAGGCCAACCGTCAGTTTCGCCACTGACAGCGTCGCGAGAGGATTACCAAGATGAATTGTTTCTTTGATGACAAGCACTTTTGGACAGAATTCATCCAATTATATAGAAACTGAATGTTTGTGGGAAATAAAAAGTAAAAAATAAATGGATAAATATAAGAAAAATGCAGCTTATGAAGTATTGGTAGATAACTCAAGGAGCGGGACAGTGAGCGACAGTGAGGCTAATGTTGAAACAGTAAAAAAACAAAAGCAATATGAGAAGTGTGTTCCGGAAATATATTAAGAAAATAATTGCCTCTATGAAATTTGGTGCGAACGCGGATGATGTTTACGCTCCTCAGTTGTGGTATCAGATTCCATCAAAAGTGATTCGATCCTCGTTGCATAGACCCATCATGGGAACCACTCTCCACCGTTTCTATCACCAACTGAATTGATCCTGAGGTGCGGTCGGATCGTTAGTGGGTGGTAGGATATCCATCGGATCAGGTCTGTCGGATCAGATCGTACGACCAATCGTACCGTGGATGGGGACCTTTATTACACGCACGCACGTACACGCACAAGCAAGGATATTATAAAGTTATACTATCCTTGCACACAAGTGTCACGTGTGTCACAGTGAGGTGTTAGCCCCTCAGTGTGTTGTCTGACCTAAAGAGCGAACACGCAGTTCTCGTCCACTATAACAGAGTACCGCCAGGGCCACGGATACGGCATACGTACGGCGCGGGCCAGCGGCGCGGCGCGGCCGCGGCGCGGGCCAGATCTATAGATCCTAATTTCGGGCACGCGGGACTCGAACCTATGATCATCAAGGTATACCCTGGGTACGTCTCTGTAGTAATCAGCGGGAGAATATTGCGCTGAAAGGCTAATATGGCAGCTATGTATTATCGTAACATTCTGGCGATAGTGAGCTAAAATCGGCCCTATTTCGGAAATCAGCCGATCTTAGCTCAACACCGGCAAACATAGTTTTTAGGTTTAGGTTAAGCTATGTTTAGGTCTGGTTTAGGTTAGGTAAGTTTTATGATAGGTTTGTGTTAAGTTTTGTAGAGTTATTTAGGTTAAATAAGCGTCCGCGGGACGATTTCCGAAAGAGGCTGATTTTAGCACAACAGCGGCATTTGAATTGTCTTTAAATTTATTTATCGGGCTCCCTGACAGCTGAGAGCATGATGATTGGCTAGATAAAGCCGCGTCATGCGAGGCGCTGCTCTGTGATTGGTTAGCAGAATTTCCCCACACATATCCCTAGAATATCCCTATATTCCCCACCCAGAGGCCACCGATAACCGTACGGGAGTGACGGCTCGGTAAGAGCATCTCCCTCAGCCCACCCTCGTAAGGTTATTGTAGCCATACACTCGTAAGTTGTCCCTTATGAGGGATTTTCGAGCATCCCTGCCCATGTCTTCACCATTCCCTTTGCGGGCGCTGATCTCCTCTGTACTTTTCATCCCATTATTGGATAAGACAAAGACATTTCAGTGACTTTGTGTTACTTTTTACTTGTTTATTGACGAAATTAACCTTTGTGCGTAATAAAAAGAGTGGTTTGTAATCTCACCGGGAGACACGCACACATAGCACAGGCAGGGCTGGGCAGAGCGGACCACACGGCGTCTGGCAGGCGCGCTGGCAAATGCGGGGCGGAGCGGGACGGGGCGCACTTGTTTTCGTACTTCCGTATTAATTAAGTCACTTCCCTGGTTTTTGAGACACTAACTATTATTTCCCCACCAAGTTTCACCGATTTTTCTGAAGGAGATACATTGTTGCACAGCACAGACGTGGCATAGTACTCCTTCCAGCATACCAACCTTAATTACCGTGACGGACTACGCGAAGGGAAAAGACGTGGAAGGATTCAACGTTACCCTGGGTCCCCGTGTAGCGCTGAGAACTCGTCGTGTGGTCCCGTCATGGGAAGGGAAAGGTGACATTCAACAAAATTATTTGGATATTTATGCTCAAATAGGATGACAGAAAGGGAATTACGCAGTACATAAATTAGTTAATTTAATTATATACATTGATACGAACTGGGTATCTAACTTTATTCTTTGTAGTACATATAATAAACTAAAAGAGCTTGTTGATTACATTTTACAAATTTATTATCAATACCACATCAAGACTAGTTAACCTGATTGTGTTCATATTGCTTGTGACAGCATGCAATAATGGCAGCTTGCAGACCCTCGTAGCCAACACCCAGGGCTCATTCTTGGCTCCATCACCTCATCAATTAATTCAGCAGATGAACAAATTTTCTCCGAGTCATTCTGCATTTGCTTTATTATATTTTTCCTCATAAGAGGAGGATTGCAAAAGAAAATAATTTTTTTTATTCTTCCACCATGCTACAACTCAAATTGCTTTTTAGAGAGGAGTATCAAGACACCTGAAATATTTTGGCCAACCCAAGGATTGGTCTCATTATTTGTTTAAGGTAATTTCTCTTCTTTTTCTGGTCATAGGAAAGTTTTCCAGAGCACAGTGAGCCCTTATCAGAACCAAATCAGTCAAGATTGAACTGAGAGGGCCCACGATAATTACCCTTAACCATCGATGTCGTCCTTGGACATACTTTTGTCCTAATGACCTAGTAAGGCTTTTTGCATGTCATCCAGCTCCAAAACTGATTGGTCTTGCCCTTGACCAGTCAGTATATCTGTGGCCCCTTTACCCTGACCACCGCCAGCCCATGACTGCCTCCTTCACCAGGCTACAAGTTCCTCATGGACCAATTAAGTGTTTAACCTCGATCCCTCTCACCTTTCTGTGCTCCTCGACGGCTGTCTTGAGTACCGGGGAGGCCCGGCAAGGCGTCCAGCTCAGCAGAGTCAAGGGCATGTCTGCACTGAGGGCAGGAGGCTGCGGCGGGAGATAGGTTTGAGAGGGGTACGTGGCTCTGGGCACGTGTGTCACTCATGCTGACCTGCACGCTACTTACACAGAGGTGGGCAGTGAACGACGTGCTGTATAGTCTTGCAGCAGTATCGTGGAGCTCTCTGTCTTCTCATCAGATGTAAGGCCAAGACTGTTTCTGGACAGTTAGGGCACAGGCTCATTTTGCCTTATCTTTATGACCAAGCAGAATATTACATGAGCAAATGATTTCTGTCTTGATAATGCCATATTAAATGAGGACATTTCCCAAGAACATCCAGGAGGCTGAAAGATTTAAAGCAATCTGGTACTGATGAGTCCTGGTGGAGTGGACATATTATATATAACCATACCTATACTTCTCAGTGTTACAACAGGGTTATGTTCATTGTTGTTTGAGGAAACTTTAGCAGTGGGTTGAGACTCAGCATTGGTCCATCACAGAGGAGAGTTTTGGCAGGACACTTTTTTCTCTGCAGAATGTTGATGTCTCACCATCATCCAGCATAGCAGTTGCAATGGAGTGTCCAAGTGGTCAAAGCCTGGAAGAGGTGAGCCCAGCGTCCTGAGTTCTAGTCCCACAGGATACAAGTCTTTCCTGGAAGGGGTGAGTTTGGCGTTGCGAGTTCGAGTCCCTCTGGAGTAATTTGCGAAGGGTACAAGGAGACAAATATGGAAATTTGAAATGGGAAATGAGTAGATTCGAAAAACAATAGAAGAAAAATTACCAAGGGGTGAAGGTTACAGACAAGCTTTCTCCAGAGAGACACATAAATATGATCACCGGAGTAGGGTTGCAAAGAGTGGGACTGTTTCTGCCCCTTTTTTGGCATTAAATCAATCACAAACCGTTTCATCACAGGCAAATCAACAGAAACGAACACACTATACATAGATCTGTCAGGATTACGCTTGTATGGCTTGTAGGCTGATTGTCTGGCAGCAAATTAAGTAGGATAAGCAAAAAGGGCGAATATTTCCTTCATTGTCGTTTCCTTTTTATTTCTTTTTTTTCTTCCATTTGATAGTTGTTTTAGTTCATTAGAGTGTTTTGATGCCTCATTTGTTGAGCAAATGAATAATAACCATAATATAACCATGACAATATTGACCCCACGATAGTGGGGAGGACTATGAAGATCAGGGAAAATGTGGATAAAATGTGAATAAATAAAGAAAAAAAGGTGAATAGAACCTAACCTAAAGGTGAATAAATGAAGTATAAATGTGAATTGAAAATGAAAGAAAAAATAAATTAAAAGGTGAGTTGAAAGAAAAATAGGTGAATAAACCTAACCAAACCTCACGTACCCGAATTAAAAGAATTCATTGCACTAAAAAACCCATACAGGCATACATTATATGATGTCAAAAATCCACTGGGATGGTAAGATTGTTTGCTAAAGACACTGCAATAAAAGAAAGAAAAACCATATGAAGTACAAGAGAGTTCTTGGGTCACGGCATTTGAAGGTGAAAAGGTCCAAAAGACATTTTCTTTTCAAAAAGAAAAGGGCGGCATGACACCCTTTCTTCTTATAGTACCAGAAATGACTGTTTTCAGCAAGTAGCATGAACAAGACAAGACCTGAAACTCTTTGCCGTTGGAATGCCCCATGTAAAATTTGCTATAGCTACAGTATTCATATATACAATCATCACAAAATCTATAAATCCTTGCAGCATAACATAAGGTGACCACTAGCCAGCATGAACAAGACATACTACAACCACAACCGCCATGCTAGTTCAACACATGTCAGGCCTTCTCTGGATAATAGAGAAGTATGGTTTTTTTTTAATGTAAGAGGCATTTTTATGTGAAATTCACTTTCAAATTTAGTTGTTTCTCTCAATAATATTAAGACTTTTGAAACAGCCGGGCTAAGTAAGACACTATTTGAATTTGAATATATTAATTGAGATTAATCATTAATTATGATTAATACTTAGTTATTTCTTGTAGCTGCATATAATGCGTTTACCAGTGTCACTACATTCTGTCTTGCATTACCTCAATTTATTGTTTAAAAATTATTACTGGTGCATTAGCAGTATGTATATTATAGCAGCAGCTTCTTTGCTTATAATCGTCCAGGTTGGGAAGCCCACCAGGTAAGAAACCTGGTAAAATTCAATTACCAAGTCACACAGTGCTCGTCACCACACTCAACACACAGTTCACACACAGCAGTAACTGAATAACACTAATAATGAAACACAAATACGGTTATCAGCAGCCAAATTAGTATAAATAGTTCAAGGCGACTCGGTAGCGTGTTGGTCACCATGGTTTGCAAACTTGTTTCATATATTTTTTGGGAATATATAAGTGTTCATAATATTTATAGAGGTAGAGGCCGGGGGCGCGGTAATCGCGCCCCCGACCCGGTTTTGCCGGGGGGCCCGACCATGCAAACCCCTCCTATGCCGACGCAGGGGAGGGGTCTGCCTATGACGAGTGCGGGGCAAAGCCCTCGGGAATCCCGCACTCTAAATCAAGTGGTAGGGCCCCCTAGCCCAACTTTTTCTTATGGGGGTGGCCGGGGCGGTGCAGAGGCGGCGCCTGCCCGTCGAATCACTCCTGGGATCAACCTGCGGAGGATTCTTCGTGTGGGCTCGTGGAACGTTCTGAGCCTCTCAGACGATCATCGACTACCTCTCCTATCGGGCGAGCTCAGTAGGCTGAGGGTGGATATAGTGGGACTCTCTGAGACGAGGAGGCCTGGCAGTGGCGAGACTAGCAGTGGGGGTTACACCTACTACTGGTCCGGCATGAGCAATGGTCACCGTGTACGGGGAGTAGCTATAGGCATCTCCAGCAAACTGCAGCCGTCAGTTGTTGAGGTTACTCCGGTTGATGGGCGTATAATGCGGGTGAGGATGAAACACACTCTGGGTTTCATGTCTCTTGTTGCAGTGTACGCTCCTACCGAGATGCGTAAAACTGAAGAGAAGGAGATGTTCTACGCCAAACTCGACTCTGTATTAGACCAGTGTCCTCCTCGGGACACACTCATTGTCTTGGGCGACTTCAATGCTACTACTGGCACTGTGAGAGATGGCTACGAGTTGTGTGTTGGTCCCCATGGCTCCGGTACCAGAAACACCAACAGTTCTCTGCTTCTGAACTTTGCAAGGTCCAGAAGGTTGAGAATTGCAGGTTCTTGGTATCAGAGACCAGAGCTGCACCGCTGGACATGGTATAGTAATACCGGAGGGGTAGCTAAGGAGATCGACCACATCCTCGTTAGTACTCGTTGGAGGATCCTCCAGAACTGCAGGGTTTACCGGAGTGCTGAGTTCTTTGAAACAGATCACAGACTTGTTGTTGCTACACTTAAGCTTCATGTCAAGTCCAGAAGAATCTCAAGAGGTAACCATACTATGTTTCATCTTGAGAAACTGAAGGACTTGACATGTGCTCATGAGTATGCGGTGGCAGTCTCAAATCGGTTTGATGTGCTCGGTGCTCTCGGGGATCCTGTAGAACTGTGGGATACCTTCAAACGTGAAACTCTACAGGCTGCCAAGGAGTGTATTGAGGAGCGCCCGAGGTCAAGGCGTGGTTTTGTCTCGACGGAGACGCTGGAGAAAATCAAGGAGAGTCGCGCTGCCAGGCTGGCTGGGAACCGGGACCAGCACAGGGCTCTGTCACGCCGGACTAGAACCCTCCTGAGGAGAGACAAGGAGAGGTATGTCAGGAGTCTCGCTGAGGATGTCGAGGGTCATTTGAACGCTAATGACATCCGACCCGCCTACCGAGCCCTGAAGAAGCTCCGTTCCAAGTCTCCTTCTCGGGCGAGTGCTATTCGAACAGCAGATGGGCGCCTCGTGTCGGACATGGATGGGCAGATGGCTCGTTGGGCTGAGTACTTTGGGCCAGTTGTTCACGGTGGACCCTCCAACTGAGCAGCTTCACACCACTGGGTTACAGGCAGTGGATGCCGATCCTCCCATTGACGAAACCGCACCCTCTCTTGACGAAGTCAGAGAGGCTGTAGCAAAGTTGAAGGGTGGAAAGGCAGCTGGTGTTTGTAATATCAGTGCGGAGCTCCTCAAAGCTGGGGGTGAGGCCATGATCCGCGGGTTGCATACTGTCCTGACTGCCGTGTGGCAATCAGGTACCATTCCTCCTGACTGGAAAAGGGGGCTGGTCGTCCCTATCTGGAAAGGGAAAGGGGACCGTCAGGACTGCAACAATTACCGCGGTATTACACTGCTCAGCGTACCAGGCAAGGTGCTTGCCCATCTATTGCTGACACGAATTCGCAGTCATCTGGTGAAGCATCAGAGACCTCAGCAGTCTGGGTTCACGCCTGGTAAGTCAACAACGGACCGTATCCTAGCGCTTCGTGTCCTGGTGGAACGCCGACGTGAGTTTCGACAGGGGATGCTTGCAGCCTATGTTGATCTCAAGAAGGTGTTTGACTCAGTGCATCGTGAGTCACTCTGGGATCTTCTGCGACTTCGAGGGATTCCTGCAAGGACTATTGGTTTGATAACTGGTCTGTATTCTGGGACTGAGAGTGCTGTGAAGTGTGGGGCAGGTGTATCCAGCTTCTTTCCTGTGAATACAGGAGTGAGGCAAGGGTGCGTCCTTGCCCCATCACTTTTCAACGCTTGTATGGACTGGGTATTGGACAGGGTTGTAGATCAAAGTGATTGTGGAGCATCCGTCGGCAACACCAAGATCACTGATCTTGTTTTTGCCGATGATGCAGTAATCTTTGCTGAGTCGCTGGAGGTCCTGGTGATGGCTCTCGAGGCGAGGCGCTGCATGAGGAAACAAAGCCTTTAGGACTTGAGGCCTCCTGGCTCAAGACTAAAGTCCAGGTGTTTGGAGGCTTACTAGATGAAACAGTAGGTACAGTCTGTGAATGCGTGCGGCGAGGACATTGAGATCTTGGAAAGTTTTACATACCTTGGTAGCGCAGTCCATAATGACGGCGGGTCACGTCAAGAAGTCTTACGGCGGATTGGCATAGCCCACGGTGTTATGAACTCTCTCAGCGGGAGTATTTGGCGTTGTCGGTACCTGTGCAGGAGGACAAAGATCCGGATCTTCAAGTCGCTTGTGATCCCTGTCTTACTCTATGGTTGTGAGACATGGACACTAAATAGTGACTTGAAGAGACGAATCAATGCCTTTGGTAATAAGTGTCTTCGCAGAATCATGGGGTATCGCTGGGATGATTACGTGTCAAATCAGCGATTGCACCGTGAGACTGAATCGAGGCCTATTACCTGCATAGTCCGTCAGCGCCAACTTCGGCTATATGGGCATGTGGCACGCTACCCTGAAACCGATCCTTCCCATCGGGTTGTATCTGTAAGAGACAATCCGGCGCGGAGGAGGCGAAGGGGGCGCCCACAAGGCTCGTGGCTGGGGCAAGTTGATGTTTCTTGTCGAGAGTTGCTTGGTATGGGAAAGGAGCCTGCATGGGAACTCGCGCGTGGTGACCCCCGGGAGTGGCGTCGTAGGGTGGGCGAGGCGACGCGCCCCCCGGCGTATGCCCCCAATGATTGATTGATAATATTTATAGTGACACATTAAGAATCCTACATTCCAGTAATATATCTAGTTTATGTGTGGAAGTCATGAAAACATAATTACAGGTGAATTCATTGGAATTACTCCTTGAAGTAATTCCATCAGCATTCTTTTAATGCGCTCTTAATTTATCTATCTCAGTTTTTTTTAGCCTTATAAGCAATGTTTCGCCGCCAAATCTCTGTAACGTACCGATGAAATATTAAGTTACCATTCCTGGTTCTCTGGATGCAGTCATATGCAGAGGAAGCCTGCATGATGGTAAAATGTACAGGTCTGTGAGTGGCGCGCGTACGTCATACTTGCATTGTTTTGGGTCACTGTCCGACTGTCTGTATGTCTTTGAGCAAAGGGGCGGAGCCAGAGTGGCTTCAGAGTGACGTCATGGGCCTCTTATTATAGTCCACAGGAGCTTCACGTTTCTCTAGCTGCGCACCTCCCCCGTCGTTCCCCTGATATTCGATCATCTTTTCGTCTCCTTAAATCTCTACATCCTTACCTTACCGCTATGGTGGAAGTCATGAAAACATGTTACGTGTTCTTGGATATTCCCTTGAGTAATCAGCGTTCTTAGGTCCTCAATTCGTCCTGTCAGTTGTTTTTTAGCTCAATAACCATTGTTTCGGCTGCCAAATTTTGTACTAGATGAAGATATTAAAGTTTCCCATTCTGTTCTCGGTCGCAGTGATATTTACAAACCTGCA
Source organism: Chionoecetes opilio (assembly GCA_016584305.1). Taxonomy (NCBI): domain Eukaryota; kingdom Metazoa; phylum Arthropoda; class Malacostraca; order Decapoda; family Majidae; genus Chionoecetes; species Chionoecetes opilio. The sequence continues at coordinate 30,555 of JACEEZ010011462.1, forward strand.
ACTGGTAAAATGTCATAATTGTACCTCCGCTACGCCTATTGCATTGTTTGGTACACTTTCCGACTGTCCTCTTCGTCTTTGAGCAAAGGGGCGGAGCCAGCTCTTCACTGAAGTGACGTCATGGCCGCTCCTTCTTCTTCTCCATCGGCTCTCTCTTTCTTCTCTTCCTTTACCGTTTTGCTTCTCTCTCCTCCTCTCCCTCTTGCCTCACGTCCCTTGACAACGCCGTCCCCAGTTACGTGATCGTTCGAGTTCTCGAATCAGAGATCTCTCGATCAAGACGTAGCTCGCGTCAGCGACTCCGAGAGAGCGATGACGTCCGTGTGAGTCTCGTCTCTCTCTCTGATATCGATAGCGTATCTCTCTTCCGTGTTGCGTCTCTACTCGCCATCTCCTGGACCTCTGTACTGACCACTTGAGTCAGCCCATTGACCCAGTTGTAATGTTAAGAAGAGAGAGACAGAAGACAGACAAGCAGAGAGAGAGAGGAGAGAGAGAAGACAGAGAGAGAGAGCGAGAAAGAGAGAGAGAGAAGGAAGAAGAAGAGAGAGGAGAGAAGAGAGACAGAAAGAACAACCACGTGAGGAGCGGCCGACATGAGTCCTATTTCTAGTTCAGAAGAGGAAGAAACAGACAGACAGAGAGGAGAAAGGGACGACAGACAGACAGACAGAGAGAGCTAAGAACAGAAAAAGCGGATAACAGACAGAGAGAGCGAGAGACAGACAGAGAGAGCGAGAAACAGACAGAGAGAGCTAGAGACAGATAGAAAGAGCGAGAAACAGACAGAGACAGCGAGAGACAGACAGAGAGAGCTAGAGACAGATAGAGAGACAGACAGAGCTAAGCAAAAGAAAGAAAGGATATTCAAGGCACAAGACAAAAAACAGTTCACTAAATTTAACATAATTTTAATCCCAATCAAACAAGAAATCAAAACTTAACAAAGATATATTGAGGTAACAAGACTTAACTTTTATTTAACTTATATACTATGTCATTGCCCTTTTTATAGAGCGGGATACCGACAGGCGCATTTATAACAACAACAACAACAACAACAACAACAACAACAGCAAACATAAGAACATAAGAAAATAAGGAAGCTACAAGAGGCCGCGAGACCTACACGCGGTAGTTCTTGTGTAGTCCAAACAATAGTTAATAGGCTTTTAATATAGTCTGTTAATCTTGATCCAAGCCTTACTTAATAAACTTTTATCCCCTTGAGACCCAGAACGTAATTTCCATTGTAATTTGACTACCATTAGACGATTTTTTAGTGAATATAAGCAATATAGTATAGATATGACCTGTTTAGTATCCTTGTCCACTAACTAATTTGGTATATTAAGTGACTCTTCGTAATTTTATGGCTCGAAAACATACAATATTTTATAGCAAAGGAAAGATCTGGGCGTGCAAGGGGTTAAAAGTCATTATTGATCTAGAGTGAAGGGGCCCCATTTTCGCCAACTTAACGTGCGGCGAGAATAGAAACAGTAATCCAAACCTAGATTAAAAGTCTGTTAGCCCCTTCACGACCAGATCTTTCCTTTGCTATATGAAATCGTCTGTTGTCGAGCCATAAAATTACGGAAAGTGACTTAATATACCAAATTACTTAGTCGACAAGGATACTAAACAGGTCATATCTATAAAATGTTGCTTATGTTCACTAAAAATCATCTAATGGGACCCAGATTACAATGGAAATTACGTTCTGGGCCTCAAGGGGTTAATCTTGATCCAAACCTTAATTATGAACATGAGTCACACAGAGAGGCCAAGCACAGGAGGTCTTGGTTGGATCCGCCCCTGACACATGATTCCCCTCTTCATACCCCTCACCCCCCTCTCCTTCCCCTCCCTCAGCCTCCGCATTCCCCTCTTCACCACCAAGTGCTTGTGCTCCTAGGGACTCAGGGAAAAGGAATACAAGGAACCGCCCGTCTCTGTCCTGCGTGGGGGCGATACTGGGTGCGGATCTGAGTGCGCGCGCGTGTGCGGGTAGGGGGTGGGGCGTGTGCAGGGTTCCGGGTCTGCGCGGGGTTCTGGGTGCGGGTCTGGGCAAGGTAAACAGAAAAGAGATCTCTTTTCTGTTTACCTTGGGTCTGGGTGCGGGTGCGGGTCTGGGTGCGGGTGCGGCCAGATTGAGGGCCACACACACGCCCAGTAGGACCAGGAGGGGGAGGGGCCGCATAATGGGTACCGGGGACCTGCAGGGGAAACACGGGGATTTAATAATAATAATAATAATAATAATAATAATAATAATAATAATAATAATAATAATAATAATAATGAAAATAAGAATACTGGGACCTGCGCGGGAAAACTGATGTTGTGCCATGTCTTCCTCTCATGAAATGTTAAATTCACATGATATACAAAACGTTTGATGGAGAGAATGAGAATATATTTAACGTTAGATTGAAGAAAAAAAAAAGTTAAATCTAAATATTAGATTTTACATATTTTTTTCAATGTTATGTTAAATGTATTCTCTTCATCAAACGTTTTATATATCATGTGAATTTAGCGTTTTATATTCTGTCTATGGAACGTTTTCAATATTCTGTCTATCAAACGTTTTACATATTCTGTCTATCTAACGTTTTTTATATTTAGTTCATCTAACATTTTTGATATTCTGTCTATCAAACGTTTTTTATATTTAGTCCATCTAACGTTTTTAATACTCTGCCTATCAAACGTTTTGTATATTAAGTCCATCTAACGTTTTATATACGCTGTCCATGCAACGTTTTTAATATTCTGTCTATCAAACGTTTTGCATATCTCATCCCTCTAACGTCGTCACCCCGTTATGCCTGGCTAGCGTCCATTCACCCTAAACACATAGTTATTCATGCCGGCACGTGTGTCTGTTATTCATTATCCCGGGGGAAAGTGAATGACCCGCTACTAGGTCACGGGTCAAGGCTGGTATAGTGTTCGTATAGTGCGAGGTATAGTGTTTAGTGTAGTGTTAGTTAAGTGTGTCGAAGTATAGTGTTTAGTTTAGTGTTAGTTAAGTGTGTCGAAGTATAGTGTTTAGTGTAGTGTTAGTTAAGTGTGTCGAAGTATAGTGTTTAGTGTAGTGTTAGTTAAGTGTGTCGAAGTATAGTGTTTAGTGTAGTGTTAGTTAAGTGTGTCGAAGTATAGTGTTTAGTGTAGTGTTAGTTAAGTGTGTCGAAGTATAGTGTTTAGTTTAGTGTTAGTTAAGTGTGTCGAAGTATAGTGTTTAGTTTAGTGTTAGTTAAGTGTGTAGAGGTATATGGTTAGGTGAGACGTGCGTGTTCTGATAAATGTCCAATGATGTTATGGTGTCCGCTGATTCATAAGTTTGCACGGAATGATGATTGACAGGATTCAGGAACATGGCAGGGTGGGTGTGCTATTCACCCATGGTATTCTCCATGCGATCTGGCTCGCGATCGCATGGAGTTTTCACCCTCTCAGTTCGAGCTTGGAGCTCATTATTACCGATCTTTGGGCAATGCTGGGACCTCACACACCACACCCCCCCCATCCCCTTGCTCAAGGGGGACAGTACCGCCCAAATTTCACAGTGGAAAAATCCCCGGGAATGAGCGGGGTCGGGGATCGAACGCCGGACCACAGAATGATGCCGGGCAAAATATTATATTCCAGCATTAACCACAATAACAATAAGATATTAAAGCTTCTCCAGTGTGTAGGGTAATATCCTGGATGGCAACTGCAAAAATGTGATGTGAATGGGCTGAAATAGGCATTAGAAAAAGTTTTATTTAAAAACTAACCCAGGATTAGTGGTCAGCATGCCCGAGAACTGTTATTAACAAATTTTCAAGGAAATCGAAAATATCGAATTTTTTTGCAAAATTTGCAAGGGGTAAGTCTTAGTTTTTTGGGGGAAATCACGTTTTTCTTAAAAACTCAAAAATGAAAGTTACGTACAAAGTGTATATAGTAGTGACGATACAGTAGGCCAAGAGTTTTCATATGGGCTATCCTAAAACAAATTGGTTTGTGAGCAAGCGAGAACAATGTATATTTGTAAAAAAAAACCTCAAAATACGTAAAAAAAAAAAATTCTCAGAAAGTGTAAAGCTTGAATAAGATATGGAATACAGCTCTTGGTAGACCTCGTCAAGCTCAACCTTTGCTTCTATGCATCTCCCCCGCGGGAGTAAGAGTTTTGCGGCAAAATGACAAAAACCTGCTCCACCTCATTTCCGGTAAGCGGCCAATTTCCCACAGATTCGTAAAAAGCGTTATGAATAGATGCAGTGGCCCTTCAAACGTGCAATAGTTCTTACTGTGTAAGATTTCCTGCATCAGAAATGGTTTGGGAGACAAAAACAAAAAAATACAAAAATACAAAAATTAATTACAATAACAATATAAATAAGAGGCGGGAAAACAAGAGTACACACTAAGAGGAACACGAGGCCTTAT